>CM053616.1:31523667-31555327 GCA_028646535.1 Procyon lotor
TGTATGTGACTCAGCTGCTCTTTTAATCTCCCGTTTTGGCTTTTCATTGTCCGTTCCCCAAACTCCAACATCTGGTTTTCTCAACAGAGTCTAATTCCATCTGCCACGGGCAGAGTTCTTTTTCTCAGGCAGCCTGGGGGCTAAGTGAGGGGCATGGCCTTGGCAACTCAGTCTCTTTAAGGCAAAACTAGCCATTTATTGAATAAACCAACATTATGCCAAGAAAAAGAAGGGTTAAACCAAACACAACCTATTAATTTTTTCATGACCTATTAATTTTTCATTATGACATATCAATTGCTTGAGCCAGACAGGCGGGTCTTCACTTTATGTACCACGTAGCACAGACCGATATATTCCGTGACACGGGTGTCGGAGACAAAATCAGTAAAGATAGTTTGAAAGACGGGGAGCACCTATTTATTTGTAGAAAACTTTGAAAAGTACAGCAAATAAAACATTTGCCCTGATAGGCAAAGGAATCCTTGCGAAGACGGGAGCTGGTGTGGTTGGTGGAAGGGACACTGGAAGGCTGCTAACATCTTAGCTCATTCCCCAGCTCTCCTGCTACCTCATTACCACGTGAACTCAGGCCACACATTGTACCTGACAGAGCTGTAGTTTCCTCATCGCAAGTGCCATCATAACACTTGCTAAATGTACGCCAAAGGGATTTTGTGAAACCGATAGGAAGGTGACGTGAATACTTGAAAATGCTAAGAGGCGTTCTTATGATGGGAAAGAATGATTTTGGATTTCAGATGCAAGGCTTAAGCAATCTGAGAGGAGTATGAAATTTGGGTCAACTGCTGCAGTAGGGATTCTCGCCACTCCAGGGGTTTTCTTTTCAAATTTTAACCACAATACAGTATTATCATAAAGTCCATGTTATTTCATATGTATATGATTATTATGAAAAGTCTGGCTTTAAAGTGATTATGTTTGCTCTCAAATCTAAGACATTTATTTTAAAGTTTCTTTGCTATAACCTAAATAAAATATAGGGACTAATAGTCAGGAGAACTCTGACTATATTTATCATGGAAATCAGTAGGAAAAGGGCTTTATTTAAGAGAAATTTCTGGGGCACCTGGGTAGCTCAGTCATTTAGGCATCTGACTCTTGATATTAGCTCAGATCTTGATATCAAGGGGGTGAGTTTAAGCCCCATGTTGGGCTCAAAGGAAAAAAAAGTTTCTGTGCCACAACAATATTTTGGATTATATATTCCATTTTATAGACCATGCCAGTACCTAACTCTTATACAATCTATGTTCCAATTATGTAAGTAAAAAAATTCAACTCTCTAAGCATAATTCATCAACCAAACAATTTTCTTTAACTGAATCTCAGGTGCTGAGGCCCTGTATTTAAATATATAAAATTACTATATTTAATCAGTGATTGTAATATGGAGGTCTGAACCCTAACTAACCAAAAAAGTGAGGTTCAGTGTTTCTTTCATTCCTTTTTTCCCCAATTTATAGGGAAAAAAAACCTTACTGATTTTTATGCTACCAAAGTTGTGAGCAAATCCAAAATACTTCATAAATATTGTTTATCCTCACTCTGCAAGGAACAAGTAAAATGTCATCCACCTCATCAAACAAATACATTTTTCTTTTTTGTTATAATCAAAATCTCAGTAATATATTTCTGATTAATATAAATAGAAAAATATTAATTAAAATTTAACTTACTCAGTTTGATATCCAAATATTTAAGAGCCTGGGGGCTCTTGTAGACAGAAAATAATAAAAGGAATACTTGGTGGTAATAAATATAGAACGAAGCAGTTAAATGAAATTCACTTGTGTCTTAACAGTGTATGTTTTGTCTTATAAGCTTAAAATCTTATTGAAGTTATAAAACTAAACTTTGTTGTTATAAAATGAAACTTCCTGCAACATCATTCTTCTGCTGGGGATTTTACCTGGCTCCTGAGGCAGTATCAGTCGATAATCTAGGCTTGGAAAGGTTTGGTCAGCGTTACTTGAGCTCTGAGTATTTCATGGACTTTGGCTTTACAAATGGCTGAGACTCAACAGCATCCTTCAGACAGAGACTTCATAGGTGATTCAGTAGGAAATTTGGTTTTTAAAAAGAGACCAAAAAAAAAAAAAAAAAAAGAGAGAGAGACCCTTATTGTTGGCAGAGTGTGATCTAAAAGAGAGATTAAAAAAATTAACAAATATTTGAATTGTGCTTACTAGTTAAGAGGCTCCCCAAGCTCTTTAGAGGCATTGACTCATTTAATTTAATCCTTACAAAAACCTTAATGGGTAGTATGATTATCTTTGGGGTCACTTGATCAGAGAGTGATTGGGATTGGACCTCAGGCTCCCCGGCTCCAGAGGCTTGGCTGCCTCTTTGTGACTGGTGATAAGAGTACCAACCCAGCTGGCTTTCTGGTAACTGTTTTACTCCCGGGAAGAGCCAACCAGGCTTTTTATTTTTAGAACAAACCAGGCTTTCCTTTTTTTTTTTTTTTTAATTTGAAAATTTTTTTCTATAATTGATTTTTTTTTATTGAGGTAGAGTTGACATATAATTTTACATTAGTTTCAGGTGTACAGCATGATTCAATATTTGTATATGCTATAAAATGATGACCACAATAAATCTGGTTACCATCTGTCACCGTGCATAGTTACATTTTTCTTTCCTACAATGTGACCCTTCAAGATTTACTCTCTTAGCAACCAATTAGTTTTAAAAAGTACGGTAGTGAACTTGAGCGAGTAACCATGGCACTCGTCTATGCCAGCGAGGCACATCTAAAATAGATGTCAGATTACTTACAGTAAGATTAATAATCAATTTCTACAATGTTAACACTTCCCTCTTGGTTGCTTAATAAACTTTCCTTATAAAAACTCAACCTGCCTGAAACCAAGCCATTGCTAAGCCAGCATGGTTGTTGAACTTGTGAGAATAGATATAAGTCAGTATGGTCTGAGAAGGGAAACTCTTTGCTTCTGGACCATTCATGGATATTTCTTTTGCATAGGTATTCTTTTAAAAGTGAGTTTTAGGGGCACCTGGGTGGCTCAGTGGGTTAAAGCCTCTGCCTTCAGCTCAGGTCATGATCTCAGGGTCCTGAGCCTGGGATCAGGCTCTCTGCTCAGCGGGGAGTCTGCTTCTCCCTCTGACTTTCTCCCCTCTCATGTTCTCTCTCTCTCTCTCAAATAAATAAAATCTTTAAAAAAAAAAAAGTGAGTTGTATTTTCATTCGATATTGCTCTGTTTGTACTTCACATTCCCCTTAAGCATCTAAAAATGTTACAGAATAATGTCATTTCCTTTCACATCAAATATTCCATCAGCCAGAGAATTCCAGAAAACCAAAATATTAAAAAATGAATTTGAACTTGACGATTCCATTTTCAACCGTCTAATGGGATATGAGGGAATCTCTTTACGTGCCAGCCATAGCGCTTGGCATTTTACAGTTACCCCGTTTAACCCCACAGCCCTGCAAGGTGGTGGTCTCACACCCATCATTTGAGGGCCACGGAGAGAGGCTTGCAGAGGGTAGTAGCTTGCCATGAATTTCACAGTTAATAAAAGGCCTTAGTTAAGTATAAATCCAGGTGTTTAAGGCTCCATGTAACACAGTACTATTCGATCCAAGGCATGGGTATCTTGCTAATAAAGTACCAGATTTGCTAGTAATCAAGTGATGGGTCAACACCACTGCCTCTGGAAATACTGAGCAAATAATGGCGGTTAAGGGGGCATCCAGCCACTTCCTACATGATTACTTGAAACACCTCCATACATACGTTGGCAACTGTGAGATAGCTGAACTAAGGCTCCGGACTAATTTATTTAGTTAGCAGAAAGATGCAATTTTTGAACAAAGGAGAGACCACGGCCTAGGAGGGGAATTAAAACAATTTGCCTATTGAAGCTGGTTGGTGCTGCAGTGCTGAAGGGCCAATTGGCTGCACAGAAGTCTCCTCCGCCCTGTCTGAATGGATAGAGCTACTGTAGGACTACCCGGTGCTCACCTCCAGATGAGAAGGCAAGTCCCATTATAATGGATATATATAGATCCATAACACGTCCTGGCAGAATGTTTCTGTAAGAAGTGTTATGGAAGGTTTCATTAATCCGGGACGGGAAAAAAAATCTTGTTCCCGGAGCGTGTAATTTTGGGAGGAAATTACACCATTGAAGTCCCCTCCTCGAGATACCCTTTTCCCTCAAGGTACATCATCCTTCTTTATCGATCCCTGGTCGGGGAGGAGGGGGGTGCGTACCGGAGACTCAAGACCCGTCCCTCGGCTCCAAGCAGCGCGGCTGACGCTGGGGTCCCGGGGCCGCCGGGGGCGGCGGTGACGCAGGAGGCGGCCGCGGTCCAGGTCGCGGCGCGGGGGGAGGGGGCAGGTTGCTCCGCGCGGTGCAGCGCCGGCCAATCAGGAGGCGCGGTGTTTGGGGCGAAGGGAGGGGAGCGGTGGTGGGGGCCTCCAGGTTTTCTCGGGTTCCCGGGCAGCGCCGCCTGCAGTTTCCAGCACAGGCGCGGAGGCCCGCGGGGGTCTTCGGGCGCGCGCGCCGGTCCCCGGTTTTCCGCGGCTCCCGCGCCCTTTCAGGCCCGTCCCCATTCCCCGACCCAGACGCGGCTCCGACGGCCCCCGGCCTCCTCTGCGGGCTCCCCGGGTTTTCCCGCAGCGCGAGTCGCCGGGCCGCTCTACGCCTGGTGTCCGGGGGCGGAGTGGGGGCGGCGCCGGCGGGGGCGCCTCACCCCAGGCCGGCGGCGGTAATGTTGCTGCGGTTGCCGCCCTTGCGGCCGGACAGGCAGCTGGCGGTGGCAGGAGCCGGAGTCCGAGCGCGCTCGCCGCTAGCCGGGACGCCGCCCTCGCCGGCGCTCTGCTCCCGCGGCCGCCGCGGGGCGCCGGGGCCCGGCGCGGCATGAGGAGGAGGCTGCGCGCCCGCGAGCGCTCAGCTCCTCGGCCCCCAGGGCCCCCGCGGGCCCCCGCGCGTCGCGCGCGCCGACTGCGGCCCCGGCGCCCACGCTAGCCCCGCGCAGGCACGAGACGCCGCGGCCCGGACCAGGCGGCGGCGCAGGCCTGCCGAGCGCGGGCGGGCCGCCTCCCGAGCGCGGGGGCTTCGCGCCCTGGACCCCGGCGGAGGCGGGGAGCCCGGGCGTGCTGCAGTTTGGTGCCCCTCTCCGCAGGGGCGCCGCGGCGCGCAGCCCGCGCCTCTCCCCACCTGCAGCCCCTCCTCCCGCCGCCGCGGGGCGGATAAAAGGCGCGTCCTTGCCCTTCCTGGGCCTCCGCAGGTCCTGCCGCCCCCGGCCCCCCCGCCTGGCCTCCCTTTTCCCTCCTCCACCCCTTCCTCCTCTCCTCCCGCGCCTCCCCTCCCCCGAGTCTCTGGCCTCCCATTCATTCCGTCCGCTCCCTCCCCTTCCCTCCTTCCCGCTCCGGCTCTCTCCCCTAGGTCCTCCCCGCGCGGACCCCGTTGCAGTCTTGGGGTTCTTAGCATATTCATGGAAGTTTAGGGCCTGGATGGTGCCCCCAAGTCCGGCCTGAGAGCGCAGCCTGAGCTGCTGGTCGGGAAGAGGAAGATGTCTGTGCTCAAGAGGATGATGCGGGTCTCCAATCGCTCCCTCCTCGCCTTCATCTTCTTCTTCTCCCTCTCCTCGTCCTGTCTCTACTTCGTCTATGTGGCTCCGGGCATCGGTAAGCACCGAGACACACCCTCCCTTCCCACGGTCACACGGAAGGAAATGCAGGATGTTACTTATGGGATTTGGAAGGTGTATAAACGGGACTGGCAGAAAGCATTTTATCTGAAGTGTTATTTCAGACGTGTCAGATAAACTGCTCAGGGCATGGCTTTGGTACGTGAGTTTCGTTTGTGATGGCTTAACTAACTTAAAAGACTGCATTTAAATGAACGTAGCAAAATTAAGGTGTGGTGACCCCGGATGCCCTGGTCGCTTTCTCGAGTATTCATGACAGCTTTATTCATTTAATATCACCTCTTAAAGCTTAAACTCGGTGCTTAATCGTAGTTTTATTCAAACACCCTTGGATATAATAACTGGTTTAAGAAATACGAAGGAGAAACCAACACCAGGGAATGAGATTGAGCTTAAGAATGTATGTATTCTAGTGTTCTAGGTTACTTTTTTAGAATGGGGTCAGTGAACATTTGTGCCACACTTCAGGAATTTTTAGGCGATGAGTTTTTTGTGAAAACAATGCTCCATTCTTTAGTCTGCTTTTCAAGGGTAGGTAGGCTCAGCTACCTGTTAGGATCATTTCTGAGATAATACATGATTAAAGTGACAGTTACACAAGATCGTTTGTAGTTTAACATTTTAACCTATTTTTCGTATTTTGGGCCAAATACCTTTTTGAAGAATCTGCTTGGATTGGCTCATTAAATATTCTAGTTATTTAGTCCCCTTTGATTGAAAAGGTGCCAGTGTGGCATTCTAATGAATAAAAAACAAGCACTTCGTATGGATATTAAAACACATTGTATCTCCAAAACTTTTTCTGAGTTTTTCCTGGTTATTTTGTGTTAAATGTTAAATATTTATGGCATATATTAAATGTTAATATATTTGGTGTAACATATAAGTTTAATGTTCACTTAGTAATAGTGTCTATCTCCTATTATTTCTTTTTAGACACTAGTAGTCTTTTGAACCAGGGCCATTTCTCCCTGGGTAAGTCAAAAATGTATGGCCTCTTATACAGTGAAAACACCTGCAAAATTTTGAGATAGCATTAGCATCAAGGCATTGTCTTGTGTGATAATAGATTATTGTAATGAATTGCAGGGGAGAAGGAAGATGCAAACCTCATGGAGACTGTTGCATTTCCTAGAACAGAATTACTATGTGACTTTTTCCTTGATTAAATTTTTGGATTCAAGGAAGATGTATAAACTAAGATAATAATGTGCTTGAGAAGACACAAATTGTTGAAACTTTGATGTATTCCAAAATAGAAGTTTGAGGTTAAAGTTTGAACAAGTATGAATATTTTAAGATATTATTTTTCTTTAATGCAGTTTTTTTCTTTAGGCTAAATAAAAACCCCTGGAAGCCTGTAGTAGAAATGACAGTGGTAATTCAGTGAACTTGAGAGTAGTTAGCCAAATTATTTGATTGGCTTTTCTTAAAGTCCTCTGCCATTTTGACAGTCTTATAAATTAACTCTTCCTTCTGTACCATTTTTACTTTGTCATGTAACTCTTTAAAGGTTGGAAATCTTTGGGTGATGTTGGTTAATCAGACATTAAACCTTGAGAGGTTTTGCAGAAAAAGGTTTTTTTGCACTTAGGCAACAATGTTTTTATTTTCCTGGTATTTTGAATAACTTGTTGAAGTTATGATACTCGAATAGTTAACCAAAGGAGGTCAGAATTCTAGCTGTTACTTGGTAATCATCCTTTTTTTTCTTAGTACATTGATATATTATCTGTAGATTCTTAAAATTCAATTGATAGGAAATACTAATACATTTTTCTCACTTATGTGTGAGTTTGAT
Organism: Procyon lotor; assembly: GCA_028646535.1. Taxonomy (NCBI): domain Eukaryota; kingdom Metazoa; phylum Chordata; class Mammalia; order Carnivora; family Procyonidae; genus Procyon; species Procyon lotor. The sequence continues at coordinate 31,531,176 of CM053616.1, forward strand.
GTTTGCTAACCAGAGTTATCACTGGTATGTCATAAAAATTTGGCAATTTTCTTATAGACAATTAGGTTGACACAGTTTAAGCTACAGTTTTTGTGGGTCTTATAATTTATAACTTAAAAAAATTGACTAAAGCCAGTAAGGAGAATGAAAACCAAAACTTACAAAGTGCTGTCAGTTTTCTTAAAGCTGTTATCTATTTCCTGAACCCAGTATTCTTTAGCAGGGAAAAAAAATCTCCTTATTTCTCTTTTATTGGGAAGCAGTTTTCCAAAAATCGCATATCTGTCTGAAAGCTCAAATTTTATCATTGGCAACAAATACTGTCAGTTTTTTTTTGTTTTTTTTTTTTAAAGTGCCAGGCTTACTTTGTTCGTTTTTGGGGAAATGTAGGTCAAATACAGGAGTCTAAATAACCAAGTTTGTCAGTTCTTTAAAGCAAAAGTGATAGTTCATGAAAAATGTGGCTAGTTCAGCTCACAATGCAAAATCAGTGCACAAGTTGATTTTCAGCATAACCATAGTACGTTGGTGTGCTACAGAAATGCTTCATGTACACTTCCCATTTCATTCCAGATTTCTTCTTAATGAGTTAAACCCCGAACTAGGTTCTTAAGACTTATTTACATTAGATGTACAGAGAAACTTCTTGAAATAACTCATATTTTAGCCTGAATTACATCTTAGGGCAAAACTTTCTTGGGACTAAAATATATGTGGTATAAGAGAGCACTTTTTATTGATTCTAAATAAATATTTCAAATATCTTCTGTTAAAAAGTCCATATTATCCCTGCCCACATCAACCTGTCATGTAGACATTAATTTTATTTTCCTACATTTTCTGTCCAGAGACCTATTTTTGTCACGCACTTTCCCCCAGGCAGTCCATTTCTCATTTTTAGTTCCTCTTCCTTATCCTTCTTCACCTGTGTTTCTCCCTCGCTCTTTCTCTTCCCCCCGTAGACAGCATAGTCTGTTTAGTTTCCAATGTTTTCTCATGTTGGACCGTTTTTTGGCTCTATGGGTGTTACTCTAAGAGTCCCATCAAACTCGAAGCTCATTATTTTAAAAATAATTTGAAACATTTTCCTTGAAATCTCTGATTCATGCAGGAAACACAGGGATAATCTTTATATTATGAACTTTAGTAACAAGGGAAACGGGTCTGCAGACACTCTCCCCCACAGGAAGACAGATTTTTCCCTTAGCCCACCTGGTAGAGTCAGGAGCCATTATTGCTTCTCGTTTTCTTTCACCTTTGTACAGGATTGCAAAAAGATGAGTGCAGTTTCCCCCCCACGCTCTTGGCCTGGCTGGATTGAGAGTGGAATTCCATATAGTGTTTAGTTCCCAGTGCAGCTTGCAACACAATATGCTGTAGCATTGGAGGAGAAGATGAACTTAGGACTTAGGAGTTCATTCATCCAGCACAAGTGGAGTACCTCAGATAGGCTAGACGTTGTTTGAGGCACAGAAGACAGATGACTAAGACACAGTTATTTCCTTCATGCTGCAATGGGGCCAGCCCCAGGAAAAAGCTACCAGTCATTAGAAGGCCTGCATAGTGGAGTGAGGGCTGGTTAAGGGTTTCCAGAGGGAGCTGGTGGTTAGAATGGACTGTTGAGGCTGGGTAAGGTTTAACTGGACTAAGCAATGAGGCAGCATGGCCCAAGATACTTACAGAAATTAGGAGTATTTCCATCTGGCTACCACTTAGGGTATCAGGTGGCGGATAAGCCACGTTGAGAAAAAGTTGTGGGACTCCCCTGCCCAGCCTAGTGTTTTGGTGTTGAGGTCCCTAAATTCTGGCAGAGAGAAGCTGGTCTTGACTCACAAAGGCTTATCAAAGGTGTCTATGATTAAGAAAAAAGTTAATTTGCCTATAATCAACAGGGTAGTATTGTGAAGATTTCACAACTCCATTGGAAGTGGGATTTCACTGTCTATGCGACTCACCAGAAGTTTTGACCTTTCCTAGATATGCTGACAGGCTGTTTTATTCTTTGAGTAGAGGTGGAATCTGGTTGGGGCACTTTGGTGTGGATTCCTCTGGGCCCTTTAAGGAGTTACCTGGCAAGTGCTTTGTTATTTGGGCCTCTAGGGGGTTTACACTCTGCTGGTACTGGTGTAGCTAATGGGCGATCAGGACGTGGGTGTGTACCTGTAGGTGTTAGGGGAGAGGTTGGCTTCCTTAGGTTCTTGATGAGAGTCCTCTGACATTTTCCCTGGGTCTCTCTTGGCTAGCTTAGAAGGTGGCAAGTTGCCCTACAGCTTTCTTATTGTAGCCCTTTAGCCTCCTGGCCCTGGCTGGGTAAGCCTGGGAGCTGTTATAGTTTGCTTTGTGTTTCAAAGGTCCTTTGGTTTTTCCCTTACTAAGTTCTCTGACCCTCATGGCTCCTTTCAGGGGTTCTTTTGCTTTGGGCCATGGTGTCGGCTGTTTTCTTCCTCTGGGCCTTCCTTTGCTGGTCATTATCCAGTGCTCAAATTTTTGTCCTGGGAGTAGCAGGAAACATCAGAAGTTTTGGAAAGGAGAATGAGGAACTCCTTTGTTCTACAGCATTTCTCCTAGCATGGAGCCCAGCGATAGAGGGAACAACCAGTGGCAGGGAGGCCAGGTAGGAAGTTACTTCAGTAGCTCAGAAAATTAGAACCTGGTCAGGGTCATAGCTGGGTCTGGGCAGAGTTGAGAGGATGGGAGTAGTGCCACTGAAGGAAAGGGAAAAGCTTTAAGACGAGCCTTGTATTCTAGCATTGACAAGCCCGTGGCTGGTCCTAGGGAATAGAGAAAGGCATGTGGTTGGAGGGAGCTGTTTTGGTTTTAGAGAAACTGAGTTAGGATGCTGGTGGGATACCCAGGAAGAACTTGTCAGTAGGTAGAAAGATGGACATAAGGACTTGGAGCCCCGGAGAAATGTTGGATGGAGAGAGATTTGACTGTCTTCAGCAGGTGGGTGAATGGTACTTATCTCTCTCCCAACATACCTGAGTTTTATTTTTTCCCCACGCCTGAGTTTTAAAACTAACTCCTTCAAGCAGAAGTGACCCGCTGAGTCAGTTACTCTTAAATGTGGGATGGTAGAAGCTAAAGATACAAAACGAGGAGGCCCAAGTGTACTTTGAAAAGTTTCCCGTGAGACTCCATTTCCCTTTTCATTCCCCAGTTCCAAATAGGAAGTCATTGTGGTTGACACCACGGAAAGTTTGGGTGGCCACTCAAGGGGAGCTTGTGAAAGTTGAAGAGAATCTGGCCACGGATGCAATCTAACAGCTTAGGGTAAGTGGAGAAATAGGAACAGGAAAATGAAGGAAAAGAGAGATCATATGGCGAAGTGAGCTTTTGTGAATGAATGAATGAATGAATGAATGAAAGAAAAATGGTGATTAGCAAGACAAGTGTTGAAATGGGTTAATCCAGGCACCTGGGTGGCTCAGTGGGTTAAAACTTCTGCTTTTGGCTCAGGTCATGATTCCTGGGTCCTGAGATCAAGCCCCGCATCAAGCTCCCTGTTCAGTGGGAAGCCTTGTTTCTCGCCCTCCCTCTTCCTTTCCCTGGCTTGTGTTCCCTCGCTTGCTGTCTCTCTCTCTGTCAAATAAATAAAGAAATAAAATCTTTGAAAAAAAAAAAAGGAAATGTGCTAATGCTTGGAAGAAGAATTACCAATTTGATAAATAGGAGGTCCATGACAGCTACTTTAGGAACAATTTTTGTTTTGACTGGTCAGATAGCCTTGAGTTGGGTTTACTCGTCAGAGGTCACATGAAAGGGCCTTATTTAGTATAAAGTAGGGGGAAGCAGGATCTAAGGAGTCTTACAAGATGGGAAGACCTGAGGTTCCATAAGAACCTTATAGAAAGTTTTAAGGACTGAGGACAGGGTTTGAAGATTTGAGAAAGGGAACGGATTATGATATGTGATCTAGGAAGACTTCATTCATTTATTTTTTTCATAGAACTGATTTTGTCTGCCAAAAGTGCTATGGTTCAGCATCCAACAGGATCTACATGGTCCCTGTCTTCGTAGATCTGATAGCCAGTGAGAAATCCTCACAACTGAAGAATAACTATTCTAGAGTAGAGTGAAATATCGTTTGCTGTGGAGGCATGGGTTGTGGGGTGGCACTGAACTGGTTTAGGCATTATGGGGAAGATGAAGACGAAGCCAAGGCCAGAAGCTTAAGTTAGGTAATTACAAGATTGGCTTGGGAGAAAAATATTTCATGCAGGAATGGAATATTTGAAGGCTAAGAGGTGAAAGAAAAGTGGAAAGTTAAAAACAAAAAAACAACAACCAAAGAAACACAGGAGCTAAAAGCATAGAGTGCAGAGGACAGTGTGGGCTGAAGCAGAGAGATAAATATGGGTCTAATAGTGACCTTTGTAAACTGGGTGTGAGAACTTGGATGTTAGCCCGAGGGCAGTTTCAAACCACTGAACTTAAATTTTGAGTAGGACAGTGACATGATCAGATTTTCATTTCAGAAATATTTAGGCAGTACTGTTATGAATGGATTAAAGGGAACAAGATTGAAATCAGACAGGGGGAGCAGGTAGAGAGAGTGGGATCAAGTATATAGGTACATTAATTTTGGAGATGGGAGAAGAGGACATAAAGATGTTTGTATTAGCAAAAATTAGATGAATATGGAGAAGAAGATTCATTCTTGATTGGGTAGGTGTCTGAATTATCCATTGAGAGTGAGGGGCTCAGTTTATTTGACCAAATCTTAGTATAGAGTGAACCATTTCCCAACCTAAGTTAAGAGATTTGGTTTCTGCCTTGGACCACACTAAAGACTTAGTAAAGAATTGTTGAGTGGCTGAATATTTCTGATTAAATCACTTCTCTTGGTATGGCAGCTCCTTTGTCTTCTCACTAACTACTCATCAACACCATTGGGATGTTACATGTTAGATACCTTGGGAAAATATGGAGGGACATGCTGAGAATTAGAAACCATAGAGAAAATTGGATTGGTCAGTATATTAGTTATCTATAACTTTGTGAATTACCTCCGAATGTAGGGCTTTAAAAGAACAAATGTGTTATTATCTCATAGGTGTGGTGGGCCAGAAATCTGGATGTGGCTGCATGCTTCTGGTTCAAGGTCTCTCACAAGGCTACAGAGTGTTGAGTGTTGATCAGCGTTGTGGTTCACCCATGTGGCTGCATGCTTCTGGTTCAAGGTCTCTCACAAGGCTACAGAGTGTTGAGTGTTGATCAGCGTTGTGGTTCACCCATGTGGATTTGGGCAGGACTCAGTTCCTTGAGGGGTGTTGGACCAAGGACCAACAGTTGGTTGGTCTCTCAGTTCTTCAAAGGTTGTTAGTTGGAGGCCTCCCTCACTTCTTGCCACATGGGCCTTTCCATAGGGCAGCTCATGACCCCATCACTTTTGCCATATTTTCTTTCCTTCCTTCCTTCCCTCCCTTCCCTCCCTCTTTCTTTCTTTCTTTCTTTCTTTCTTTCTTTCTTTCTTTCTTTCTTTCTTTCTTTCTTTCTTTCTTTCTTTCTTTCTTTCTTTCAGATTTTATTTATTTATTTGAGAGAGAGTAGAGTGAGAGAGAGAGAAAGAGAGAACATGAGGAGGGGTGAGGGGCAGGGGGATAGGGAGCAGCAGACTCTCCGCCAAGCAGGGAGCCCAATGCAGGACTCGTTCCCAGGACCTTGAGATCATGACCTGAGCTGAAGGCAGACACTTTACCTATTGCACCACCCAGGTGACCCTGCCATATTTTCTTAGAAGAGAGTCACTCAGTCTATTCTATGTTCAAGGGAATGGAAAGCATTCTTGGAGACTTCCGACCCCAAGCGTTCTTGGAGACTTCCAATCCCAGTTGCCATTCTTGAACAGCATTTGTAACTTGAGCTATATTATTTCGGTATAAGTGAATCTAAATCCTTTGGACTTGTGGGAAATGCGGTATTTTTGGAGGGAAAATTGATTTGCTGAAATCTGACAATGCTAAATAGTATTCTTCGTGTTATTCTTTCATGAATAAATTTGAGGTCTATTAAACAACATGGTGGAATGAGGTAAGTGACACATGTATTCTGCAGCAGGGTTTATCAGACTTCCTTTTAATGTTTATGAGAAGTTAATATAGCCATGTCTGTGGATACTTCTAAAGGAGAAACTCCTAATCTAGGTTTGTAGTCTCCACATGACAGGTGTGGTAGGTATTCCAAATACCAGTTGGAATTTAGTTGGGAACTGAAAGGGTTTTTCTCTTGAGGCAGTGTTGTATAGGGTGGCTAATTTCCCAACCCACCGTGTGGCAGGGGTGTTTATCACAGAATGTACTACAGAGTTTATCAGGGCACTTGGGTTTGTAGGCCTTAGGTTCTGGTAGTCAGAGCTGTGGTTGCCGATCTCCCCACCTGTACCTCTAGGTTTGATCTTGTGTTCAAGGGCTTGGGGCCATGGTGTCTGGAGCCAAAGCTTTGTGCAAAGAAGTCCCAGGAGAAAGATTCAAGATGTAGCCCACTGCTTTGTCCACTGTTGGAGCTTCATAGAGCTGTCCCTGCCACACCCCCAAACCCAATGCTGCTGGAATAAAAGCCTTGCTGTAAAGAAAGAGAAGGCAGGATAGCCTCCCAAAGATTGTCATGTGCCCAAAGTCTCACATATCGTTGTTGGAAGAGCTGAGGTGGACAGTTTTTTGGAAGAGCTGAAACGTACACCTTGGGATAGCTGACTCTTCCACTGTGCGGGACCTGAAGGACTGGTCATAGTTGTGCTGGGAAACGATTTGGGGGAAATAGGAGTTCTGTGTTCCTTAGGTTAAAGGAATACCACATAGGACGGAGATGAGCCATTTTTTTGAATAGCGTCAGATAGCAGTGAGGGTAGTTAGAAAGAGGCAGATTTTAAGAAATCCCATCATTCTGACTGAGCTATAAACAATGCAATAAGGGCCTCAGAGGTGCCTCATCAGGCCGGGGGTAGAGGACCACCTGTTAAGGCTGGAGAAGGTGCTTTGCTTGGGAGACTGGCTAGACTTCTAATAGCCTCTTAAACTCATTGCTGCCCTGTCAAACTCGGCAGGGCACCCTCGCTCACTCAGCCTCTGGGCAGACCTGCTCCTCCACCTGTCTCCCCCACTTCCACCCTGACTGCCTTTTGTGACGCCCTTTCCCTTTCAAGCCTGTGTTTCATGTTTGTCCTACCCTCAGTAAGTGTGGAGGTGGTGGGGGAGGCTGCAGTGAGACCTGGGAAAGAGGTGCATGGCAGGGCTGTGTCTAGAGCTTGGTTTCCCAGGGTCACGTTTGGGAGTTCCCAAGAGCATTGATTTCTGCATTTATAGTGTTCCCTTTCTGGCCAGTTTTCCTGGCCACCTTAGACTAAGCCGGCTGTCGTTACCATGGCCTCAGACTTTAGTTTTCCAGTTTACTCAGAGCAGCCTTCCCCTGTCATCTCTGTCACCCCCCCCCCCCCCCCCCCCCCCCCCCCCCCCCCCCCCCCCCGCTTTCCTTCTGAATCTGTTTTTCTTCTTTTTAATTTCTGGAGGACATGGTAATTTTGTATTTTAAAGACTGTTTCTTTCCATTTCTTCCTTTTATCAGAATAACAAACAGAATATTAGTATACAGGTAATGTGATTTGAGTTGAAGATCAGGCCAATTCAAGGTTGAAGGTAGGCACCTACAATGCCATTAACATGCCTCTGCAAAATTAAGAGTTTACTCCAGTTAATACTAGATATTTTTACTTCGTGTCTTGGATTCACTGGAGAATTTCAGGTAACACTTCAATTTTGTTTTTCTCTAGTCTGTGAATCCTGTGTTGGGCCAACCTGATTTGTTATGTTTCGTGGGCATACTTGTTTTCGGTCATACCAGAACTTGGCAGAGTTTGGTTTAAAGCTAAAGCAAAAACCCTCCTCAGTTAAAATAGGAAAGCTAGCTTAAAAGATGTTCGTCAGCAGTTATATTTTTGGCTACATGGCATAGCAAAATGTTTAGGAAAACATACTTAGTAATTTTAAATCTGAAATTTATAATTAAGTTTTTTTTTTCTCCAGAGGCATAATAAATACGGCTATTTGCTTTCCTCTTTGTTTTCATGATTAATTATTCGAGTTAGTAAAAGTCTTTGGCTCCACTAAATCATTGTGTGATACCATTATAATAGGTAAACATAGATTCTGCTAAGTCTGAATGAACTGTGCATAAATTAGAAAGCTGTGTAGAGGATTTATTTAATATGAGTTGAACTAATATAAAAGGAAGATTCTCCTTTTTTTTGCTTGTTAAAAATGTTATGTTTCAAGAATTACTACAAGCAGTGTTTTTTAAACATGAATGTGCTTAAGCCTTACTTAAGGTGGTTTGCATACACAAACTTATTTCTTGGGTTTTATTACCAGACATGCTGATTCTGATTTGGGTTCATTTTTAGCACATACCCTAGGTAATTCTGGACCCTGGGAACTTTATTTCTGACAAAGACCCTAACTGTGAGTTAAAAAAAAAAAAATCAAGTGGTAGATAGGTTTATTTTTTGAAATTAATCATCTTATATCATTTGCTCTTTCATAGAAGTAAACTCACTTTTTAAACACCAGATTAACTTGTTTGTAGCATCATGTTTTAGTGGAGCTAGAGACGGCTATCATGGTGAAAAATTATTTGCCTGCAGAATAGAAATGGACAGAATGGACAAATACATCCTTTAGGAGACAACAGGATCATGTGTTTCTTTGTGAGTCTGCAATGACTGTGTAATTGAGTTATAGGTTGATCAGAAATTTGTTAGTGTTTCTAATTATTAGAAAGATACATTGTCATTTATTTAATAAGATCAGCAAAAGTGATTAAAGCATATAGCCCCATGTTAGCCATGATTTAAAAACATTTCATGGGACACCTGGGTGACTCAGTCAGTTAAGCATCTGCCTTCGGCTCAGGTCACAGTCTCAGGGTCCTGGGAGTCCTGCAATGGGCTCCCTGCTCAGTGGGGAGTCCGCTTCTCCCTCTGCCTGTAGCTTCCCCTGCTTGTGCGCTCTTCCTCTCTGACAAATAAATAAATGAAACCTTAAAAAAAAAAGCTTTAAAAAAAATTTCATGTGCATTTGGCTAGAAAAGTCCCTTTATAATATTGTTACAGGTAAGTAGGTATATTAGATTTGTTACTATAACCTGTCATCTTGATTTAAATATTACTCTTGTTGTATTTTTATTTTTATTTATTTTTATTTTTTAAATATTTTATTTATTTATTAGAGAGAGAGAACACACAAGTAGGCAGAGCAGCAGGCAGACAGAGAAGGTGAAGCAGGCTCCCTGCTGAGCAAGGAGCCCGATGCGGGACTCGATCCCAGGACCCAGGGATCATGACCTGAGCCGAAGGCAGCTGCTTAACCAACTGAGCCACCCAGGCGCCCCTCTTGTTGTATTTTTAAATATTTGAGGCTTGCTAGTGTTAATGTGATTTTATTGAAGCCATTTTACATATATTGCCTTCCTGATAATTAAGTCAGTAGCTCAGAAATTGTGACTTACGCAATTTCCAGTTTGACTCAGAGGAAGAGAAATTGGACTTTATTTTTATTTGAATCAAGAGACCTAAGGCAGAGAATTATAAGGTGTGTTGCTTATTGATTTAAAAATATGCTCTGGTTTTGGAAATATTTTTTAAAAATTGTATTTGAGAGAGAGAGAAAGAGCTCACAGTGGGGGAGGGTTAGAGGGAGAAGGAGAGAAAGGGAGAGAAAGTCTCAAGGAGAACTGTGCATGGGGCCCATGGATCTCATGACCCTGAGATCATGACTGGAGCCAAAACCAAGGGTCCAAGGCTCAACTGACTGAGCCACCCAGGGTCCCCTAACTTTAGAAATCTTTGAAATTCATTTCCCACGGTGTCCCCTTCACTCTTGCTTGTCTAAGAGCCCTTTTCCTTTCATAAAATAAATTTGAAATTTCAAAAGGTATTTTAATTGTGAAAACACAAGGAAATCGGGAATGACTGTAAAACATATAGTTCAAATACCCCCCTTTTTTTCCCCTCATGATAGAATTCTTAAGAGGATAGAGATTCACTCATTCACCCTGTGTACTCTGAAATCATTAATTTTCAACAATTCTGTAATGTTTTCTGGGTGTGTTTATGGTTTTGATCTTTTAGTCTGTAATTTCATTTAGTTTCCTTACTGATTGGCTTTAAAAATTCTATTTAATTGCCTGCATTCTTCTTCCGTGTTTCTCTCATTTCCTCCTAATTTTGCTCTTCTGCAGTGTGGAGTGTAGTGCTTAACTCTTGAAGCTCCTGTCCTGCTTTATAATTTTTAAAAAAGAGTTTATGTATTTATTTGACAGAGAGGAGAGAGATCACAAGCAGGCGGAGAGGCAGGCAGAGAGAGGGGAAAGCAGGCTCCCTGCTGAGCAGAGACCCCGATGCGGGGCTCGATCCCAGGACCCTAACATCATGACCTGAGCCGAAGGCAGAGGCTTTAACCCACTGAGCCACCCAGGCGCCCCTCCTGTCCTGCTCTAAAGAAGCATGTGTTTATTTTAAGTGAATAACAGTGAACTAACACATGACAGTCAGATCAATATCTTGTGTTAGATAGTGTTTTCATATTGCCAGGTTTGGAGTCTATTTTTAGAATTATCAGCTAAGTGTAAACTAGCCTGAACGTGATGATCTGATTGTTTCGAAAGTACTTCTGATGTTTTAGGCAGTTTATGCTTCTTCAGGATTTTGGTTTTTACGGAGGAAGCCCCTGGATGCATTAGCTTCTGGTACTGTTTGGCAGATGGTAGGCAGTCAGTAAATATCTGTTGAACAAACACATGTCTCCACCCTGAACATCTTCAATAAGAGTGTTGGAAGTCCAATTTTATTTAAAAATTTTAATATTTTGATCAGTATTCACACACAAATAATCTCCCAAAATAACTTAAAACTGCTGAACTGCAGAGTGGAATTGGTGAAAGCAGCAATTGTAAAGAATTTCTTGTCAATTTTTTTTTTAAAGATTTGTTTATTTATTTGACAGAGAGAGAGAGAGATCAGAAGTAGGCAGAGAGAGAGGGGGGAAGCAGGCTCCCCGCTGAGCAGAGAGCCCGATGCGGGGCTTGATCCCAGGACCCTGAGAACATGACCTGAGCCGAAGGCAGAGGCTTTAACCCACTGAGCCACTCAGGGGCCCCTTCTTGTTAATTTTTAATGTCGGCGTCAGCAAAGCTGTAGCTGTTGGCTAAAATCTGAAATAGATCTATACTGTATGTAATCACGGAATTCATCATTCCTTGATAAAATGGGATTCTGAATGCAGAGTTCTTTCATTCTCTTAATTCATTAGTCAGCCCATGACTCACTTGAAGGATGGGGAGGAGGTTATTCTAGGCTGGTAATTATTTGCACTACAGATTTCCTTGAGCCCATACCTGGCTTCGAATTATTGTCACTGTGGTAAGATACTCTGCTTAAATAGTACTTTGACATAGATTGAACGAACTGTTGGTTTTGTTTTCAACCCAAGCAGTACTTGGGTCGTATGCAAAGTATGAACAGTAATATTTCATATATAGTCTGGCCTAATCCTGGGGTTTACAACATTATTACCAGAGATAATATGTTTAGCTTTGCCATCTTGGATGAGTCATTTCTGGGAATTAGTTGAACAAAGGCTAGATGTGGGTAGAAGAAAACCTTTAGGTATCTGCAGCCAATACTTAGAAGATTATTGTGAGTTCTGAGAAATTCAGGGATGCCAGATTCAGATATCTGTAGTAATGTCCATGGGCATATATAAGTGGTATTTTGCTTTTTTTCCACATTGTTTATTTCTGTATGTGTTTTGTAGCTAATACGGGAAACTGTTTTCTCTCCCATAACCTTTAAATGCCCCTTCTGATTTCCTTCTCCTCCTTTCACTAGCTGAGATCTGGCTTATCCCTCCTTTCTCACTCCCTCATTACTTTTTACATTGAAGATCTCTCTCTCTCTCTCTCTCTCTCTCTCTCTCTCTCTCTCTCTCTCCCCCCCTCCCTCTCCTCTATGACTTTCAGCTGTTGCTTCTTACAAATTGCTGCCCCTCAGAGACATTCAGACCTGTCCATGAATCCCAGTTTTTAAATTTTACCTATGCAACTTACCTCAGAGTTTGTGTTCTGATCTTTCAAATGGGGAAAAATTATACCCACACCATGTGGTGGTGTATTAGTTTCCTAGGACTGCCATACACATTACCACACACTGAGTGGCTTGAAACAACAGGAATTTATTATCTCACAGTTCTGGAGGCCAGGAGTCTGAAATCAGGTGTTGTCAGGACTGTGCTCCCTCTGGAGGCTCTCGAGGAGGATCCTTCCTTCCTCTTTCTAGCTTCAGGGGCCTCTTGGCATTTCTTGCCTTCCTGGGCTGCGGTCACATCACTCTAGTCTCTGTCTCCACCTTTACCTTACTTTCTTCTGTGCCTGTGCATGCGTGTGTGTGTCTGTGCGTGTGTGTGTCAAATATCCCTTGCCTTTTTCTTATCTGAGCATTCGTCATTGGATTTAGAGCCCACCCAGATAATCCAGGATGATCTCCTCACCTCAAGATCCTTAGTTACATCTGCAAAGACTCCTTTTCCAAATAAGATGACAGTTTCACAGCTTCTGGGAATTAGGATGCACATAGTTTTGGGGGGGCCCATTCAACCTGATACCTGTATGCACACATGCATGCACACACTCAGGGAGGGGCAGATGGGGAGGGAGAGGGAAAGAGTCTCAAGTGGACTGTGTGCTGTGCACATAGCAATGTACCGATGGAGGCAGAGACTGGAGTGATATGACCACAAGCCCAGGAAGGCGAGAAATGCCAGCAGACACCTACCTGATACAGGGGCTCGATCTCATGAAATGAACAACAAAGCTTCGATGAGAGCACATTTGTTTATAATATGGTTTACTGAATATTTTAAGGCTACTGTTGAGACCTCCTGCTTAGAAAAAAAAAGGTTTCTTGGTATTCCTGCTCATTGACGATGTACCTTGTCACTCAAGAGCTCTGATGGAGACTTGCAGTGAGGTTAGTATTTCGTTGCCTGCTAGCACAACACCCATTCTGGAGCCCATGGGTCAAGGCATCATTTTGACTTTCAAGTCTTATTTAAGAAATATATTTCATAAAGCTTTACATGCCATACATAGTGATTTCTCTGATGGATCTGGGCAAGGTAAATTGAAAACCTCCTGGAAAGGATTCCCCCTTCTAGATCTCATTAAGAACATTTATGATGGGAAGGGATCCAAATAGCAGCATTACCAAGAGTTTGGAAAAGTTGTTGTCCTCCCTGATGGAGGACTCGGAGGGATTCAAGGTTTCGTGGAGGAAGTCACTGGAGATGTGGTGGAAGGAGAAAAAGAACTAGAATGAGAAGCGGAGCCTGGGGATGGGACTGAACTGCTGCGGTCTCCTGAGAAAACCTGAGTGATGCAGGGTGCTTCCTACGGATGAGCCAAGAGAGTGGTTTCTTGAGATGGCTTCTCCTCCTGGTGAAGATGCTGTGAAGATTGTTCAAATGACAATAAAAGATTGTAATCTGACATAAATTTAGTTGAGAAAGCAGTGGCAGGGTTTGAGAGGACTGACTCCCGTTTTGAAAGAAGTTCTAGTGCAGGTAAAATGCCGTCACACAGCGTTAGTGTGCTACCGAGACTTCACTGATGAGAGGAAGAGCCATTTGAAGTGGCAAACTTCATTGCTGTCTTGTCTGAAGAAGTTGCCACCCCACCCTCGGCGACCACCACCCTGATCGGTCAGCAGCCATCAGCACTGAGGCAAGGCCCTCCATCAGCAAAAAGAGTATTACTTGCTGAAAGCTCAGGGGATGATTACGAGGTTTTTGGCAATAAAGTATTTTTAAATTAAGGTGTGTATATTGCTTTTTGAGACATAATGCTGTTGCACATCTAGTAGACTATAGTGTAAACTTTTATATGCATGGGGAAATGAAAACATTTATTTGACTTGATTTGTTGCAATATTTGCTTTATGCCTGGGCTCAGCTCAGAACATTCGCACTCCGCTTCATCCCCCACCGATGTCCCTGGTGGTGGCCATCAAACAGTCTGGGGCTTGTCTTCCGTCCTTCCTTGGCTGGCCACGTCAGGTCCTCGTAGTTGTGACCTGCGCTCCCTTGCACCTCTCCAAACCATAGTCTTCCTAATCGTACACTTCTGGCACTTTCTCACTATCGTTAACATGACTTCTCATCTTCACAATGACCTTGAGTCCCTCCCCTCTTTCCTTCTGTTTTTTTGCACACCGCCCGTCCACTTAGACATTTACAAATTATTTTCCATTGCTGCCAAACTCTACTCAAGTTGGATTCTTTACTCCTGGATGTGCTATACACCCATGTACCCCAGAGCCTCTACTTATGCTGTTCCCTCAGTGGAAGTGTTCTTTTCCCTCCTTCCTTCTATTTCGTTCAGTGCCTTAAATTTAAATTTACTCTTTCTTCCCTCTGCTTAGGCCACAATCAATGCTCAGATTTCTCCTGTCTAAGAAAAACTTCTTGACCTTGCTCTCACTTCTCTTTTCTTAAAATTACTTTTACTTTGTCACTATCCACTGTACTCTTTCCTACTTGCCTTTTGTTTCCATTGCTTTCCAGAAACTCTTCTTTTAAAGATCGACAGTGCTCTTACCAGCATTTTTAAAAAAATATTTTATTTATTTATTTGACAGAGAGAGAGCACAATTAGGCAGAGAGGCAAGCAGAGAGAGAAGGGGAAGCAGGCTCCCTGCTGAGCAGAGAGCCCGATGTGGGGCTTGATCCCAGGACCCTGAGATCATGACCTGAAGGCAGAGGCTTCAACCCACTGGGCCTCCCAGGTGCCCCTCTTACCAAAATTTTTTTTTTTTTTTATTTGACAGAGAGAGGGAGAGATCACAAGTAGGCAGAGGCAGGCAGAGAGAGAGGGGGAAGCAGGCTCCCCACCGAGCAGAGAGCCCGATGTGGGGCTCGATCCCAGGACCCCGAGATCATGACCTGAGCTGAAGGCAGAGGCTTTAACCCACTGAGCCACCCAGGCGCCCCTCTTACCAAAATTTTTAAGAGGCTACATTGTATGGTGTGGTAAGGAGTTAGACCACTGGGGCCAGCCTACTGGGGTTTGAATTCTGGCTCCACCACCAGCTGAGAACTGTGTGACCTTGAGCAAGTTACTTGACTCCATGTTTCAATTTCTTGGTCTGTAAAATGGGAATAATGTTAGTACCTACCCTTATAGGATTGCTTGTAAGGATTAATCAGGTTAGTATATGTAAAACTCTTCTAATGATGCTTGGCAAAGAGTATGCACCAAGTATTAGTGTTTTATTTTTTTAAGCTATTATTTTTTAGTCCTTTTAGCCTCCGTGGTGTTTGATAATGTTGACCATTTCCTCTTTTTCACTGTGTTCAAGCTCAAACTAATTCATCTTGGGACCTTTTATCTTTGTGACCCTCTTTGTGGTCTCTTTCTATGTGTCTAAACTGCATTTACCGCTTTTCTGGATACTTTTTCCTTATGGTGATTGACTGCTGTAGTTCCTACCCTTATATGAATGTCACCCCAAATTATATTTCTTGCCCTTCTTTCTTAGCTCTAGTCCTGCACTTAGAAGGTACCTAATCAGCATAGTCTCCCTCTCAAAATGAGCTCCTCGCTGGATTACTTTTTGTTAACGGACCTGTGCCGGTGTATCATAGTACTGAGACCAGGGGGATGTTGTGTCTGAGGCTTCTGAAGCTCAGGAAAGCTTTCCAGATCATTGCAGACTGGCACATTCTCCTTGTCTGGAATATTCTTTTTCACTGAACAAAGCTGGATTTGGAAAGGGATGGGGAAGACACATTACTAGCAAGTGCATTCCTTAGTTTCCTTAAGTGGAGAATTAAATCTCTTGCCTCAGAAACCCAGGGTAGCATACCTAGTTGTTGTAAACTTGATTTTTGAGGGTTTGTTTTTTTTTTTAAGTTGTAGGTATTCCGCCTAGCCCCCAAAGCAGACCTGGGTAAATAAATTTAATTTATGTCTCACAAAGTAGAGGCAAATAGCAAATTAACTGAAGTAGAGGACAGGGCATGATTTCAATTAATCAGTGGTAGTTTTTAAAGTGTATTTCTGAGTTGTCTCAATACCAAAGGGTAAAGCTGAGAAAGATTTCCCTGTTTTCTGAAATGCAATTTCTTTTACTTGGAATACAAATTTTAGACAAAGATTTCTTCTAACTTGTTGGTTTGCCAATAAGATGTTACATTTTATCTTAATAGTAATTAGTGGCCGTAGAGTTATTTGAGTGTGGGTTAACACTCCAGTTTAAGGTGTCTGGAAATCAGACAGTTGGAACCATTCTCGTGCTGGGTTAGTGTGCCTTGCATTACTTTGACACATCGTGTTCTTCCTGTTAACAATGACTATTTAAACAAAACAGCTTCATTCTCTAATGGGTTTTGATCTTTAGGGATTAAACCCATGAGGACCATTAACCTAAGGACTGTAACTCAATTAGCAGTAAATGATTTAAAATAAACTAATAGATTCTCCATTTGGAGAGTTTAGTGTCTTGCATTGCTTAATTTTTTCTCATGAATAGTAAATGCATTCTTTTGTCACAGTTGCTATCAGTCATCTTTTTTTTTTTTTTTTCCTGTAACAAGTTTGTTACTTGATGTTTTGGAAGTTTTTAGGGTAATTTGCTTTGATGTTTCTTTTCTATACCAGATCTCTTTTTTGCTGCTTAAATCTGATTTGGCTTCACGAAGTCAGAGAATCTTCTTTATATGCATAGGTGTGTTAAAAATTCAGTTTCCAGGACACATGGAAGTGCACTGGTGTTCTCACCTAGCGGATCCTGGCTTGGGCCAGTGTTGTTTCCAGCTGCTCAGTCCTGCTGCCCTGTGATAGTCCTCTCTACGGTTTGGTGCAGAACAGACGGTGCAAGATAGTAGGTCACTGATAACAAATTTCGTGTATAACTTTAGGATTCAGTGATCCAAGGTGTTATAAGTTGGCATTACTTTTCTATTTGATGGTTTTCCTCTGCATCCTTTCAGTTGAATTTTAGATCTGGGCTTTTGCTAATGTTAGTTGGCTTTTATTGAATGTTTTCCTACATTTTTGGTTGACTGTTCTTTTTGTTTTCATTTTTCACTTTGTCTCTTCTTTTAGAGTCCACTCAAGAGCAAAACTATAATAAAAACTTGTATTTGTAACCCCAGGGGTATAATAAATTCAAGCCTAAACAAGTTTTATCTAATTATAGGACTGCTTTCTAGAGAGGATGTAGACACGCTCTTAAAAATGATTGAGGTAAACTTATGTGAGGCTTGGATTTCTGTTGTTTTTTTTCTGTTACGGATTGAAGGTAAAAGGAGAAGTGTTCTTATACTCTGCTTCTCTATTTTATTTATTCTGTCTTTTGTGCTTTGAGCAAGTTAAAATTTACATTAAAAATGGGAAAGGAGGGGCATCTGGGTGGCTCAGTCATTATTAAGTGTCTGCCTTCAGCTCAGGTCATGATCCCAGGGTACTGGGATCAAGCCCCATATCAAGCTCCCTGCTCAGCGGGAAGCCTGTTTCTCTTTCTCCTCTCTCCCCTTGCTCGCGTTCCTTCTCTTGCTGTGTATCTTCTGTCAAATAAAATCTTAAAAAAAATGGGAAAGAAGAGGGGTGCCTGAGAGAGGTTAAGCAGTTAAGCTTCTGCCTTCAGCTCAGGTTATGATCTTGGGGTCCTGGGGATGGAGCCCCTCATCAAGCTTTCTGCCCAGCACTAGGGAGTCTGCTTCTCTCTCTGCCCCTCTCCCAACTTGTGTGCCTGTGTGTGCTTTCTCTCTCCCATACTCTCTCAAATAAGGAAATAAAATCTTCAGAAAAATGGGAAAGGTGATAGTAAACATTACATTTTGCTCATCTCCCTGTAGCAACTCAGGGAAGTGGAGCAGGGCCCAGAAAATTCATTGGCATTTAACATTTTTTTATTTGGCCTTCATTTTTTGAGCATGTCATTACAGTGTTCAGGGGCAACTTATTTTAAAATTGGAAGAGTCATTAACTGAGACTTGCAGTTTTTTGGTTTTGCCATGAAAATGATCCTTCTCCTCTTGAATGAGTGTTTATGATTTTTTGGCTGTATGCTGGGAGAATTGAGAGTAGAAAGGGCTTTAGAGAATATCTAATGCAATACCAACTTTTTTAGGTGAGGAAACTGAGATTCAGGGAGCTGTCCAGAGTTGTGCATTGTGCTCATAGAATCAGAACCGAGAAAGAACTGAGAAAGATTGATTACTCCTGTGCTTCTCTGAGTAGTCCTGACATCTCAAAAGGCAAAGATTTTTGTCATCTTTGTCAATTTACCAATTTCTCTCAAAGCAGTAAATTAGGGGCCTAGTTTTGAAGCACTTACCACAAAGAATTAAATGTACTAACTTGAAAATGCATATTGATTTTGATTTTGTCTGCTTTTACCATCCTGGTAGGTAGATTTGTGTTTGAAAGGGAGTATAAAAGTTCTAAGTAATTAACTCAGTAGAGAGAAATTACCAAAATAGATATTGATTCTGGGTCATTCTGCCCCTAAGTCTCCTTCCCCAAATGTACTGAGAATTTACAAGATCCATTGGAAGATTCATATTCATACTAGATGTTATGGTGATTTATGATATATTTACTATTAGGTAAGGAATACTTGACCTTGTGGAGTTTTGGGTTTGAGGGAGTTAGTATAGAATTAGAGAAAGTATACTATATGATCGTATATTTGTAATAAAATGCCTTTTTGAAATTTGTAAGTATATTTTTTGGTTAGAAAGTCATTTACGGATAAAGGAATTCATTATGCTATTCATTTAGTCTCATTCTTTTTATGGATATTACTACTTGAATTTTTCATTTTTATTGTTTTAAAAACTTTGTTTTTATAAGTTTGGTTTTTTAAATTTCTTTTCCTTTCTTATTATTTTTTTTTTTTTTAGATTTTATTTTATTTTTTTTTTAGGAAATCTCTACACCCAATGTGGGGCTCAGTCTTACAACCCCAAGATCAAGAGTTGCATGCTCTTCTGACTGGGCTTGCCAGGCACTCCTGTTTTTATCAGTTTTTGATAATGGGAAATAGTCATTTTATATTTCTGTTTTCCCTTTGGACATGTTAACTGAGTCAGTTTGGGGTTACTGGGCAGTTCCCCAGACTGAATATTATTTTATTAAATTAAAAAAAAAAAAAAGCTTACTGAGTCATGATATTTCCTCTCTTTCCTTTTTATAGCCAACACTTATCTCTTTATGGTACAAGCTCGAGGAATAATGTTGAGAGAAAATGTGAAAACAATAGGACATATGATCAGGCTGTACACAAATAAAAACACTACCCTCAATGGTACAGGTAAGATTAATTGCTTCTTCTTCATGTTTTGTTTCTACTTCTTATCTTTGTAGTCAAAAGAAGTAAACCAGATCTCTCAAGCTCTGGTTTTGCCTATGAGACTCCTCTTAAAGATGAAGGTATCTTCTCCTACTGCATGTCCTAGGAGATTCCTTCACTGCTTGGGCCAGGCTTTTCATGTTTTCAGATCTGTAAAGGTGTTCTCACAGAGGTGATGGGGGTTTTGTACAAAGATACAGGAGTTAATTCTTTTTTTTTTAAAGTTAATTCTTGCAAACATAAAAAAAGCATGTGCTTTTTCAGTTCACCTATCGTAGTTAAGAAAAATCAACCACAAAGAGAAAAATTTATCTGTATTAGTCATTCCACCATCTTTTTTTTCCCCCTGCCATCTTTCTTTATGCCCATTCTAACTCTAAAATGTTTTTCTAACTCTGTTTAGTAAATACTTACTGTTTTTAATTATAGAAGATTCTTAATAATTTTAGGGCCTTTTTAGGGGACTTAAGGAGAAATTATATAAAAGTGGAAATCCGTAGCCAGTCCTGTCTTTTAAAAATATTGTCTGGAAGTAGACTGTGCATCAGAATCACATGAGGTTAAAACCAAGTAATGGGCCAATATTAGTGATTGAATGAAGGCAGAATTGATGCAGGTACATTGAACTATCATGGAAGAATGCTCAGGCTCCCATGGGGCAGTGTTTCTGCAGTGTCTTCTGAAGTGTTATTAGATGTTAGTTAAAGGTTTCAGTAACTGGTTATCACTTGTTGCATCCTCTATATTCTCATTTTAAACAGTTAAAATTTAAGATTTCATTCTTGTCAACACTTCTCCATTGTGCCACTGTAAATGACAGATAGACACACACACGGACACACTATTAATGGGAAGTTACTATCTGCCAACCATAGATGTTCTTTCTTAAACTGTATGTTAGGGTGGGTAATAGTTTTACCCTTCTAAAAATTCAAGATTGTATCAGATTGATTCTTAATTTCATACGTGCTTTTGCAAACATAGAATACATTCTAGTCATTTGATTTGTTTTGTGATGCCACAAGTCAAAGCACTCTTGTTTCTTCCTTTTAAATTGAAAGAAGTTTCTTTTAGAAAGACTGTCATTGTACCTGAAATTTTAAGAGTATTGTAAAAATCTCATTAACTGGTCTTCTGCTTTATAAGGTCTTCTGAATAGTAGGTCAATGTTAGGAGCAGTTTAAACGTTATAAAAGCTTCATTAGGACTTCTCCTGGTTGAATAAGTTGATTGTGAAAGTGTTCATTAAAAGTTCACTCAACTGAACAGAAACACTCAGCATCCTTAGATTACTGTGTTCATAGAAGGACATGCTAGACATCTGTGTATAATCGAGTTCCTTTGGTGGAGTCTGAATAAGTTTTATGTGGGAACTCGTTGAGCTTGATTAGGAGAATTGGTTACTGGGTCAAGACAAACTGCCACCCCCCCACCTTCACAAGTGGAAGACAAGAAAAAGGGAAATCTTCTTTTCCCCTTACCAACTCATAGTTTCAATACTGACCGCTGCCCCCTTTGATTAGCTTTGGCTTACTTTTATGAGCCTTTGAAAATTTTTCTCATGGTTCATTTACTGGTGGTAAACTCTTCTCTGGAGGCAGTCTGTCATTGTATCAGCTAGGAATTGGGTTTGGCTGTAAGAGGGACCTGGCTGCAGCGGTTTAAGCCCACGACACCCTATGTTCTTATGTAAAAGAGATCTGGATGTTGGATGTCTGGGGTGGTGGTGGAGAAAATCTCCACCCACCTTTCCATCTTCTGCTCTGTCACAGAGTTTATAGTCTTCGAAGGTTGTCGTGGGGCTCCGATCTTTTTGTTTGTACTTGGGTTAGTAAGAAGGAGAAAAGGAAGAACAGAGGGACCCTTTTAAGGAGACTTTCCAGAAGTTTCACATGATATTTCTGCTTCCATCGCATTGGCCAGAACTTTGTTGTAGGGACTGTAAATTATGGTCTTTGAGCTGGGCACACTGCTTTGAATGAAATTGGGGTTCTGTTACTTAATGAAAAGGGAAAATGGAGTTTCAGGAGGCAACCCTGAAACTCTGCTGTGTTCATGTATATTGAGCAATTCATGTAGTCAGTATTCTTACTTAGATACTTGAAGACATAGCACTAAGAAGAACATCCAGCCTTTGTATGAGGGTATGAGGATCTCTAGGCTTTTGAGAGAGATGGAAGCATACCTAGTTATTTATAATGTGGTTGTTTATTTCTGCATGAACTTATATGGAAGTAATCTGCCAACAAGGAAATAATGGCCTATTATAAGGTGTATTAAGAGCTAATAGAACTCCAGAGGAGAATTAATTAACATGTGCTGGCTCATTTAAAATTTAACACTTGATGGCAAATAGGTTGTACTATTTCTAAGTACATCTGATTTCAAAAAGGGGTTTTTAACCTTGTACCTGACTTTCTGAAACACCAAATATAAAAAGATAGTACATATAATATTTTTGCAAAGAAATCACATACTCTCGTAATCAAATGATGCTTTGCCTTGTAGCTATGGAGTTAGTCAAATTAAGGAAACAAGATGTAATCAGTGAATAATTACCGAAGCAGATGATAAGGGTCATGCGATGTTAGAACTGGTAGATTTGTTAGAAATAGCTGAGCACACTTCCTCCTTTGATGGCTGTGTGGTCTGAACCCTCAGACACTGCCAGACTGGCACAACGAGCCAGTGGCAAACAGACTAGAATTCTCACTGAGTTTCTGTACCTGCTTTAAGCTGCCCTTTGCAGGAGGAACAAAGCCCTTGAGAGTCCAATTTGGTGCTCTTCTCCTTTTCCTATAAGTGATAAGGTCCAGTGAGAGCTGAGGAGGGGACTTGTCCAGCAGTTTTCATTCTGTGTTTCTCTTTTCTTCAGGTGTGGCCCTAGAAAAGAGGAAGAAGCCCAGAACTCATTGTGTTTTCACCTATCCATTCATTAGATGAAATAATGTCTACATTTTAAAGCAGTTGTGGTAGATCTGTCTCAAATGCACCTATCATGTGTAACCTTTTAAAACTGTTTCTGATTTTGAAAGCAGTGGTTATACTTGATGGACCCCAGCACTTCTGTGGGAATAATGATTTTGTGGGTTTATTACAGTATAGTCTCCAAAAGCTTAAATTATTGTTGGCTGAATGATCAATTGTGAAGGGTTCTTTTACAGTAAGTTTTTAGCATGTTGTAGATACTCTGTTAGATATTGGGAATCAAAGGCAATTTGATTTAAAAAAAGAGGTATTCAGACTAGTGGGGGGGGGTGGTTGGGTAGACTTGTACATAATACATTGGGATGACGGAAGCACCATTGGACACAGTACCCGAGGAGCAGAGACTTTCCTGTAAGGTTGGCAGTGAGTTGATCCTTATGATCATTTGTAACGATTTAGCCAAGAATAACACATTTAGCTCCAAAACTTTGTGTTTAAAGGAAGTGAATATACTGCTATTCCATGTGTCTTTGAGCTTTATTTTTTTTAATCTAGTCCTTTAAAAACTGGTCAAAGTGATAC
This sequence comes from Procyon lotor, assembly GCA_028646535.1. Lineage (NCBI taxonomy): Eukaryota > Metazoa > Chordata > Mammalia > Carnivora > Procyonidae > Procyon > Procyon lotor. Next base: position 31,554,088 of record CM053616.1, read on the forward strand.
ATCAGTTCTTTTGCGAAAGACTCCGTCATTCTAGCACTGAAATAAAAGGTGGAACAGTCCTCTAGGCTTTCTGCTGCCGCCAGACTCCCCATGGGAGTATCCGTTAACTGTTTTGCAGAACTATCTAGAGAGCTTACAATTACTGTGAGTTGGATGTAGATTTATAGAATCATAGCATGTAGCTAAGAGAAGGGGTCCAGACATTAATCACAAGAAATAATAAATTGTGCAAAAGAAGAAAATGCTCTTATCTAAAGTTAACTACATAACCTTAAGAAATATTTGAGAATTTTGAGAATGTTAATATTTATCTGCCTTAGGATTATAAGAAAATCAATCTTTGGAACACATAAAGGCCAGGGACAACCTAATTTATCTTCTGTTTTTAGCTCCTACAAATGCATGGACTATAGTGGCTGTCTAGTACAGTCCCCATAAATGCAGAAAAATTTTTTGACTACAACTTGACATTTGATCTGTTATCTAGATATATTTTTATTTTTATTTTTTTTCAATTACTTTTATTTTTTCAGTGTGTATCTAGATATATATTTTTAAAAGCATCTTAAGGAAAGAATCAGAAATTTAATGGACTTAAACGTATTTTATGTTCATATCTTTAAATCTTTCAGATGTATAGGGGGAACATACAGAGTATGGATTATTAGTGGGTTCCCTATGCTCTTGGTGTGTCCCTGCACTTACAAAACAATTACTGTCCACTGAACACTCCCTCCCTTTTGGCTTGGAGCATTTTCCTGTGATGTACTTTCCAGGGCTGCTCTGAGGAAGGCTCTTGGGGGGATTCTGTCACAGGGGCTTTCCCACTTTCCCACTTCCTGGAATTGGCCTTAGCTGTTGAACATCGTTCGGCCCTACTTATCATCTTAGGGTTTCCTGGCAATAAGTACACTTATCTCAAAACCTTCCCATTACCCTGCCAAATTCATTACTGGGATTTCTGTGCTTTGGAATTGGACCTTCTCCTCCAGCTTCTGTATCCTCATTGGTACCAAAAGCCCTTACCCGCTGCTTAGCCGCCTGTGCAGGGTCCCTTCCAGCAGGCATGCCTTGGCTTGGAAGGGAATTCCAAGGGAATAACTCCAGTTATTCCTGGAGCCCAGGCTGTACCCCTGGCAAGTCCATTTTGATGATGAGTGAATAACCGTGTTAGGCCAAAGACATGCAGGGTTGGTGTTTAGTGCTCTTTGACTCTTCTTATATACTTTATATTCAATTG
>CM053616.1:31555427-31604421 GCA_028646535.1 Procyon lotor
TTGTATATATATATATATACCACATCTTCTTTATCCATTGATCTGTTGATGGACATCTAGGGTCTTTCCATAGTTTGGCTATCGTGGACATTGCTGCTATAAACATTCGGGTACACGTGCCCCTTCGGATCACGACCTTTGTATCTTTAGGGTAAATGCCCAATAATGTGATTGCTGGATCGTAGGGTAGCTCTATTTTCAAATTTTTGAGGAACTTCCATACTGTTTTCCAGAGTGGCTGTACCAGCTTGCATTCCTACCAGCAGTGTAGGAGGGTTCCCCTTTCTCCGCATCCTTGCCAACATCTGTCGTTTCCTGACTTGCTAATTTTAGCCATTCTGACTGGTGTGAGTGGTACGGACAGGCCTCTCTTTCAAGTCATATGCTTGTTCTCCTCTTTCTTATCTCTCTGCCTGCCGTTCAGATAGGAAGAACTCAGTCATCAGAGCAGATTACTGGAGATTGAAAGGACATCTTTGCATTTTCCCAAAGTGTCTGCTAGAGCTTCATTTCCTGTGGGTACTATGTTTATGATCCAGGAGACAGACACTAGTTGAATCAGCTGTTTCCATGTCTTGTCTCTTGCTGCACATTGGTCATGTTCTCTTAGATCGACTTCCTCTGACATAGAGGAAACTGGCAGCTCACGGTTCTCAGACTTGCATCTCAGAGCCTTGTTCCAGGAAGGACAGAAATATGATCTCTTTGGCTCCAAGTTCAAAATTTTAAGATTCTGTGTTAAGTCCCATGCACGGTTCTGAATCAGTCATTCAGAGGTCCAGCCATTGAATAGGGATTGTTATAAGCAGTTTGTACATTTTTCTTGTCAAAATCTGAAAACAGCTATATGCGGTAGGCGGAGAAGAGAAACTACATTGTCAGGCCCTGTACCACAAAGCTTGGGCATGTTGGAGCAAGGATTTGAACTCCACATTTGGCTGTGGTGCTAACCAGTGCCCTGCATGCTGTCAACCTTGGAATAGTGAAAGATAACGGACCTAATGCACAGCCCAGGGCTCCCAGGGACGGCAGCTTACGAGTCGGAAACTTAAAGATTTAGAATGGACTACATTACAGAAGTAAGTTGAGTGGATCAGATCAATCTCAGTTCCTTAAGTGTGGAGTGGTGAGAAAAAATGACTCCCACCCCTTAGCCCAGTGCTTACTATAATGAAGCATTGTGCTATGACTCTGGTCACCCAGGATACCCTTGGCTATTGATGGTGGAGTGGGTCCCCTGGTGTACTTTCCCAGTCCCTTTTGATCTTGCTCAGCTGGGGGAGGGATGGGAGCAGGTGTGCTTGTGTGGCCACAGATGAGCCTGCTCTGTATTTGTGCATAGATGAGGCCAGGCTGCTCTCTAGCCTTGTCCCCTGGCTCCCCTGGGAAATCACGCTGAGAGGTCCTTCCCAGTAGCAGTGAACGGTGAATGGGAGAGTAGCCATGGCAGCTGCGTTTGCTTTTCTCTGGTTCTTTATAGATAATTGCTTTTAAGTACTTCTGTAGATTGTATGTTGCAGGTCTTCTTATTTCAACAGTAAGTGATAGTGACATATTTCATACTAGGAGCAAAGAAAAAGGCAGTTTTCGGGTTGTAACCTTTTTCCTCTCTCTCCAAGATTATCCTGAAGGCAATAATTCAAGTGATTACCTTGTTCAAACAACAACATATCTTCCGGAAAACTTCACATATTCACCATATCTACCCTGCCCAGAAAAACTACCTTATATGCGTAAGTGTCATCTAATTTTGACTTAACTGTTTGTTTGTGTTATGTTAAAATAATAAAAACCACATAGTTTTGGGCACCCTACACTCAGATCATCACTGTGGGTGCTAATGTTCATGTTACATAGCATGTTACTTGATTTTTCTTTTTTTGACGAAGTTTTTTTTTTGGAGGGAGAGGGGGATTGAAAAACTGTAGAAAAAGCTCATCCTTTACCCAGAAGTAACCGCTATCGTGAGTTTGATTTGTATTCTTACAGGTTGTTAAAAAAATTTTTTTTACACAAATAGATGGTTAGATAGAAAATTATAATGTTGCAAAGATTTTAAAAATTTATATAAATGGTCTTAAAATTACAATTTCTATAATTTGCTTGCTTTTTAAAGAACTATCTATGTTGATACATATAGATCTATTTATTTTCCTTAGCTACTCTATAGTACATCTTTGAATAAATGTACCTTATTTCAGTTACCTTTTCTCTGCTGTTGGAAATTTAGGTTATTTCCACTTTTTTGCAGTCACAAAGCAGTGTTATAGGGAGCAGTGTAGTACAGAGTTCTCTGCATGTGGTGCGTATGTGTTTGGGGGTTCAGACCTAGAACTGGAGTTGCTCTAAAGGTTGGCTTGGATTTGCACCAAAGCAGCCAGACCAGTTTATAGCCCCAGCAGCAAAGCATGAGTATACCATGTTGATATGGATGGACTTTAAAATTTTTGCTAATCTGATGAAAATACTTTTTCTCATCTGTTAGATAAAAAGGAATATCTCATTGTTTGAATTTTCACTTTTCTTATTACTAGTAGGTTCAAGTAACTTTTTTTTAAAAAAAGGTTTATTTATTTTACACAGAGAGAGAGAGAGAGACAGAGTGAGCAGAGCACAAGTAGGGGGAGGGGCAGAGGGGAGCACACTCCCCACTGGAGCACGCAGCCGGGTGCTGCGCAGGGGCTCGATCTCATGACCCTTAGATCATAACCGGAGCCAAAATCAAGAGTTAGACACTTAACAGAGTGAGCTACCCAGGCGCCCCTCAGTAACTTCTGATGTGTTTGTGAGTGGTTTCGCATTTTCTCTCCTGTGACTCAGTCATGGGCTTTATCAATTCCATATTGGTTAATTAGGTTTTCATTTTAATTGATGGAAGTTCTTTACATATATTCTAATAGTGACCTATTGTCTGCTGTCTGTGGTGTAACAGCTTTTCAAAGTGCCTGGCTTGTCTTTCCATTTTGTTTATGGGATCTCTTATAGATGTTTAAGGCTATAGTGTTTCCAAGTGTATCAATGATGGTTTTAAAGTTTTTGCTTTTTGGTCTTAAGAAAGCTTTCTTTATTACTTGAAGGCCATACAAATACTCTTATTTCCTTCTTACAGTTTTACCATTTTGTATTTAGCTTTCTTTTTTTTTTTTTTAAAGATTTTTATTTGAGAGAGAGAGCACTAGAGAGAGAGAGCAAGCATGAGTGGGGGGCACAGAGAGAGGGACAAGAAGACTCCATTCGGAGCAGGAGCCCAATGTGGGACTTGATTCCAGGACCCTGAGATTATGACCTGGGCTGAAGGCAGCCACTAACTGACTGAGCCACCCAAGTGCCCCTGTACTTAACCTTTGTGTATAATATGAGATAGAGATCAAGATAGTGAATTTTAAACGTATATTTTTTCTCAAAATTATGAAGATAATACATCCTCATTAAAAAGCCCACTGTAGGGTGCCTAGGTGGCTCAGTGGGTTAAAGCCTCTGCCTTCAGCTCAGGTCATGATCTCAGGGTCCTGGGATCAAGCCCCGCATCGGGCTCTCTGCTCAGCAGGGAGCCTACTTCCCCCTCTCTCTCTGCCTGCCTCTCTGCCTACTTGTGATCTCTCTCTCTGTGTCAAATAAATAAAATATTTTTAAAAAAAGCCCACTGTAATCACTCAGAAGCCACATGGCTATCATTTGGCGTTTTTTCCTTTGTATATCACCCTCCCCTAAATTTAAGCATGCTCTTTATATATAAGCTTGTATATTGATTTTTATATGATTAAAATTTAAATCAACATCCTTGTGAATTGTTTGTTTACGCTTGGGTTCTAAAGTAGTATCTGAGTGTGTTTTTTATGTCTTTACATGAGTATTCTTTATTGAGGAAATTAGTCTTTGCCTGTCATATTTATAGGATATTTTCAGTTTATTGTTGGTAAGTTGTTGATCTTATACATGTATGATAAAAAAGAGTCACCTTTCAATGTCCTCTAAGGCTGAGGACATCTTTCAATGTCCTCAAATTTTGGGATACATCAGAATCAGCTGAAGAGTCTTTTAAAATACAGATTGTTGTGCTCCACTGTCAGAATTTCAGACTCTAGATCTTGAGGAGGGTCTGAGAATTTTCATTTCTAACAAATTCCTAGGTGCTAATCATCCTTGGCCCATACTTTGAGACCCACTAATCTGGACTAGCCCACTAATCCTGGCTCGACTGAACCTGAGGAACTTGTATAATTCTTGCTCCCACCCCCTAAGTGATTTTATTAACTTGACAGGGGGCATGGGTATTTAAAAAAAATTCTCAGTGGCTTCTAATCTTGCTCTCTTTGCTGTCTTATAGTAGAAAAGGAAGCTGTGATTTTTGTGGCTGTGTATTTGTCATTACTTTGTTATTGTAGCCTTGGTTTTCTAAAAATGAATGTTTTTGTCTGTGCAGTACTGAAACCACTAAGTAATGTTCTGTTGAAATATTGATTACAATAATTTCATTTTCATAATTTGCATATTCAAGGGTTTATAGTTTTAGGAAATCTTTCTGTTCTTGGTGTAGTTGCCATTTTCTTAATTATTGCTTTATGGGTACTAATTAAACTCTGTTAAAGCATCTGCCTGCCAGGCCTTCCTACTAGCCTTGTCCTCCTCCAGGCCCATAACTCGTAATTGCTCCTGTCCTAGCACTTGAGAGATTGTGTCAGGGCTGCTAGGCGCTGCCTCCTTTCTGAATTTCTTGGTGCGACTATTCCTCGTCACTGCTTCCATCAGTCTTTCATTTGTCACAGGAGAGGATCATGCTGGTTTGGTGAGCTGCCTTCTCACAGAAGGCCTCCTCGTGGGCTGGTGGCTTTGGGTCTGGCACCAACCCCACGTCTAAGCAGAAAATCGGCCACATACCAGTAACTACTTAGAAAGGGGCTGTGGGCACAGCCAATGTAATGAGACTTCTTCCAAGAGGGCCATCCAATTGAACCCCTCCACTTAGTCATGTGACCCCTGCAAAGTAGAGCCTCACTTTACCTATCTGTAAAATAGGGGAGTATGATATCAATTTCATAGTGTTGCAAGGATACAAAGAAGTATAGTGCTTGAATCTTGATAGACATTAGTTTGATATTCCCTTTCTTTCTCACTGCTTTGAGGGAGCCAGATTTTGTAATGAGTAAGGGAATGAGAAACCTAGGAGAAATGGGTAGAATTAAGGGGTTCTATACTTAGCTGTGGATCCCTAATTTACTTTTAATTAACAGAATTATTTCCCATCCATAATAGAGGACAGCATACTAAAGTACCTAAGTGTAAAATCTTATTATAATATCGTACAAAATAATTGAATACAGTACCTCCCTAAATAATAGTTAAAAGAGGTCTGTGTGGGAAGATCTCCTTTGATGAAAACTGTCCAAGCATGAATGATACATAATTTTCCTGTATTCACCAAAAGTGAAATAAAGGCTTAAAATTGGTGTTTGATTGTCTGCCTATAACTTTTTAAAAAAATTTTCTCTAGTGTAACAATGGGACTAGTAGCACTGCATTGCCATAAAGATAAAGTTGGAACTTTTCCAATTGGAATTCAGATAAAATTGATTTCATGGATTTCAACAATATTTTACATTCAATCAGTTACACTCTAAAATCTATTTTAATGTGTGTTTTTTATATGATATGAATGATTTTTTGTCAGTGCTAGTATTTATAGATTCTCCAGAGGGCTTAATCCACTTTCAGCTTTTTAAAATTTATGAGAGCCTCTCCATGCTAACAAAGTAAAGTAGAAATTTCACTTTATCTAGAGGTTAAAAATAGTAAGTGCTTAGTGTGGATGTTTTGATTTTTCTGAGTAAAGTAGAGCTAGAAAATGTCATTTTTATACTCTGCGGTGTGAAGGTAGACTTATTTGGAGTTTTCCTATCTTTTAATTCTTAATTCAAATAGAATACATTTGCAGCAACTTTCATGTTTTTTGTCCTTAGTGGAGTAGTTTCCTTTAGGGTTTAAACCTGATAACTGCAGGGGCGCCTGGGTGGCTCAGTCGTTAAGCGTCTGCCTTCGGCTCAGGTCATGATCCCAGGGTCCTGGGATCGAGCCCCACATCGGGCTCCCTGCTCTGCGGGAAGCCTGCTTCTCCCGCTACCATTCCCTCTGCTTGTGTTCCCTCTCTCGCTGTGTTTCTCTCTGTCAAATAAATAAAATCTTTAAAAAAAAAAGCAAAACCTGATAACTGCAATGGTTTTGAGATGGAATAATTTTTGAGATGAGTTTAAATAATTCAAATGAAAATCAGCAAAGAGGGAGAAGGTAAATAAATACACTTAAGAGAAGCTCAAAGACTGCTTAGTGTGCTAAACCATCATGCATGTGTTTTTGTAAGACGAGGGATGGGAGCTGTTTTCGAGTAAACCACATGTAGTGGGCCTGGGCTGTTCACCGGGATGGGCAGAGGAGAAACAAAGCTGAATATGAACCCGCATCTAACCAGCCAGATCAGGTAACACAATCGGAGAAAGGCAATGTGCTCATTGCTGTGAATGGTTTATTGTGTGATAGAAGGAGTCAGGAGTTCATTCTATTTTTTTTTTTTTTTAAGATTTTATTTATTTGACAGAAACACAGCGAGAGAGGGAACACAAGCAGAGGGAATGGTAGCGGGAGAAGCAGGCTTCCCACAGAGCAGGGAGCCCGATGTGGGGCTCGATCCCAGGACCCTGGGATCATGACCCGAGCTGAAGGCAGACGCTTAACGACTGAGCCACCCAGGCACCCCACAGTAGTTCATTCTAGAAGGAGAGGGATGTCAGTGAGAGGGGATGTTGTGATTGGGTCTTGCAAGATCATTCAGTAGGCAGCTGAGCTAACAGTGTCAGAGCGCCAAGAACAGAGGGTGGTCCCCTGTGACCAGGGCAGGTGTGTGGCGGGCCGTGTGGGAAGGGAGGCTGGACAGGGAGGCGAGGGGCCTGAAGGTTCCCTGAGTGTGGGAACCTGTGAATCCCTGGACATCTATGAGATAAGCCTCAGAAGGAGCAGAGCCCCTGAGCCTATACGCCAAGGGTCGATTTGTGGCCTCTGTGCATACCTGGAGGGTGAGGGTGCACAGTTTTCAAAGGATTGGGGGCAAAAAATGATAAAACACAAACAAACAAAAACCACTGCTTTAAGCAGATGAATAATGTGACTAAGGTGGTATTCAGGAAGATCATTCTGATGAGAAGTTGAAAAATGGGTGAGAAGGGGGAAGTACTAGAATCTGAAAGACCGCTGAGGAGCTTTCTGAGGGGGCCAAGGAATGAAAATGGTGTGTGCCGAAACTATGGCAGTGGAGAGAGGACGGGGCGCCGGCGTGCCCAGGGGTGCCGTTGGCTGGATGTGGTGACCAACTAGGGGATCCGGGTTCATGAGCGGTTTCTGGCCTGGTGACTGTTCACGGAAACAAGTAATGCAGGATAAACATCACATTTGATGGCAGTTAATGAAGAAGTTAGGGTTGGGCGGGTTCTGTTTAAAGCTCAGGAGAGTTGATGTGGGATTGATGAGGTGATGTGGGGTCTGAATTTCATCAGAGAGATCTAGGCTGGAGATAGAGGAAGTGAGACTGGATGCTGAGAGTGGGTCCCTGGAGAACACCAGCACTCATAGGGGTGAGGGGGGTCTACAGAAGAAGGGAAACGGTCGGGCAGAGGGGAGTCAGAGAGCAGTGTTCCAGAGGCTACCGAGAAGAGAGTTTCAAGGAGGGAGTGTTCTGTCTTGTGACGTACATCAGAGCAGATGGAAGGAAGGAAGGAAGGGAGGGAGGAAGGAAGGAAGGGAGGGAGGGAGGGAGGGAGGAAGGGAGGGAGGGAGGGAGGAAAGTCGGTCTGTGAGGAGCCATAAAATGTGGCATGAAGAAAGTGGGGGCTACGGCAAGCGCAACCTCAGTAGAGGGGTGGGGTGAGAGGCAGCATATACCGCCTGGAAAAGTGACGCAGAGGTGTGTACAAACCAGTTGGTTTAAAAAACAGTTTGGTGGGAAAGGGAAGGGGAAAAGGGTCAGGTATCTGGAGAAGGCAGGGGCAAGGGAAGAACTCTTTGGGAAGATGTGGACGTGAGTGGGTTGTAGGCATTACAGAAAGACACGGGATGGGAAGTATCAGGGAGCAGAAGGGACGTATCCATGGAGCCAGGTTCTGGAGAAACGTACAGGAAACAAATATGCTCAGGGCAAGGAATTAGCCGTGGGAAGTAGGACCGCTTCTCCCCTGAGGTAAGAGTACGGCTCATTTGGAGATGAGGGGCAGAAAGTTAAGGAGGTTATGCCTGTTGCTTCTGTGTTCCTAAAAAGTAGGAGGCCACATATTTATGAGAGGTTGATCTAGGACTGAGCAGCGTGAAAGGGAGAAGTAAATCTTTAAAAAGTTGTTGTCGGGAATGAAGAGTGGAGTCAGCTAATCACAAGTTAAATGTGACCCTCACCTTTAACTTTAACTAATTTAATACCTTTAACACCTTTAACTAATCTCTCTGGTTAGCCAAAAGACCCCCCCCACCCTGGGGGGTCACAATGCACTAATACCGTGACACTTGCTTTTCTTGAAAGGTTACTGCGTTCAAGGCAGTGTATTAGGTACTATCACTCATGATATTAATGTATGTGCTTATGTGGTTTTCTTTAGTGATATTTATTGGGTAGAGGATTCAAGCATGGACAATTATTGATCAGGTGTGTCAGGTCAGGAAGGGAGGGGAAGTAAGAGTAGTGGTGAGTGAGTAGGTGTGGCTTAGTCCATTTGGGCTGCTAGAACAAAAATGCCTTAGAGCAGAGCGGATGGCTTAAACAATAAGTATTTATTCCACAGTCTTGGAGGCTGGAAGTGTTAAGATTAAAGTGCTGTAGCAGAGTCAGCATCTGGTGAGGGCCTGATTCTTAGCTCACAGATGGATGTCTTCTTACTGTGTCCCCACGTGGTGGAAAGGGTGAGATACGTCTCTGGGATCTCTTTCATAAGGCTCCTGATCCCATTTATGAGGGCTTTGTCCTCATGAGCTTTTCGCCTTCCCCAGGCCCCACCTCCTAATACCATCATATTGAGGGTTAGGATTTCAACGTACGAGTTTTAGAGGACACAGACATGCAGCCCGTTCCAAGGGGCTGTGATTGGGTAGAGCTCACGGAGCCGCGTTAGCTCTAAGTGTGGTCCAGGGATCATCCGCACCAGAATCAGCTCGGGATGCTGGGTAAAATGTGAGCCTCTAAGCCAAACCCAGATCCACAGGGAAGGTCAGGTTTCCTGACTGCAAAACCCCAGGATACAGTTTGGCTTGGCTGAAGGAGAAGGGGGATCTGTGAGGAGATACCTGGCAGTCCTCAGAAAACCCGGGGTGGCACAGAGTTAGGGTTAGAGGCTGAGCAGCCACCATGAGACCCAGACTCCTGTTGAAGCATCTCTTGCTTTCACTCAGCAGAGGTCAGAGTTTCCCCCGTGGTGCTCAGGTCTAGAGACCAGAGGATCCCAAAAGATGGAAGCTTCTGCCACTGCTTTCACCAAAAGGTAGTTTTGTGAAGTGCCCATGTCCTCGTGATGTTTGTCTTCTGTTTTATTTTTTTTAATGTTTAAAAATTAAAAAAATTTTTTTAAAATATTTTATTTATTTGATAGAGATCACAAGCAGGCAGAGAAGCAGGCAGAGAGAGGGGGAAGTAGGCTCCCTGCTGAGCAGAAAGCCTGATGCGGGGCTCAATCCCAGGACCCTGAGATCATGACCTGAGCCGAAGGCAGAGGCTTTAACCCACTGAGCCACCCAGCCTGTCTTCTGTTTTAAATGCTCCTGCTGGTGCAGGTGGTCACATGACTGCTCCTGTCTGCTAGAGAGGACGGGTGAGTGGGTTCTAGCTTCTTCCTCTGGAAGGCAGGATTCGGCGGTGGGCAGTTCAAGCCCTTGAAATGTGTTCATAAAGCTGGGTGGCTACAAACATGATCCAGGGGTGTCTACTGACATGGGAGCTTTGAGAATGGGGCCAGTAACCTTTATTCTAAACAGCCATGCCTGCTGAGTCTTAGCCATACCACCAAATTTAGTGAGCTTGTTAGAAGCCGGATAGATGGGGAAAATGAGGAGATAGCAGTGAGAATGTGAAGCCAGAGCTGACTGGCTTTCAACGCTGACACTGCTGGTCGTTCTAGGTGACGGTGATGCTCAGGGGGTGAATACAGATCTGGGCTGATGGACAGGGGGGAGAGAGTACCTCCCTCTCCGTAAACAAGGCTGGATGTAAGAAGGTGGTATAATTAACAATCATAAACTTTAAACTTTAAAGGGGGTGAATTTATGAAAGAAGGAAGTAAGCATTTTTTTTGTAAAGTGTAGGTGTAAGTCTGTGAATACCTCCTTTTATCCCTGGCTCCAAGATTGCAGACCTAGGAAAGTGAGCACTTAGCACAGTTTGAAAGGAAGAACAGTTGTTCATTTAAGATGAGGAGTGGGGTGGTTTTCTAGAAAAAATACTGAGGTGCTGCCTATGGAAATTTCTTGGCAGTGAAATGGTCCTCCCTCCCTCCCCCCCTCCCTCCCTTCCTTCCTCCCTCCCTCCCTCCCTCCCTCCCTCCCTTTCTTTTCTTTCTTTCTTTCTTTCTTTCTTTCTTTCTTTCTTTCTTTCTTTCTTTCTTTCTTTCTCTCTCTCTCTCTCTCTCTCTCTCTCTCTCTTTTTCTCTCTTTCTTTCTTTCTCTCTCTTTCTTTCACATATCATATTTTCTTGACAAGGCACACCATTAATTTTATAACGGCTTTTTGGGAATAAGGAAGAAGCAGTGCATCAAATGCACATATTGTGGGGTGTTTCCCTATGTCGGATGCTAACACATAAATGAGTGCGTGTGTCAGAGTTGAGGAAATGAGTAATAGTTGTGGATTGTGACACTAGAGGAGGTTGTCATCTTAACAGTCAAGGACTAGGAAAGCCATTTAGAAGAACGTGATAAAGGCTGTGAGACCTTCAGGGCTGGAATGAAGGCTCATTGGGTGGGTTAGAAGGCCAAGGTGGGGACAAAAAGCAAAGATTGTTATCTGCAGGTTTCAGTTAGTCATTCAGAGTAAAGTAGGAGAAAACCATAAGCAAGGGAGGAAATCGGTGTTAAGAACTGTGTGTTGTGGTCAGGATTAGGGGATGAGAACTTAGGCTGGCTGGGCACTGTTGTTTTGGGTCATCTACTTGTGGATACCTTTTGCACAAATGGTTTAGAGGCATATTTTAGCACCTGATGCAGCCAGTGGGTGGAGACACAGGTAGAAAGGAAGCAGAAGAAAGGTGAGGCAGAATTTGGACATGGCCTGCTCTGCCTTTCCTACCCATTCATTCATGTGTCTGCTCATTCATCTATCTGGTGTGCAGGCATTGGTCATGCAGGGCTAAAAACCACTCTGTGTTTAGAAAATCTAGATTTGAGAGTGCGTGAGTGGCGGTAAGTGTCTGACACTTGGTTTCAGGTCATGATCTCAGGGTCGTGAGATTGAGCCCTGCATCGGGCTCCATGTTCAGTGAGGAGCCTGCTTGAGATTCTCTCTCTCCCTCCCCCTCTGCTCCTCTCCCTGGTTGCATGCTTTCTAAATAAATGAATAAAATATTTTTTTTTTTAAAGAATTCTTAGATTTCATTACTTTAGGAGTGGTTGAATAAGAAATTACTTGTGTAAACAGACATAAAATTCCAGAGGGTTGGATGCCTGGGTGGCTCAGTCAATTAAACATCTCCCTCAGGTACAGGTCATGATCTCTGGGTCCTGGGTTCAAGCCCCACATCGGGCTTCCTGCTTGGTGGGTAATCTGTTTCTCTTTCTCTCTCCCCCCCGTCCCACTCCATTGCTTGTTCTCTCTCTCTCTCAAATAAATAAATAAACTCTTTAAAAAAAATTCCACAAGGTGAGAAGCCTAAGTAATTCCCCAATGGGAATAGACAGTTTTAGTGTTGGCTCTGAAGGGGGCAGTGGGTGACTGGGAACACGGTGGCTGATGTAACTGAAAGCCTTGAACTGTGTTCAGGCAGCAGGTCAGAGGGCGGGGGAGAGAATGGGCTCTTTTACCATAAAAATCATTTTTTGACTTTGGAGTGGAATTCACCCGATGGGATATTTCTTCAGGAATTTCAGGTCTTTCTCAACACTGTCATCAGATCGTTGGGCTGTGCACATTTGAAATCCTGAGGGCGAAGTGGTGATAAAAAGCTGGCGTATCCAGAATTAGGCTTTAGATACCAAGAAATAGATAATAGGCCCTAAGCTGAGTGAAGGAATCATGGAAAGCTGTTGTTTTATAGGGAAAACAACTCTCTGGCTAGAGATAATATATGCCTTAAATTTTACTGGAAATGTAAGAAAAATGTAAAGATAGGTAATTCATATGTATTGACTGTTCTTTTAAGAATTATATTTAAAGGTTTTTTTTTTTTTAATTTGAGAGAGAGACAAAGAAAGAGAGCATGAGAAGGGGGAGGGTCAGAGGGAGAAGCAGGCTCACCACTGAGCAGGGAGCCCCATGTGGGACTCGATCCCAGGACTTCAGGATCATGACCTGAGCCGAAGGCAGTCACTTAACCAGCTGAGCCACCCAGGCACCCAAGAATTACATTTTAATAGAAAAAGTACTATCTTAAGTCATGTCATCCGATACTGTACAATGCACACTACCATGAGCCTGTGGTTTGGGCCTGCACATACCTAACAGACCCCAGACCTATTTAGGTTTCCAAACTGTGTGGCATTATCGCACGTCTTGCTAATTCAGCATTAAGAATGTCGTATATAACCAATGAATTCTTGGTATATAACCAAGGTTATAAATGTCGTATATAACCAATGATGCAACCAAATTTTTCTTACGCACGAAAAAAAATAGTTTGGTGCCCAGGCTTTGTTGCCAGGACTAATGGGTAGCTTACACTTGACTTTCATTCTTCCCCTTGACCTTGGCTGAGGCCCTGCTCTTTCCTTTCTAACCCTAGTTCCACCTTCAGAATAGTGAAAATCAAGATTTGATAAAGTACATTATTTATGTGCTGAGGATGCTGCTAGATACATTGATTTCAGCAAATATATTTATTTTCGACCTTTTAATTTCTTTCTTTCTTTTTTTTTTTTTTTTTTCCGACCTTTTAATTTCTAATTGGGGAATGAGCACACGTTCTCATTGGAAGAGCTCAGATTACCACAGGTGCGGCATGAAGATTGGGGGTTCTCTGTGGAGCTCGGTGGGTCCTTCCTCTCTGGTTGCCCTTGAAATCTCAAATGAAATAAGGGGGTCCAGGCTAGCTGATTGCTTACTTCTCTACAAGTAAAGAGAGATGTGTCCTCTCCTGGTTGCAGAGCACTGGAATGCTTCTTTGACCCCTGGAGGGGGCACTCAGTATGTGAAAGGGGTGAGAGCCGCTTCACTAGTGTGGTGGTGGGAGGACCCCAAGTCCTCCCTCACCACGGGCTCACCTCGAGAAGTTTTTTCTCCTGAGGTTTGTTTGGAAACCACATCACCAGTAGTTGATCTGCTCAGTGCCTCTTCTGGCTGTTCTCTATAATATGCCCCTTTCCCTTCACTTCCTGTGCATTGGGTTCTTTTCCTCAATACCGTGTGTGGAGAAGCGGGAGCTGGTGTATTAAGAATATGCAGATGATGACCTGCTGAGTGAGGGGGCACAAACCACCCACCCGGGGTTGCTAGGTAGTTCCCTCAGCATCTGCGCTCTCACCTTGGGGAAGTGAAACCCAAATCCATGGGGTCTTTTTCACCAAACTTACAGTATCAGCATAACCCCCCAAAGGAAGTAGAGTCACAAGATTATACACGTACAGATCCCAGGAACAAGGGGGTGCAGTGAGCTGGGGGAAGGGCATCCTCTGTTCCCGGTGGAGTGAGCAGGGGCAGGCCGGGAGCCAGCCCCACCACTTTCGGGGTGTTTGGGGCAGAGGTCGCTTAACTCCTTTGTGGGCTTCATTCTAAGTGGTTATTTAAAAAGGTGTGGTGGGAAAAGCAAAGCAGGGATTTATGGCAGAAATCCTAAACTCAAGTCCTTATCTAAGTGTCCAGTTTCGGGGTATGACTAGGGTTATCATACTTTGAAATGCCTAGGCAACAATTCCGAAAAACAGAGTGCTTTTTTCAGAAGAACAATAGTTTTTTTTTTTCTTCACAGCTGACTTGGTAATGCCCAGGCATTCATCTTTAGGGAAAATCATAGGCACTGTCTGGACAGTGGAGATTAGCCACTGGCAGGTTTTGGGCACTCAGTACCTGAAACACTGGAGCAAAGCAAAAATGCTGGTCAACAGTATCAGTAAACCAACAATCTGAAATGCTGTCTGTAACCACCCTCCCCATTTGTTGGAGTCCAGCCATGAAAATAAACCAAAGCCCCTGGATAAGGTTGAAGTAGGTATTTGATGAAACACTTGGATGAGATTATGGAATACTTGTACCTGTTGGGTCCTCCTTTGTAAACTTGTCTGAGGCTTTCCAGAATGACTAATATACATGCAGCAGGTGGGGCCCTTCCCAGCGCACACAGCCCCTTGCCTGGTCAGTGGGTCATCTAAAACCAACTGGTTACCCAGAACTGTCCGTGCTAGAGAATCCTGCTGTTGTGTGAAGGCTGGTCTTTGGTGTCATTGCCCCGTGTGTTCGGCAGGGCAGCTGACAGGTTGGTATTTGTCTTAATAAATTGTCGTCGTGTGCCCCGTATGGTGGCCCCCAGCCCGGCTCCAGTGAGGGCTGGATTCTGCCTGGTGTTGACGTGAGGGGCCAGAGAGATGGATGTGGGGTGCTGTGTTCAGTGATTTGTAAGGGGAGCTCAGGGAGACTGAAGTACATTGCCATGACTAGACAGGACTCTTGGGGGCTGGCACGGAGGCAGATGCGTTGGAGGTCACACGAAGAGTGTGCACAGAGAGCCACGTGTGTGTGACGGCCCAGGAGCACTGTCCCCACGGTGGACATGAGCTGCTTCATCGAGATAGCCAAGATAAGTTGGAGGTTCCTCCTGGGGGTTGTTCTCCTTGGGATGAGGCGGAGATCGTACTCACCTGTGTGGTGTTGGCGCTTGGGCAGGGGGAAGATTTTACGGGGCACTGGGGACCTCCTGCCAGGTGTCACATCATGTGCTGCCGAGTGTCCTGCCTGAGACACTTGAGCAATGACGAGAGAAGCCCGGCAAGCCGTAGGGATGCGTGGGGGCCCTGCTGCCAGTCCAGCGGGGACGAGGTCGGCAAATCAGCTGGGTAGGCCCCTAACTCGGGAAACGGCCTTTGGTAAGCCTGGTAACATGCCTAGCAATCACAGTGGCCCCCAAATGCCTCCAATTGCTGCCTATTGTAGAGAAAGAGGAAGACTGTTGGAGGCCTGAATGGGAGGGCTGTTCTGTGTTTCCTGGTGGATTATTAGAGAACTCCATGGGTGATTGTCCCCCAGAGGGCAGACAGCTCTAGGGAACTGCCGGGTCCTTAGGGCGGTGGCCTTAGCAGCTTCCGCTCTTGGAGGTCAGCGTATGGGACCCCAGATCCTGCTGCTGGGGCTGGGACTTTCTAAGCGGTGACGGTGTTTGCTCTCACGGTGGGTTGGCTGCCTTTCGCAGAGCCCACTGCGCCTGAGCAAAGGCTTCTGACTTGTATTTGAGCTGTCTCGGGTTGGAGACCCCTGATCTCCAGAGCTGCCCGCACAGAGGGGCCTGTTGGTCATCGTGTGTGGGAGGGAGCCAAGTTGAGGAGCTGCTCCTTCAGGGAGACTGCGAAGGGACCTGGAAGCCCTTATATCTCCGCAGTGCCTCTGTTAGGTTCCTAGCTGAAGGGGCAGAGGGGCTGTTTGCCCTCATCACACTGGCAAACAAGATTTGGCCTTCAGGAAAATGATCTTGTTCATGTTTCACTCCAGCATTGATGTGGTTTAATGCCTACTATGCTGTATGTAGCACTGTAGTGAATTGTAACAATATAGCCTTATAACTGGGGCGGGGGGAGCTTTAAGAACTCCCTAGGGGCGCCTGGGTGGCTCAGTTGGTTACGCAGCCAACTCTTGGTTTGGGTTCAGGTCCTGATCTCAGGGTCATGGGACCCAGCGAGTTGGGCTCCCTGCTCGGCCAGGAGTCTGCTTCCCTTCTCTCTCCCTCTGCCCCTCCCTCCACTTGTACTCTCTCTCTCTCAAAAAGAAATAAATAGATCTTTAAAGAAACAAAAGAAGAGCTCCTCAGATTCTGGCCCCGAGGGTACCGTCTGGGTTGGAAGTGGTCGGGGCCAAGAGGGGTTGTCCACGGCATTCGGCACATTGTACCCAGCGGCCCTTCCCAGGTTTCCACAGGAGGGGGTACGCTTCATCTAGGCTTGTCCAGTCTCAGCGAACCCGAGTGGGGCTGACTGTGATGGATGGGTGGGTCTGGTGCCAAGCCGCGGAAACCCAAGTGAGGAGAGGTGGAGCTGCTTTCTCCTGTCCCTGCCGACTCCGGAGGCTCGTCGGGGAGGCCTCTTCCTGCCAGCCTCTTCCCTTGTTTGTCTTGATCTCCTGCCTTGGCCGCTCAGCTCCTTCGGGAGTGCTGTTGCTGTGGTGACAAGTCTGGAGTCTCCTCTAGGGTGTCTCTAATAAAAGAGGCCTTCAGTACCTTGGGTGGTCTTTTTTTTGGTCTGTTTGTTTTTTGTACAAATTGTGAATTTTGGGGTCTTTGGCCAAGTGGCCAGGGCAGGCATCTTAAGTGCTGTAACCAACAGCTCAGAGCCGGTTCCAAAGACCTGTAAGAGCCAACTAGCACCCTTCTCTCCCTCCCCATGGGGAGATTTTTCTAGAAAACCTTGGCATTTCTATCTTGTGTCGTCACTTATCTCTTTCTTTTCATGCTGGTGGTTGGACAGATAGTGACAGGGAACACATGGGATGGAAGTGCCTCTTCCCTGACTCGTGTGCTGCCCTCTCTGTTCTAGGTTATCGCAGCCAACCCTCCAGGGGGCCAGGGTTCACCCCCACCAGCGGGACCTCAGCTGATGTGTCCCAGGCCTCAAGAGCATAGCAGCCGCACCGAGGCCTGTCGATAGGCCACATTGCTCAGTGCAGCCCAAGCCACGGGAGCAGGGCTCCTGCAAGTGTCTCGTGGTTTTTCAACCCCCTCTGGGCACTCGGGAGGAGCTGCTGCCATGTGTTCCGGGGCCCTGCTTTTAGTGAGAATTTGTGTTGCTGTACCAGGCCAGGGGATGACTCCTGAGAACCCGTGGGGTTGGGGGGGGGTCGTTTGCGACAGCACCAAGGAATGAGGCCCCATAGGAGATGCTGGCCTTGGCCCACCCGGAGTGCCATGCTGCCTCCCTGTCGCTGCCTCTGCCATGGGTCGGGCCGGCTTGCCAAGCTCGGCTCCCCAGTCCCAACCACCAATACCATAGGCACAGCAGCCAGCACCCCCCACCCCCCATGGCCCTCCTCTGAGGGCACTCTCCTTGCTCCTGGGATCCGATAGCCCGCATCCCCTGTCCCTGACTCGGGAAAGGAGGCTGAGTCCTGGTGTTGGTGGTTGTTAGCTCACCTTGGCCCTGTGCTGGGACTTCCGCAGGCGAGGATTGCCAGTTACTTCCAGACCTGCTACCTAGCAGGCACTTGTACCTCAGGTGGGGCCTGCTGGCGGTCGCCTTTGCCCGGGAGTCTGACTTTCACAGTGACGACAGTTCGGGGTGGGGGTCTGTGGCCCCACCTGACCCCGCAGCAGACAGCAGTGCCCAGCTGTGCTATAGACGGCCAGCAGGCAGGGCTCCCTCCCCAGAGACTGAGCCTGGCAGAGGGCCTTTGGAAGCCGTTTGCAGCTCCCTGGCCACGCATGGGGTTACAGGCTGCACCCACAGGTACCTCCTCCTTGCCAGTTGTGCAGAGAAACAGGGCTGGTGTGCTGAATTAGGAACACCCAGAGGGTGCCTTGCTGCCACCCGGGGTTGCCAGGTAACTCCCTCAGCATCCGCACGTTGGGGAAGTGGAACCCAAACCCCTGGGGTCCTTTTGACTGAACTTACAGTATCAATATAGCCCCACAAAGGAAGTAGAGTCACAAGATTTAATCACGTACAGACCCCAGGAGCAAGGGGGTGCAGTGAGCTGGGGGAAGGCATCCTCTGTTCCAGGTGGAGTGAGCAGGGGCAGGCCGAGAGCCAGCCCCACCGCTTTTGGGGTGCTTGGGGCAGAGGTCGCTTAACTCCTTTGTGGGTTTCATTCTAAGTGGTTATTTAAAAAGGTGTGGTGGGAAAAGCAAAGCAGGAACTTAGGGCAGGAATCCTAAAGTCACATTCTTATCTAAATGTTGGGCCTCTGAGTGGGCGTGAGTAGGGTTATCATACTTTGAAATGCCGTAGCAGCAACTCTGAAAAACGGAGTTGTTTGTCTCATCACACTCCACCCCGTCCCCACTAAATTTGTTTCTTCTTCCTCCTCTCTCTCTGATCACACTTCCAGCGTTCCCAGTGGTGGCAGTCCTGTCATGGAGGCCTGTCATCTACCCGCCACCACTCCCCCCCAAACAGTAATGTTGCTGTGACCCCTGGCATGCAGCGTCCTGCCGCTGGGTCGTCTTTGGCCTTCAGCCAGTAAGATCATGATTTCAGAGCAAAGAGCAGCAAGTGCATGTGGAGGCTGTTGAGGGACTCTGAGGAATGAGCATGGTGGGGCAGTCGGGAGGGAGGTGAACTCAGGGTGCCTCGAGCGTTAGAGAAAGCAGCAGCCCCCGCAGGCCCTGCCCTCTGGGAAGAGAGAGAGACTTGCCTCCCAACTTGCGGGCACATGCGTGTTTGAGATGAGAATTACACTGAATGAGACTGGAGAGCCCTGACCTCAGAGATGATCGCCGCTGAGTCAGGCCCTGCCGAGCAGGCAGAGAAATCGGAGTCACCCCGCATCCAGAATCCCAGCTTCGGTGACTTCTGTGAACTGCCTGTAGTTTTAGCCTAATGACCGTCATTTTAGTTGTCACGCCCACCGCTAGGTGCATCTGATTTATTTGTGTGAGTTTTCTTTGATTACGGTGGCAGATTCTGTGTTGGTCAGTGGAGTCTGTACTTGGGCTCATCGGTCTCACATCATAACTGGCCCTTTCTCTGCAAGTTCATAGGTTAGTCTTTCCTTTAGGTGACTCTCGTCACATGAAAACCTGGGTACTTGGTTATAGAAGACCACAAACATTGTAAGGAGAACTGGCAGACATGACAAGATGACACATTTTTTTTCCCAGCTTACCCTTTGGAATGTAGACATTTGTATTTTAAAGTACTTCTCTCGGGGCGCCTGGGTGGCTCAGTCGTTAAGGGTCTGCCTTCGGCCCAGGTCAGATCCCAGGGGTCTGGGATCGAGCCCCGCATCGGGCTCCCTGCTCCGCGGGAAGCCTGCTTCTTCTGCTACCATTCCCTCTGCTTGTGCTCCCTCTCTCGCTGTGTTTCTCTCTGTCAAATAAATAAAATCTTTTAAAAAAAAAAATAAATAAATAAAGTACTTCTCTCTGGCGTGCCTCACCTCTGTGCTTAGTGGAAGCTGCCGGTAGTAAGGAGGGAAGGGAGGCGGCTGTGAAGCCTTAGAATGTAAAACAGGAGGAAGGGAACGGGCTCTCTCCAAGAGGAGCTGAGGGTTTTCTGTGTGGCCTCAGGGCCACTCAGGCGCAGAGGACTTGAAGTGGGAAACCTCATTGGTTGGTACGTATTTCATGAGATGAAGAGTGAGTCAGAGCTTCATTCTGTAAGTTCTTAGTCTTGATTGAGTTAATGGGAATGGCTTCCCACCCAAGAGTTATTCCTATTTCAGTGGTGTACAGCGGAGAAGCGACTAGTAAAAGCACCTCCGGGAATATGTTTGTTAATTCAGAGAGTGAATGCCTAGTAGGCCGGGAACATCTTAAAAGCCTGTAGTTTTCCAGTTTTGCGTATCAAGGGGATCCTGGGTAGGTGCTAAAAATGTGAATTCATTGAATTGTGTTTGCAAATTCTCTCAAGAAGCGTGAGTAAAGTAGAGGAGAGTGGTAACAGCTAGCGGATATGGAGTGCGTACCTTCGTGGCTGATGCCATGCTTGATTCTTCTCGTGCACTGTTTTATCTGGTGGACACAGCCACGCGCGGAGGCAGGTGTCACCATCTGCTTTTACAGAGAAGGAGGCTGAGGCGCCGAGAAGTTCCGTAGTGCTCCTAGTGCACAGAAAGTAGGATTCGGCGGCTCCCAGCCCGTCTAACTGCTGCATTAACCCTTAGGTACTAGTAGTGCTCTCATGCTGCCTGTGTTGATTATGTTGAAGCTAAGAGCCGTTTTAAAAGACCTGAATACATTGTAACATTACAATAATAAGCTAATTTGTAACGAAGTGCAAACATTTCCCAAAGGATAGTAAAATATTCACTGTAGTACTCAGAGCAAAAAATTTAAACAATTTGATTTATCTTTGGCTGGTTTACCAAAGACAGTGGGGTGCTCGTGTCACGTATGGTCCCAACAAGAACCGGAAGGGGTGGTGCTAACAGTTGCGTGGTGGTAACAGGAATACACTGGACTGCCCTGGCAGCAAAGTCACGCCATCACCCCACTGACTGTTGTTTGTCTTGCTTCATATTAAAACAGTTCTTCACGTGTTTGACCTTCTAGGGGGATTCCTCAATGTCAATGTAAGTGAAATCAGTTTTGATGAAATTCACCAACTCTTCTCCAAGGATTTAGATATTGAGCCAGGAGGTCACTGGAGGCCTAAAGACTGTAAACCCAGATGGAAGGTGAGGTAAATTTTTTCCTAAGTAATGTCATTGTTACTGTGCGTCTGAGTGAGGAAAAGTGTGCTTGATTCAGGATATCCAGTGAAATATATTTGTCTCTTGAAAATTTAAGACGTCAGAAGTTTTGTATTTAATGTGTGGGTATTCGTAGTTCAAGTAGGATTTAGTAGAGTTACTTGGGAATACTCTAAGCAGACCTGTGTGTTTACACAGTATGTGCTCCTGTGCGTCTCTTAGAGATCCTGCTAATAAATACCTCTTGAGATTGGCTTGGAAAACAGATTTTTTCCAAGCCAAAAATCTGTTTTTCTGTTTCTCTCTCTGCTTGCTGCTGCTATCCTTAATGATTACTGTCCCTCACAGGCATAGCCCCACCAAGTCCTGAACTGTGATTTCCAGGTGGGTCTCTCGTTGGGGTTCCTCAGAGTCCCAGAAGCTTAAAGCGGCAGCTCAGAAGTCCCTGTAGGACTCAAAAAGAAAAGCTTTGGGTTCTTCGCCTCTATTTCAGAAGGCAGAGCACAAGCTTTTTCTTTTTGACATGTCAGAGTTCTAATTAATGTTTTGTTTGAGAAACTATAAGGGAGTGGGCCTGCCTCTGCTGCTTAAAATAAATCGAAAACCGTGATTTAAATCAGAGTTGCTCACAGTACTGTGAAATTGGCTAGTGAGTGCATATTCTGGTAAGGTGGGTATGTTTGAGTAGGAAGTAGCATTCAAGTAATTCAAGTGAAAGCTACATATGATTAAATCAAATGTTCTGTCCTCAAGGATTGTAATATAGACTTAATTTGGGAAGAGTTTTCAATTCCTCTTTTCAGTATTAGTATTTTGCTAAAATATATGTCTTGTTTTGCTAAAAATATATGTCATAAAATATAGACATAAGAATATGTCTATATTTGCTAAAATATATGTCATACACAAAAGTCACTGCTGAGAAGGAGAATTTAGATAAAAACCCTCCAACTTAATTGGCCTTGAACTCTTTGTGTTTGGGGAAGTATTTTATACCTGCATCCCTAACTCAGAGCATATTATCTTGTCTAAGGTAAGCCCTAAACCCAGTTTTGTTGAATTGAGGTTACGTGATAAATGCATGCCTCCTGACAAATTATTAAATACAGGTTTTAGAGGGTTTTTTTTTTTTTTTTTTGCCTCAAACAAGTTGTAAAGCTACCTCAGTGGATTCTAGTACAAATTTTGGCAGATCATTTCTTTTACAGTTGTCTAGTCAGATTCCGTTGATAAATGAATCTTCATATTTCATGATTGATCTTTCTCACACATGTAGATAAAATAGGGCCTAACACACAATTCTACCTTTAAAAAATGTCCCGGGCAAATAAATTATTTTTCTTACTTGGGTGATGAGTGTGTATATTGAATGCTAACAAGAGAAAAAAAGCACAGTTAATCACAGTGGTGGTGAGGTAGTGTGGAGTTGGTCCTCAGACACATCTGTGTGGGGTACATCATGCTGTGCAGGTGTGCACGGTGAGATATGGTGAAACAATTTGGGATTGAAAAAATTAAGTCTTCTTGTTCTTTCTTCATTGATCTATATCAGACACTGGATTTTAGATTTTATGGTTTGTTTCTTCTTATTTTCTGGGAGATAGGTATATCACACACAGAAGTTCCTGTTTAAAGATTTTAGTAGGTGGTAGACTCCATGTGAATGACTAGGTAACAATATTAGAAGTGGAGTTCCTGGGAGTAAGCTTATTCAAGGATCTAAAAATAAGCTTATTTTATTAAGGAACCATGTGGTAATGGCTGCTCTTATTGACGCAAACCCTTCTCAGAATACAGGTTCTAGTTCTGAGCTATACAGCTAAAGGTAGGAGAGGAAATTTAGACATCATTCAGAGGTGACTTGAACTTGCCATATTTAACTGATCAAGTAAGGACTCTTCCTGTCCTCTCTCTGCCCCCGACTTGTTTACATTTTCCCAATGTCCCATTCCAATTTTAGAACAGAACTGAGAGGGAGAGAAAAAATTACTAGATTTATGTTACACATGGGCTACCAAGATGATTCTTAATATTTGAGGTTCTTTTTCTTTTTTTAAGAAAAATACCAACTAAGTTCATTGATGGCCAATTAATTGGAACTGAGATCTTCTAAATCTAGTGATTTTGGCAATTCTCAGATGTTGTCAAACACTAGAGGTTCAAGTGGAAAATTCAGCACATGTTGGAGGCCTTATGGAGGGAGGCAAGCTAATTTCTAAGAGGGGGGTTAGAAGGGGAAGATGGTGATGCTTTTCCAAACATTAAAAGTGATGTGTTCACTTGTGACATTATCTTTCCATTCAGGGGTCAGGAGAAGTCTAAACCACTTCTGTCTGAAACCTAAAGGCTGAAAGGACCAGGCAGGTGCCTGTTGTGCATGTCTGCTCAGAGGCATGGGGTTCCGTTTCTCCTCCCTGATGGCTCAGAGATGAGTCTTAGCCACCTGTGCAAAAGCACCCAGGGGGTTTGGTAAAAATGAAGATTCTTGAACGTAGTGCTTAGACATTCTGATGCTTTTGGTGCAAAGGGACAAGAACTTTTTTTTTTTTTTTAATCAGGTGCCTCCTATTTGAGAAGCTCCTGTACACACTGGAAGTGGGGAGGCTGAGAAAGAGGGAGGCGGGAACAGGGTGGAGAATGAGAGCCCAGTGGCTTCTGCTGAGTTCCGTCCTAGGCAATGGCAGAGACCAGGGTGCCCTTGCTGGAGGCAGGCATGAAGCCGGGTCACCCAGGGACACTGTAGCTGCTGGCTGCTCCAAGTTTGAAAGTAGGATGCATATTTGGTGGGGAAATTGTACATAGTAAACACTTTTCTTGTTGATCTCCTCATGGTCAGAATAAGAGAAAATAAGCAAGCAGGAAAAATAGGTGCATAAATTCAGTAAGATTAGCAGTTTAAAGCGAGCACAAACTGAATGGGATAATTTTGCTTGAATAATTTTGCTTGATAATTTTGCTTGAGGTGGTGAGGCGAGATTCATGAAGTTGAAGGGTTATTTTGTAGAAGTTAATGGCCAGATTTGTGTCCCCACTGGAAATGCATCAACAGGAGAGTGGCTCAAACAGCAGCTTAGGGCACCCATAAGAAATGTCTTGAAACAGAGGTTATTAAACCTTGAAATAGATTATTGCAGAACACTGAGATCTTTGTTTTCTAGACAATAAACTGTAAACTGTTGAGAATGTCATTCCACAGCCACAAGAAGGGACATGCCAAGTGAAGTTTTAAGATACCGTTTAGCTTTGTTTTAATAAAAACTTTGCTTTAGGCATATTCAAAATATTTGATAGCTGTCTCATTAAAAATGGACATTTATTTGCTATTAAGAGAACAGTTTAGCTTATTTTGAATTTGTCAAGACACTGGTAATTTTGTTTCCCATATTCTCAGTTTCTTTATAAGATTAAGAAAGAAATACAGCTCTTGATATTTTAAATGCTTCATTGAACAAATGCCTGTATTAGGGACTATGACTTTGTCTTTGTTTATCCTTATATGTTCAACTCATCACTCAACGTAATTGCATTTAATTAATATGGACTCAGCAGCTGTTTAATAGCTTTTTTCCTTAAATATCTATAATTCTCCTTAACTGCTTTTAAAGCCCATTTATATTGTGTCCGAGGAGGCTAACTTGTGGCCGAATTGAGAATGAGGAAGGGCAAGCTCGATGCTTATTTCTGCAGAAGATATCACGCTGTTCACTTCAGATAAGGCCAGTGGTAGGGATCTGTTCTTGCCATCTGATTCTTTCCTCTCCTTCAACTTTTCATAGCAGTTCCCTCTCCTAAGAGTGAACCTAGGGGTCCCTACTAGCTTTGGGAGTTGCACTGATTTGGGAATAGGGTGGCTGCGCCAGCAATGGACAGTGACTCCCACCAGCATGTCCCCAGTCACTGGGAGGTCGGGGGACAGAAGGGGTTCTTAGATGTAGGGTAGCTTTGCTCCAGCAGCCTTGTGGTCCTCAGTTCAAGAGGTGCCTTATGAGAGAGCCAGATGGGGATGGGATCCAAAGTGGGGCTGGCAGAGGCACTAGAGCCTCTTTTTTAAAATTTAATTTAATTTTATTATTATTTTTTAAGATTTTATTTATTTGACAGAGAGAGATCACAAGTAGGCAGAGAGAGGGGGAAGCAGGCTCCCTGCTGAGCAGAGATCCCAATGCGGGGCTCGATCCCAGGACCCTGAGATCAGGGCCTGAGCTGAAGGCAGAGGCTTTAACCCACTGAGCCACCCAGGTGCCCCGCACCAGAGCCTCTTAAGCTCCTACCACATACTGAATATAAAAGAATGTGAATATGAAGATAGCAGCGTCATGGCGGCCATTGTGCCTTCCTGCTACCTCAGCAGCATTAAGGGAAAATTAGTGGTGGTGTTTCTAGTTTAGATGTTCTTAGTTTTGCTAAACTATCTTTTTGGGCTTTTTAAAATAAAATTATTTTAATAATTGAAAATTTTCTTTCATTTAAGGTCCTGGTAATGTAAAATACACAAGTAAACGTTACTGTTTTCTGTTGACTATATCTAATGTCACATCCTGATTTTACAAATAGGATTAGGTCCCAAACCTATGCCCTTTCAATTATTTGTATTTATTCATTTACCAGTAAAAATTATTTGATAAAGATGAAATTTCAAGAAGTCCCAGATTTAATGTTCCTACAAAGGTTTTCTGTTATAACCAGCTTAGACTGTATTTTAAAATTGGAATATAGAGTGAAACATTGATATTGTAATTAAGTATATTTTGACTGTTATGTTCTTTGAAAATCCAATGATTTGGGGATTTATAATCTGTATAAAACATTAAATTTTAATTTGTGTTAGAAAACTCACAATTACAATAAACCCAGCTTATCTCAGAAATTGCTAAGAAAAGTAATGTTTGAAAAACATTTAATCTCTTTCAAGGACAGAGTCTAAATTGTAGGGCAACTTAGCTTGTATGACAACGTTTGGATCCAGGAAATAGAGGATTTGAATAAATGATGATTGATAATATTCATTTATTCTTATGTCATATGAACACATTTTATATAGATGTTGTCTTTTAGTCTTGATTTTCAGAGTCCCAATACATTTTTTTCCTATTAGAAGAAATATCGATTTACTGAGAAACCATCTAATTTCCATATATTTGTTTTTTCTTTTGTTCTTTATGTAAGAAACACATTTCTTTGGCTGTTTGTAATGGATAAATTTCTCTTTCCTGCTGCTTACATTACCTTTTTTGCTAAGCTTAATATTTTAATGTAACTTTATTATCAATTTCATTTTAAACTTAGTATTATCCTACCACTGAAATGAATATAACATGTATCAAAAATTTAATTGTGCGTTTTGATTAAATGAAAGATATTAATATAATTATGAAACTTCTGTGATATACCCCTCATATTTCTCAAATATAACTCTAGGCCAAATAAGCCATGTGTAGGATAGTAGATATTCAACTGGAATCTCTTTTAAATTCAGTTTGAAAACCATGAATTTATTATTCATGATCTACTTTAAAACCTAGAAGTTACTCTTGACACATCCCTTCCCCTGACTCCTTCCAGCCAATCCATAAAGCAGTCCTGTTAATTTACTTCTTAAATGTTTCAAAAATTCATGTACCTCTCCTCTTCTCCGCTCTCCCCTCAGTTCTAGCTACCATTGCCTCTTGTCTTGACTAATTGCATTGATGTCCTGACCAGCAACCTGAATCTATTTCGGGCTTTTTCCAGTCTACTCTCCATGGTAGTGTTTGCCAACCCCAAATGGGATTTTATTACTTTTAATGACTCTTTCCAAGATTTGCCATAATGTTGTTAGAATAAAGACCACAGTCTAAGGAGCGGCCCTCAGAACCCACATACACCTCCCAGGTTCACAAGACCCTACGTGGCACAAAGGCAAGGCCGTGACTGTGTTTTCTCATTGTTGGATCTCTGGTGAGAAAATCCATAAAGTAGGACTTTAAAACCTTCAGAAATTTTCAAGGATCAGTTTTTCTCTTCACCTCCAGGGATTACTGCTCTATTTATATATGTGACTGTTTTGACTATTTTGTTTCTAAAGGTGGCAGTTCTCATTCCTTTCCGTAATCGCCATGAACATCTTCCGATTTTTTTCTTGCATCTGATTCCAATGCTCCAGAAGCAGAGGCTGGAATTTGCCTTTTATGTCATTGAACAGGTGAGAATATTTTTCCTTTCTTTTTCTTTTAATTTGTAAATTTTTTTTTTTAATTTTATTTTTTGAGAGAGAGCACATGTGTAAGTGGGGGAGGGAGGGACAGAGAGATAGGGATAGAGAGAGAGACTCTCAAGTGGACTCCATGCTCAGAGCAGAGCCCGATGTGGGGCTCGATCTCACAACCCTAAGATCATGACCTGAGGCAAAATCAGGAGTCTGATGCTTAACTGACTGAGCCACACAGGCGCCCCAGGTGAGAATATTTTTCAAAATGGTACCTAAGTATACTGGAACTTTTTTTTTTAAGATTTTATTTTTTATTATTATTTATTTGACAGAGAGGAGAGAAATCACAAGTAGGCAGAGAGGCAGGCAGAGAGAGGGGGGAAGCAGGCTCCCCGCTGAGCAGAGAGCCCGATGCGGGGCTTGATCCTGGGACCCTGAGATCATGACCTGAGCTGAAGGCAGAGGCTTTAACCCACTAAGCCACCCAGGCGCCCCAGTATACTGGAACTTAATAAACTCTTAGATATGGTGGGATTAAAAATGTTTAGCTTAAAGTGAATCTTTAGTTTTATATTTGGATAAATTCTCATTTGGTATTGAGCATGTTACATATACCACATTTTGTTAATCCATTTATCAGTTGATGTGGTCCTGTTGTTTTTAATCATCATGTCTTATCTATTAAAGTAAGACATTTTTTTTATTGGTCTTCATGTTATCAGCTAATATTTTCCCAATAATATTTTTTATATTTCAGTATTTCATATATTACAATTTCTTTCAGTCTTATTTGAACCCTTTGAGGATATTTACCATACTTTTAGTTTTCCACTTCTATCATTACCTGGTTTTATTTATACTTGAGGTATTGTCTTGGATTTCTTTCCTTACCTTTCCCCTTCCCCATCTCCAAGCACTAATGCACTCGTTGAATTTTAATCATTTCTAAAATGGTGCATTTTGTTTGTGTTTCAAATATATTGTAATTTGGGTACTTTTGGTTTTGACATTGATAACCTCATTTTGTCCTGATATTCCGTCTTTTTACTTACACTAAACCTGACTAAAAATGGATTTACTTACTTATCAGTAGACAGAAACTAACCCAGCTTATATTATTAGATGCTCCTGGGTTGTTGTTTTTGTTGTTGTTTTTGTGAAACATATTCAAATTTTGTTCCTAAGATTATTATACATAATATGTTTTCCCGGCTCCTTTGTGGCTTACTCTAGATCTCCTCGTAGCTTTTTGCCTATATTCCCCCCGTTGGAAATACTTGGTATTTATTATAATTTATATTTCTCTATATGTAAATCACCTTCTTAAGGTGATTTGTTCTTGTGCAGTGATGCATTTAGTGTATGTGTACTTTTTAATGGGACAACCTACACTATGAAAATGGATTTTTTTAATTACCTGATAACAAATCAAAACTTTTAACTTCTTTCATGATAGCCATAGTCAAAAAACCTTGAGGTCAGTTTTACCAACTGTTGGTATCCTTTTTTTGGAACTTCAGTCTCTTAATGTGTAGGGAGGTGAGATGTCTGCGTCTGTGTTTTTACAGTCCTCTGCTCTGCCAGCTGAGCTATGGAAGAGGGCACTGTGTTTGTGTTTTTAAAGGCATATTCTTCTGAGAGTCCAGCACCACTGAATTATTTTGTGTAGGTGATGAAGCAGCCTTTGCAAAGCAGCTAAGATCCATATTTTATAAACCTCTTAAGTCTAAATCTCAGCCTTGATCAATATTAATTCAGGCCCATGTATCTGATAGTGGGTGGTTTTGAGGTAGTAACATTTTTACCACTTACGAAATAGAAGAGTGATTCTTCTGCTGGACTGGTGCCCAGAAGAGCTAAGCGATTGAACAACAGCTTGGAACTCCTAGTGAAATAGGGAAGAATGAACGCATATTTACCACTTCTCTTTTTCAAACTCCTAAAATGAGAGTGAAAGGAAAAAACTTCAAAAAAAAAAAAAAAAAAAGTTTTAAGCCGGAAGGACAAAAGAGATGGTCGTTGAGAGATTTCAACACATTTCTGGAAGTCAGGAAGCAGATGGGGCACTAGCAGCTCCTGTAATAGAGTAGAGGATGTTCAAACTCACGTGCTCGTGAAGGGTGATGGGGACAAGCACTGAGTCAGTGGGAGGGACAAAGTCCTGTGGGTCTCGGCAGTTGAAAGATGTCGCAGGTGGACTGAACTACAGGGCGAAAGGAACAGGATTGTTAAAAAGTTTGATTGCAAAACAATCAAATTCCCAGTTCCTCATCTTTGCTTATGTCACCAGGTGATTACTCCGTTGTGTCTTGTAAAAAATGAAAGTTTAAGTTTATACTCTGGAGAAACTACACCGGAGAAAGGCCTGACTCTGCTGGCCTAGCTCTCCTGGGAGTGCGGGGCGTGCTCGGAACAGAGGGGTTAAGTAAGTTTGCATGTGACTCTAGGGACCCCTGAGGCCTTTTCTCTGGTTTTTTGAAGCCAGCAGTTAGGTCTGAATCCCCCCAACCCCTCCAACTGAGGCCTGGCATGAGTAGTATCTTTGTTAGAGAAACAGATGAGCCCCAGGGAAAAGATGCCTAATTTAATATTTAGAAATTTCCAAAGGAAGAGTCCAGCTCATCGCTTTATCACCTTTGCAAAACCCTTTCCTTCAGTCAAAAACAGGGTTACAACAGTGAACACAAGGCAAGGCCCCCCTGTTCTGGTGAGGAGAGATGGACAGTAAATAACTTGTCATACATCTGGAGGGGCTTGGGGCTAAAAGGGCAGAGAGAGCGGTAAAGGCAGGGAGATGTGTTTTTTTATACAGAATGTTCCCAGAAGGCCTTTCGGAGGAGGTGAATTTGGGGCAGCCTTGAGTCATGTGATGGCATGTGGATTCCAGGCAAGTGTGTGGTGTGTTTGTGCAGAGGTCATCTGGACAGCGCTGGAGCGATGGGTGGGGGACAGTGTTAGGAAGGAAGTCAGATAGGGTGTGAGAAGCAGATAATGGAGGGCGGACAGGCCAGGGTGAGGACCTGGATTACCACCCGTGAGGCTGGAGGACACCGGCTGGTTTTGAGTAGAGCAATGACACAATCTAACTGAGGCTTTGAAAAGATGACTGTGGTGAGAGCAGACGGAGTGGGGCACGGGCGGAGACGAGGGCAGCAGCGACACTTGGCAGAAGTCCAGGCAGGAGGAGATGTGGGCTTGTGTTGTGCTGGCGGCCGAGGGGGGCTGGGCTGTGGCGGGGTTTGGCTGGCTACGTCAGGTTGAAAAGTAATATGACTGCTGACGAATTGGACATGCATCGTGAGCGATGGAGAACCATCAGCAGCGCCGGCTTTTGGGTCTTGCACAAGGGTGTTGCCATTTTCTGGGCTATGAACATGTAGGACACGGGGGAAGAATGGGGCTTTTGGTTTTATATTTTAGTTTGGTTTAAGGATTTGCTTGTGCCCAAGTTGTGCATGTGTGGTGTATGTGTGTGAGTCAAGAGTGGGATGCCACAGACGTCCCGTGGCTTCGTGGAGACTCTCTCCAGCTTTTTAGTGCCTCACTCAAGCACGAACGCCAAGGCTCCTCCGATTTTGCAGAAAGCTTGCCCCAGAGTGGGCAGAACCAATCCAGCAAGAGTGTACAGAACAGAGACAATGAAGGAAACAGAGAAAATCTTAAAAGAACAACAAAAGCTCGTAATCAATATCCAGAGAGTAAAGATCGTGAATCTGCAAAAATAGGACATCGTAAAGGAAGAGTAGTCAGAATAAGGATGTTACATGAGAAAATGGCCGAACTAAAACAGAACCGAATGGAATGGCTGGAAGATAAACTTAAGAAAATGACTCTTATAATAGAACAAAACATAAGAAATTAAGAAGATCAGCCAGTACCAGTATGTCACGGGGGTAACAACCACCTCCGAGACAGCCTGCAAGGATTTTTGCCTCTGTGCAACCAGGCCCCTGTGTCTTCTGTTCCCGAGACGAATATGGGCTGACTCGCACGGGCAAGCAGACTGGAGGGATGGTGGCAGGTGACTTCTGAGGGCAGGTCCGAAAGACCTGTCTGCTTCTGCCTTGGTCTCTTGGATCCCTCACCGTCAGGGAAGCCAGCGGCTGGGTCACAGGGACACTCCGGCAGCCCTGTGGAGGGGAACCAGCCAGGCAGCAGCTTCTCCCTGGCTGTGTGAGCGAGCCGGTCCTCCAGCCGAGGCTGAGGCCAAGGCCGAGACGTCATGGATCAGGGAGAAGGCATCAACGTGGTGGTGGCCCGATGCCCTGCTCACAATTAGCAGTAGACTCGCTAATCCGAGCTCTGGAAAAGCAAAGCAAAAAAACCCTGGGGAGGGAGTGGGGGGAAAAAGACCAAAGAAATAATATAATCAAGTTTCCCAGAAGGAAAGGTGTGTCTTCAGATTGAAGGAATGCACAAGTACATGTGAATAAAATCTAGATCCACTGTGAAGGGTGTTATTTTGAAATTTTAGAATGCAAATTAAAAAGAGAAGATATCAGGAAGGTTCTGTAGGAAGAATTTCCAGTGATTATATACCAGGATCATTGAACCTTCTCAGTAATGCTGATAGCTAGAAGATTGTGGAGCCAGGCTTTTATAATTCTAGGGGAGGGGCTCCTGGGTGGCTCAGTGAGTTAAGTGTCTACCTTCAGCTCAGGTCATGATCCCAGGGTCCTGGAGTCCTGCGTTCCTGGGGTCGAGTCCTGCTTCGGGCTCCTTGCTCAGCAGGGAACTGCTTCTCTTTCTGTCTCTGCCTTTGCCTGTCGCTCCCCCTGCTTGTGTACTCTCTCTCTGACAAATAAATAAATAAAATAAAAATAATTCTAGGGGCACCTGGGTGGCTTAGTCGTTAAGTGTCTTCCTTCAGCTCAGGTCATGATCCCAGAGTCCTGGGATTGAGCCCCGCATCGGGCTCCTTGCTCAGCAGGAAGCCTGCTTCCCCTGCTACCATTCCCTCTGCTTGTGTTCCCTCTCTCACTGTGTTTCTCTCTGTCAAATAAATAAAATCTTTAATAAATAAATAAATAAATAAATAAATAAATAAATAAATAAAAATAATTCTAGGGGAACATGATTTTTAACCTAGAAATTTTTATAAGGCCAAAATGTCAATCAGATATGAGGGTAGACTGATGGCATTTTCAGGCATTCATCGACATACATACATATGTATTTTTTCCTACTTTCCCATTCTATTTTTATAAATATGTATATATTTTTTCCAATGTAGAATATATCTATTGGGGTTTTTGTACAGAGTAATAGAAAACTAAGAAAACAGAAGCTGGTTATTAATCCTAATTTGAAAAAAAAACAACATCGTAATTCACTTGGCACTCAAGAAATATATATATATTTAAAGATTATATTTATTTATTTGAGAGAGATGGGGAGAACACAAAGGGGGAGTGAGAGAGAGAAGCAGACTCCTTATTGAGCCAAGACCTGATGTGGGCCTCAGTCCCAGGACCCTGAGATGATGACCTGAGCCGAACGCAGACGCCCAACCAACTAAGCCCCCCAGGCGCTCCTGCACTCAGGAAATATTTATGCAGTCCTAATGATGTAAATTATGATATGACTGTATTGGGAAAATGGATAGAGGGGCAGTGACTATGGTGGTGTGAATCCTCAGTGACCATGGTAGGAAGTCAGTAAACAATGTGTAACATTAATGAAGCCAGGAAATGTTAGAACTCGCATTACCTTGCCATGTGGAGAGAAGTACCAGAATAAATTACTAGAGGAGGTGAAATGCTCCGCTTTTGGAAGATGAAGGTGGGTTAGACCTAGGACTTCTTATTTTGATTAAAAGCCATAAAGTATTATGCCCACATTTAATAAAAACCAATTTTTTAAAACCTTAAAGGAAAGGAGTTTGTTCACACTGGTGTTGATGGGCCAGTGACGACCCTGTGATTTAACTCCCTTTCCTTTTTATTCTCCTTTTCACTGGCAAAGAAAGAAGCCGTAAAAAGTAAAGTGAATTCTGTTACCTCAAGTTCGCGCAGGCCTCAGAACTAAGAATTAGTCGTCTCTCACTCCCGCGGCAGCCCTCTGGTGATGACTGTGCTGTGTATCTCATTTGCTTCGGTCATCATCCTGTTTTGTTATCTAGTTTGGAAATGATTTTGAGAAATGTTGCTGAGGCGTGGGTAATTGCTGTTTAATTTCCCTCCTACAGAATGAAGCGATTTAATTGCCAGTGTACCTTCCTACAATTTCCCTCATAAATAAAAGGAAGTGGCCGTTCTGTAGGAAGTTGGATTCTGTGTAATAAGGTCCCACCTTCCTGTCCCTCAGAGTGCTCCTGGTCTGTATCATAAGCAAGAATAATAAAAATAGGAAGTGTTTGTTGCCCGTGCACTTTAATAGATTTTTCTTCATCATAAAGGAAAATGGTTGTAATGAAGGAAGTTGGGTTTTGTGTAATAAGTTTTACTTGTTTTCCTCTCTAAAAATGTCCGTGTCTTTATTTGTTAAATGTGTCTTTATTAAGCATTAACAGTGCAGAGTTAGCTCTGGCTGGTCTGGTTCCGGAAGCAGAGGCCTACTGTTCATCGAGTCCCAGTTAACTTCGTGCTTCTCTGAGCCTTGACACAGATGGGAAACTTCATTAAAAAATACAACTTATATTATTATTATTATTTAAGATTTTATTTATTTATTTGACAGAGAGAGACACGGTGAGAGAGGGAACACAAGCAGGGGGAGTGGGAGAGGGAGAAGCAGGCTCCCTACTGAGCAGGGAGTCCAATGTGGGGCTCAATCCCAGGATTCTGGGATCACGACCTGGGCCGAAGGAAGACGCTTAACGACTGAGCCACCCAGGCACCCCCCAACCTTAATTATTTTTAATGGTTTTATTTTTTTCTCCCGGTCATAAGGGATCTATATTCTGATGTATTTGAAGTAAAGCAGAAACACCCGTAAGTGCACTAGATGACACTGTTTTCTTATATGTAACCAAAGTAAAAAAGAATGTCGTAAGTAAATCTAAACAGTATATTTGAGGACCCTGACGTGTTTTCTTGTTTTATCTAGTTGATTTGGGTGAATTTACTTTTATTATTTGACCATGATTCAACAAGTCAGAAAACCATAGAGCGAAGTCAGATGACAAAGCCTGACTACATTTCTGTTTTCCTTTGTGAAGACCGGCACACAGCCTTTTAACCGTGCAATGCTCTTCAATGTGGGCTTCAAAGAAGCCATGAGAGACAGTGCCTGGGACTGCGTCATCTTCCATGATGTGGATCACCTGCCCGAGAACGACCGGAACTATTACGGGTGTGGAGAAATGCCACGTCATTTTGCAGCAAAGCTGGATAAATACATGTATATGTGAGTAATATGCATTCGTCTTGAGAGCAGACAGAATACTTACAAAATCGTGTCATTGAAGTGGTAGCTCTCTCCATGTGCCTGGATCTGAGGGCTCAAGAGCCTGAGAGGATC
Organism: Procyon lotor; assembly: GCA_028646535.1. NCBI lineage: Eukaryota > Metazoa > Chordata > Mammalia > Carnivora > Procyonidae > Procyon > Procyon lotor. Next base: position 31,589,786 of record CM053616.1, read on the forward strand.
TTCCGCTTCGCTCGGTCCTCACAGGGAGCCAGGATATAGTCACTTGCCCGCCATCTAGGTGCTTCCTCATGCAGAGCTGTGCGTGTGGGTTGATGGGAAACAGAGCCTGGGCTCTGTGTCGAGCAAATATAGATTTAACTTCTGGTTCCACACGTACCATGATAGGACTTGATCTGTTCCTTCTATCCCTGCATATTGGTTTTCTTGTTGGTTGGAGCCATAGAGTCCGTCCCTAGGGCTGCGGGAGACCGCACGCCCTGGGCCTACCCTGTGTCGGTGCACGGAGCACATGGTAGCTCCTTTCTTTCTTTCTTTTTTCTTTTTTTTTAAGATTTTATTTATTCATTTGAGAGAGACAGAGATAGCGACAGGGAGCACGATGGGGGAGGAGATGGAGAAGCAGGCTCCGGCCGAGCAGGGAGCCCCCATGTGGGGCTTGATCCCACGACCCTGGGATCATGGACCTGAGTCAGAGGCAGATGCTTATCCAAGACTGCACCCCCCGGGGTACTCCATGGCGGCCCCCTTCTGCTCCCCCTTCTCCAGTGACTTGTTTTAGTGTGGAGAAGGCCCTTTCTCTGTAGTGTGTCTTCTAAGTTATAGGTTCTTGTCATGCCTTTAATAATAACAGGCAGATGTATCTTGCTCTCTGCACATACCTTGAAATGTAAACAGTCCCTGTAGCTGTGACAGTAACTTAAGTTGACACTGAAGCGTGCAAGTCATCCCAGTTTTCATTGGCTGTTGGCACTGGAGAGAAGACAGAACAGCCTGGAGCAGGGGGCATATTACCTATGTCACAGTTGTGCCTGCTGCCCGACCTGCCGGGTCAGGGCGGGGGACAAAGTCTCAAGGACGTGACCAGGTGAATCAGCACTAGAACAGGAAAGGAATGCTTTTTTTCCTTTTTCTTTCTTCTTTAGTTTATTTATTATGCCTTCCTTTTACCTAATCTTTCTACATTCTGGATATAGTACAATTGATTGTTTGCACTTAAACAGGACAATAAATGGAATTAATGTGCTTGCCAATTTATACATGTTAATGAAAACACACACATGTGTACTCTCATGCACGCACACACATGAGCTCACGTGCACACACACACACACACATCTGTATCTGCCTATCTACTGATCTCAGGTTTCTCCCAAACCACTAGCCTGGGGGAGAATAATCTAACTGGCGTGGGAAACCCAGCAGTGCCACGGTCCTTACGAGCCCTATTGAACCCCAGCTGGTGCTCTAACTAGAACCCTCACTTCTCAGGTGTAAGCCCCGTGCCGTCTCCTGGGACACTGGGATTGTCTTTGGGTGCCCTTAGCCAGTGGGGCTAAGATTGCTTTCCTCTGCACCCGGTGAGTCCACGCAGGAGCTGCTTCTCCTACACCGGATCTTAGTTGGCACTTCTTCCCATGGGGATGAGAGGAGAGTCCTCCCCCCAAAACAATGAGATTGCTCTCTCCCCTTCTCTGAGGTAGCTTTGCTCTAGTCCCAGCCAGATTTCCCTTAGCTCAGTTTCTAGATGCTGTGCATGGTCTGGGTTTCGCTGCTGGCCCTCCACATTGACCGGACCTCTGCAGGGGCCCTCGTGTACCGCTTCCCATTATCACATTTAGGGTCGCAGGAATTTATTCAGTACTAAGTCTAGGGGTGCTCCCTTGAGATCAGAAAACCAATCTATATCTAAATGAACAACTTAGTTTGAGAAATTCCTTGGTGTATGAGTTAGGGAAAGGTAAGGAAACTAAATCCAAATTTGAAAATGTAGTAGTCATTTCTCAGAGAGAGACAAACACTGTATGACCTCACTTACATGTGGAATTGAAAACAAGCAAACAAACTCATAGATACAGAGGACAGGTTGGTGGTTGCCAGAAGTGGTGGGCACGGGTAGGGGATGGCTGAAGGGGGTTAAAAGGTACAAAGTTCAGTTGTAAGTTAAATAAGTCCTGGAGATGTAATGTACAGCATGGGGATTAGAGTTACTGATAGTCTACTATGTATTTGACAGTTGCTCAGAGAATAGGTCTTAAAAGCTTTCATCACAAAAAAACAATTTTGTAACTGTGTATGGTGATGTGTATTAACTAGACTTATGGTAATCATTTTGCAGCATAATCACACATATACATGTGTGAAATCATTATGTTGTACACCTAAAACGAATACAGTGTTATATGTCTATTATTATCTCAATCAAGAAGTCATTTATCTAAATAATATATGTGTAAGTATCCCTGAGTATTATGGTTTCATACAAACAGGTATGATTATTACAGGAACAGGCAGCTAGTCATTTCAAAATTAAATGCTACAGTTGTATTTACTAATTTATACTTATCCTGGTCTACATAATAAAAAACACATTTATAATTAAGTTCAATTAATTTAGAGCACTTTATTAGCTTCATAGCATCTAACATTGCATTGACAACTAACTATTGATGTACTTAATCAAGTTTGCTTTGGTATTGAAGTCTTACCAATTTTTGAACACTGGGTTTGAGACTTACAAAGTAACAATACTGAATATTAAATTTCACTTATCACAAGTGTTTTATTTTGTGTATTACCTAACGTATTTAGATGTTTCGCTAGACTATGAAACTGTTTTCTTTCTTGATGTACTTTACATTTCCAAGAATATGATTTAATCTGCACAATTGTTTATATGGAAAATAAGAATATATTTTGCAAAGCGCATACAAGACTGAAAACTTGATATCAGATGGCAAACTGTTTTGATTTCATTTTTAGAATGCTGTATTCTGCTTTCTTTTTAGTCTTCCATATAAAGAGTTTTTTGGTGGTGTAAGTGGACTGACAGTGGAACAATTTAGAAAGATCAATGGTTTTCCTAATGCCTTCTGGGGATGGGGAGGAGAAGATGATGACCTTTGGAATAGGTATGTTGAGGTACAAATTGCTTTAATAATAAAATTTGTATAAACTTCCTTTCTATTAGTTAGCTTGCACCTTGCTATTCCAAGAAAAGATTTCTTGGGATGGAAAATTTTTGAGGTTTTTAAATCCTGCTTTGTGTTTCTGCCTTTCTTCATTCAGAGTACCTTCTGAAATTATTGACCACTCTGTAATGATAGCATTCTTTTGTATTTCAAGTTAAACTCAGGTAAGCAATTTTTGTGTCACAGTTTATTCATTTATATTTTTATTTCTGTGTTTTGTAGAGTTCACTATGCTGGATATAATGTAACAAGGCCAGAGGGAGACTTGGGAAAATACAAGTCTATTCCTCACCACCACCGAGGTGAAGTCCAGTTTTTAGGACGGTAAGTTTAATATCACCCTCAGATAACAAGGTTTCAAATTTTTTTGATGTTTGAAGCATTTGTTAAAAAACATTGCAATCTCAAAAAATTCTTCTGAAGGGAATTTTCTGTTGATCTTATTTTTCCTTATAGAAGCAAAATATTTTTGTGCTTGTTTCGAAGAGATATACATATGTATTTGTGTTATATTAAAGAGCCCAGTTAACTATTTATATAAAAGGTGTTTCCTTAACATAGGATGTATTATTTCATAAAACATTTTATTTCTTAAGGATGTCTAAGCTGTAAATGTGCAAAATAATTTTTTCAGGAGGCATTTTAAAACTAGTAAAAATGCTAATTTAGATAATGGTTTAAAAGATTTTTAGTTATTGGGGCACCTGGGTGGCTCAGTCGTTAAGCGTCAGTCGTTAAGCGTCTGCCTTCAGCCCAGGTCATGTTCCCAGGGTCCTGGGATTGAGCCCCGAATTGGGCTTCCCGCTCTGCGGGAAGCCTGCTTCTCCTGCTACCATTCCCTCTGCTTGTGTTCCCTCTCTTGCTGTGTTTCTCTCTGTCAAATAAATAAAATCTTAAAAAAAAAATAAAAAAAATAAAAGATTTTTAGTTATGTATGAAAAATAAAAATTGAAAAAGCTTAAACGCTTTAACTATAAGAACAACCTCAAACATATTTGTTGCCAGTTTTGTTTTGAACATGTTGCTGTTATTTTTCATTTTTTTCTCTAACACCATAGGTATAAATTACTAAGATATTCAAAAGAGCGTCAGTACATCGATGGGTTGAACAATTTAATATATACGCCAAAAATACTGGTTGACAGGTTGTATACAAATATATCTGTAAACCTCATGCCAGAGTTAGCTCCCATTGAAGACTATTAAAGGAAATGTCTCTCATGGCAAGACAGACTGCAATGCTGGATCATCAACTAGGAGTCTGCTCTTACCGGAGGTCAGTGAGTGGGTGTGTCCGGTGCCCTGCTGTGGTGAGAGGGGGAGCCAGCAGCCCTCAGTGTTTACAGTGTGAATTGTAAGTCACTGTGAGTCACAACCAGTGTGAGATTAGAGACATCACCCATCCTCTCCTCCGAGACACACCCCCATGGCGAGCACTGCAGACGCCTGATGCCCTTGCCGAGATCTGGAAGTTAAGAGAGCTCCCTACAAAGAGAAAATTTTTATACTAAAAGATATAATTTAATTCAAGAGAATGCTTTATTTCTGTTTAAACATGTTTTGTATATATGTGATGTAAATTAACGTGTTCAAATTGTTGAAAAAGAAGATGTGTTGCAGTTCTGCATGTAATTGGTTATGCCTTTATCGGACTTTTATAGACATTTTTTATTTGCATGGAAGAAAACAATGCAAATTTATGTCACTAAACAAAGGTTAACCCTTGTGTGAAATGAAGGAACTGTCAATAATTGACAGCCAACTACTACAGTAAACTGTTACACTAGTTTTGAGCTTTAGACCTTAAGCCTTTTATGTGGAAGAAGTCACAGCTTTCCTGGGGTTTTAAAGGGTAAGAAGAAAGGACTTAGACCACTTTTCTTCCTACCAGCATTACCTGTTTTTTTCCTTGCTTGCAATCCCATCAGATTTTGCTAAATCACAACCATATTGTTTATGCACATTGCATGAGTATTACCAAGAGAATCTTAAACGTTGTGATGTAACATGATATAAAGGACCTCTTTATGTTAACTGTCTTTCATGTATCTTTGGTGTAATTGTCAGGGATTTTTGTGCCTCGAAAAATCTTCCTGAGGTTGTGTGTGTTTGTACACTGTATTTTTTTTTTAATTCATAGTGAACAGCACTTTTATTATTTCTAGTTCAGAAGAGCCAAAAAACAATTTTCATTTAAAAAAATCAAAACAATTTTTTTTTAAAAGAATGAGCTGTGGAAAATCCAGTAGTACTTATAATATACAAATGAATTATAATATTAGATAAGAAATGTTCTATTTTTATGAAGACAAATGCTTAGTAGATAAAAACAAATTTTAAGTTTAATTCTCAGACTCATAGAATTTCGTTTTTGAAGGGAACCTTTAATGTCAACCAGTTTTATTAGAACTATATTTTTTTTTCACTTTTAAGAAATTACATTCCTGGTATTCGTAAAATTGCCTCACTGAAATGATTTAATAGAACCATATTAAAATATATAATTGGTTATTTAAATGCATTAGGACACTTGTTCTAGGACACTTCTGAGGACAAGTCTCACTACCTGACATCCAGTATATTACTTGATCTTAAATTTGAATGAAGTTTTCATGGCAAAACCAAACAACATCCTTACTTTGAAAATTATCAACTATAGGTAACCAAAGATTCTAGAAAATATCTTGATATTTTCACAAATTTAAAACGAAAAATTATGTATCCATAAAGTGAATCTTCAAAAACAATGAAGAGCAATAGAAATCTATCTATGAGGGATGTTGCAGTAATATTTGCCTCATAGATTGTTCACCTAAAAAAGAAATATGGTTATTTATCTCAGGTTTAAGTTTAATTTTGATGTATCATCTTTTATGGCAATATTAGTAATACATATGACCACAGATCAAAACATAATTGAAATTCGTATACTTTGAAAAAAATGATCACTTTCCCTTATGACAGCAAATAGAATTTTCCATATTTATTCCTCTAGCAATATTTCCAAAATATTTATCTTCATTTTTTTAGTGGTACTCAAAATCACACAAAAAAATCAAACCTTCTGAAAAGTAAAAAATTTGTTCTGAATTTGTGTATCTGTTCATTTCGGTCTCATATCCAATGCAGTTATTTAATTTGGTGAAATGAAAGTTGGGAATGTTAACATTTGTGATCACTAACAAGATAGTAGGGACATAGGAGCATAATTAACCCAATAATACTTAAATATTTTTTTAATACTTACATATTTTAACTGTGGGGAAAATTAGGGCTGTTTCTGAGTTTTACTCGTAAAACATAGTTTTTGCTTTTTAATGTGGAGCTGCCCACATTTTGGAATCCTCATTTTGATACACATTTTACAGTTTTAGGAGAACTCAGTTCTACTAGTTATCTGCCTTATTTTCTTGGATTAAGTCTAATAGCCATTTTTGTTTTATGAGTGAGCCATGTTATTTTGCTCTCTTCAGTTTTGAATACAGTATGTCATCCTGTGAAAATCATCTCATTAGTTTGTTTTTTGCTTCCCCCTTTTTTTGTTTTGTTTTGCTTTTTAAGTGCACGCCTAAAACTGATTTTTGCCTATAAAGAATGACTTTATATGTTTCCGGAAGGGTGATAGAGAGTTTTGCTCAGTTATCTTCATTTTCTGAAAATAAATCTGTTGCATAAAAGTTAAATACATTGCAGGTGGAAATTCTTTTTATCATTATGTTCGGTGGATTTCTTCAGGAACATGTATTGATTGCCGACTCTGTATGAAGTGCAATGCGAGATATGCCAACAGAAAAAATACTGCATTTCTCAACAGGTCAAATCAAGCAAGTTGAAACCTTTCTAAAATTATGAAGACATCCTCTGATAACTTACGTGTTGTATTTCTTAGTTTCAAAGTCAAGAAACATATATGTGGATGTGGAGCTATTATGAGGTCCCTATGGCACTAACTGGGAAAGTTACGTAGTGCCTTTGAACTCAAGAGAGAAGTAACGATTAATGGCCTGTTTGTAGAAGAGAGAGGGAAAAGTGTACACATGAGTATTTTTTTAAATCTACAGTTAAATTTGTGTTTTGTGAAAAAGTGTTCAATCAGAAAACTTATTTACAGTATTATGCAAATATATAATTACGTGTTAAAAACTTGCTTAGACTCCTTTTCCAACCAAAATATTGATATCCATTTTAAAACAAAATGGGAAAATAACCAATACAATACTGTCCTTCTTTTGGAGGCTTCCTACAAATGAAAGCAGATTTTGTGTCATTTTATTTGGCCTCTGCTTGTATCTGCTCTCTTTCTCGGTGTACTTTTCAGACAAATATTAGTACTCTAGATTTATTGCCTTGTATTTGCAAGTATGCCAATTGAGAGATCTAAAATGACCATAGTGTTGTTTATCAGAAAGAGGAAGTGTACTTAAGATTATTTTATTTATTAGATCTGAAAGGCTTCTACATAAATGCACTGAAATAAATGCTAGTAATTTCTTGTACTCTCATATTTTTTTTTTTGCTTCTCATGGAAATGTTTGTACTTTTTTATCATTGTCTTTTATGAAATATAATGTTCTAAAGACTCCGTGTGACACTGTAATTATTTTTGCTCAGAAACTTTTGAGGCGTTATCTGGGTTTTTTGTTGTGTTTGTTTTCCTGACTTTGAGGCAAACTGTTCATGAATACCTTGGTTGCACGAGAATGGTGGTAGAAGCTTAAGGTGGCCCCTGTATCTGCCTTTGCAACAGTTTAAATACATTTAGTGATCTCATAGCTTGTAACTCAGGAGAGAAACAGTAATATTTAAATATTTTTCATGAGTACAATTAGTAATCTACCGTACCAAGAAGATTATTTAAGGAGTCATTTTTGACATTTCTTCTGCCTACCCAACTCGAGTAAACTAAGCTGGTGTGTTATCCTCCGTCCCCTTCTTGTTTTCTAGGTATCAAGTAGTATTGAAGTTCTTAAAGTCAGATAATATCTAGGGATTAGATTTGTATCTGGGCCTGGAATGTGAGATCATGACCTTTGTCAACTTAAATTATTTATGTAATGAATTATTATTAATTTTTATGCGTAGTATGAGCTACAGGGATAGTGGCACTGTATGTCACAAATAAAACCAATCGTGAAATCATAATCATTTAGTCATTTAAATCATACAGAGCCGTAAAATTGAGTTGGCTTAGTCTGACCCAGGTTCCTATCTATGGTACTAACGTGTCCTCTGATGAAACATGCCAACTCAGTTTAATGATCTTATATCTGTATTTTCTGTTCTGTCTTAAACACATAGATTTAAGGTTGTGGAGATATTCTGGACCCAGATTGTTTTATTTAGAGAAGGCTCTTCTTGAGCATATTACTATGTAGTAATATATTACATATTACTAACAAGAGCATATTAAAATATAGTAATATGCTCTTAGTTTAAATGATTTCAGAGAACATAGTGCTCTATCACTCAGAATTATACTGCAATTAAAAGAAAAATATGGGGGCACCTGGGTGGCTCAGTCGTTAAGCGTCTGCCTTCGGCTCAGGTCATGATCCCAGGGTCCTGGGATCGAGCCCTGCATCGGGCTCTCTGCTCAGCAGGGAGCCTGCTTCCCCGCTACCATTCCCCCTACTCATGTTCCCTCTCTCGCTACGGTTTCTCTCTGTCAAATAAATAAAAATCTTTAAAAATAAATAAATAAATAAATAAATAAATAAATAAATAAATAAATAAATAAAAGAAAAATATGTAGGTTGTAAAGATAGAACTTGTATCTTTCTCAACACATTCCTGTAACATATTTTAGTGGACCTGAATTCTGTTGCTAATTTCATCTTCCTAACTCCATCCGTTGAAGTCTTCAATCTCCGAGCAGTGTCAGACATTACCTACACTCATGGACTTTACTGTCTTCTGTGGATAAAACAGACACAGAAACAACTGAAAAACCTGCATACTATGGAATGAGCAGCTCAGTTGGGTCCTCTGCAATCGTTGGTTTTGTATTTTGCCAAGGCAGTATTAGGCCACTGAGCATCTCTGTAGGAGAAGCCTTTCCCAGGGCACAGAACGTTTCTCAGCTGTCAACCTTATGCATCAGAAGGATAGAGGTCATCATCTGTCTATAATGAATCTTGAGGATTTACAGTGAACTTTTAATAGGACTGTGTGGAAGGCAGTGGTTATAGGCAAAGACTCTGGAATCAGAGGGACCTGAGTTTGAATTTAGAGATCGTCCCCATTGTTTGCTGTGTGACATTTTAGCAAAACTTGAAACTCCCATAGCCTTCGGTTTCCTTCAGTTTCCTGATCTTCCAGTTGAGGATGATAGGAACTACCCAAGGATAGCTGAAGCGCTTAAATAAGCTGATCCTAACAGAGAAATGAGCCCAGCGCCTGACACGCTGAGCAAAAATTTGGCTTATAATTAAGTCAGTTTTCAGCTCAAGGGTGACAAGCTTTTGTTTCATGCAAATTATCTTGGATCATGTTTTTAAAATGATACTGCATTCTTTGATTCTATTAGGAAATGAAGTTAGTGATTATCCTATCTACACATGATAATGCATGTAAACAATTAGTAAAACTGGCAAAGATGCAAAATTAATATTTTTAGCAGTAATAGTCATGAGGAGAAATGTAGCAAGTGGGAATCAGGCTCCGTTTGCTCAGAGGCTTGTGTGATTTTAGGTAGACGGTGTGGGAAGCACCTGTTAGGATACTTTGCTTATGGAAGGGATTCAGTAATGTGTAGCTTCTCTCAGTATTGTGACTGAAGAAATTAAATGCCATGTGGGCTTCTACCGCTTTTTCTCTCCTACCTTGGCTTTTGGACTTGGTTTTGTCACCTGTTTCTTCCCAGTTTCCTCAGAAGACCCTTCTTCCTCTGCTTTCCATTCTTTCTCCCTTCTCCTCTGATCAGTAACTCAATTTCTTGGACCGCTGGGTAAAACTGTCCATTAGAATGTTCTAGGGTGATGGTACTGTGCTGTCCAGTATGGTAGCCTCTCGCCACATGTGGCTGTTGAGCACTTGAAATGTGGCTAGTGTGAGCCAGGAACTGGATTTTTAATTTTGTTAAATCTTAGGTAAATGTAAGTAGCCACATACAGCAGGTGATCTCTTCTACTTGCAGAACTTTAACCTCATGGTGTCTCCAAGTCCATGTGGAAAGCTCTCAAGCCAAATGTCCAGCTTAGAATTCTTAGCTCCTGACCAACATTATCAACTTACGGGTCTTCTCGACCTGCTTGTTCACAGAAACTTAAAACTCAGCATGTCCTAAGCTAGATTTATCATATCCACCTTCAAAATCTAGTCTTCCTCTTGTTTTACCATCCACTTAGTAACTCAAGGCCAAATCTGTGAGTCACTCTCCCTTATCTCCTCCGTATAATCAGCATTAGTTCCATCTCTGAAGTCCCTCTTCAATCTATAGGGTTTTTTGTTTCTTCAACAACTGCTGGATCCTCCCAGTCTTGTCTTACTGCAAAGGCATGCCTTCTGTTTTGAATCTATCTTCTGGGGGTGCCTGGGTGGCTTGGTCATTAAGCCTTCGACTCAGATCATGATCCCAGGGTCCTGGGATCGAGCCCTGCATCGGGCTCCCTGCTCAGTAGGAAGCCTACTTCTCCCTCTCCCACTGTCCCTGCTTGTGTTCCCTCTCTTGCTGTCAGATAAGTAAAATCTTAAAAAAAAAAAAAAAGAAAGAAAAAAGTAGGTAGCTTGAATCTGTCTCCCATCTTGACACACAAAATTGTGTCTTTTGAAATACTACCTTGTTTAAATCTTTCATTGGCTCTCCATTGCCCACAGAAAAAGATCCAAATATTTCCTTTTCAGTTGGTTAAGTGTCTGACTCTTGATTTTGGCTCAGGTAATGATCTCAGGGTCATGAGATCAAGTCCCATATCTTTGGGCTCCATGCTCAGTGGGGAGTCTGCTTGAGATTCTCTCTTTCTCTGCCCTTTCCCTCCCCTTTCTCTCTCAAAGAATAAATACTTATTTTTCAAATTTTACTTTAACATGTAGTATATTATTAATTTCAGTGGTAGAGAATAAATAAATCCTTTAAAAATTATTATATATTAGTGTAAAAAGAAATAGAAGAGTGAAGAATTCACTGCCAAAATTTTTATTAAATTAAAAAAAAATCCTGGAAAGTGAAAGTCATCCTTCCCATAAAATAAATGTCACAAGATATTTCTGTGTTGAAGAAAGAATGAGAGCAGATGCTGGAAACACCTGTTTGACTTAATACGAGAGAGAAGGTGTCAATTTACCTGTGGAACATAATTTCCATCTGAGGCACTTTTTAAAATGTATTTAGTTGATTTCCAAGGGCTTTTTTTTTACACAGTTATCCCTCCGCCGCCTCCCTTTCTTCACCTGTTTTTCCTTCTTTCTTCTCTTCCACCACCACTGTTGTTAGAATCGGGAGAAAATCATGGTGGTGATTTGTTTTCCTGGAGTCTTTATGAAATCCTGTGAGTGCTTTTGTTCGGGCGGAACCATGGTAACCAGATTTCTCCTTCATTATTCTCTTATCCCTTGACCTTGTATAAATGTCATTTGCATAGGGTAATTAACCAGTCTTTTGTCTGGCAACTTCTGGCAGTCTTGTTTCTGGTCTCTCCAACCCAAAAATGTCTGGGCATTTATTAAGCACCTGCTTTGTCAGGCACTGTGCTGTGCTGAGGACGTGAGAGTGAATAAGGCAGTTCCTTCCCCCAAGTAGACCACAGCCAAGCAAGGGAAATGCTTGCCAAGGGCTTCTAATGGGGCCATCCCTTTGCCTCTAAATATTTTATAACCTACTTGGAAACCCAATAGAAAAAAGGACAAAGTCTTGGACAGGCCATACAGAAGTGGGGAGTTCGAAAAGAGTTGCATCCACAGGCTCTGTGAGGGAGAGCATCAATTCTACCATGGAGAAGGTAGGGGTGGGGAGTGGAGGGGACAAGGTTGCCGGTTGCAGGTGGAGAGGGCCCTGGGTTTTCTGGAGCGCCTTCTGGAGAATAGACAAGTGTGTTAGAAAGGTGTCTGCCTGATGGCCTGCTCTCTTCTAGGCTCTTGGGCTACAGAGAGCAGGTTTTGTTTGGGAGGGGTGAGGTCTGCTATCAGCATTTCTGGGCTGCAGAAATCTATCTAGGTGATACTGAGGGGGCAAGAATACTACCTCCCAGAACTCACACCTGGGTTGTTTCTCGTCAAGTCCCCATGTCCCCTGGGAGTTTGCCTTCTTTATTCCACCTTTCAGTCTTCTGGTGGGGGATTGTTGTTGTCTGGTGATTAGAGGGAGAAGTCAATGGAATGCATTTACCCCATCTTGTACAGCTCCTAAAAATGCCCCCTACAAAGAAAGGTATCTTGACTGTGAGTCGGGACGGTAGTTGGGACATGGCCTTGTAACTGCTTGCAGGATGGGGGAGAGGGTACAGGGATCTCTGCGCCATTTCTTACAACTCCGTGTGAGTCTCCAATGACCTCGAAGTTAAGAATTTTATTACCACGGGGGTAAAGTGCCCTATATGGGAAGATGATTGCCTCCACTCACAGTAAGAGAGATGCAAATGAAAATTACATGGAAGTACCAATTCTGACCTATCCGATTGGCAAAGATCCAGAAGTTTCACCGACACAATCGGTGAGGTTGTGGTGAGCCAAGTGCTCTCATACACGGGATGCAAAACGTCCCAACTCCTGGGAGGGGAATTCAGCAAGATCCAACAAAATTACTAAAGCATTAACCCTTTGTCCCAGAAAGCTTTTTTTAGGCATCTAAGATACATCTCTATAGATATAAAATAACACGTACAAGTTTATTCATGAAGGTACTATTTAGAATAGTGAAAGATGGACGCTGAGCAGAGGGAACTGCATGAATGGTCACCCACACACTGAAGTGCTTTGCAGCCATAAAAAAGGCCTAAATTCTATGTTCTGATTGTACTGGTTTCCAGGACGCTGATAGCGTCCTATGGGAAATAAAATAAGGTTCACAAACTATAAAAGGCTACCCTTTGTGAATGAAGGAAGGGGAGCTAAAAATACATGTGTGTGCTTGCTTCTCTTTTACGAAAGAGTCCCTGGCTGATAATAAAGATGGCGGTCTTTGTAGGGGAGGGGAGCAGTGGGGTGAAGGCCACGGGGTTGGCAGTGAGACAGATTCTGCCAGTGTGATTTTATATAGTTAAGAACTGGCATTGTGTCAGTGTTTTTACAAAATTAAAAAAACAAACAAACTGAACTTATAGCAAGCCCTAAAATCGATTTACAACAGAAACAAATTTAAAAATGTATTGGGGCAAAGCAGAACGAATGTTGTCTAGCGAGGTTGTTCTTCATTAGCTAATGATTAACCTTAGCAAGTATAACGAAAACAATTCTTGTTTGATCACGGCTGCATTAGGTATGTGTCGCTAATACCCGGTTTGCATATTTTATAGGACTGACTTTTATTCTTCCCATCTCTACCATGCATTTTTCTTTCTTGTAGGCAGTTTACTTTGCATTGTTAACGGGACAAAGGTAGTAACTTCTCCTTTGTGGCCATAATAGTGGGTTTAGCAGCCCCTGCTCCTAGTCCTTGCCCAGAAAACCTGTCTTAACCACCTCCTCCAAGGGGGAGTTCCACACCCCCCTAGCTTTGCTGGTCACTGCTCGATGGACGAAGGGTAGGCAGAACCTTGCCCAGAAAAAGCATAATACACAAACCAGGCCAACGAGGTTCTTAGAAATTTGAAGGGACTCAGGGAGTAAGGCAGTTATTTTAGGGGTGGGGACTGAGTTCAAATTTCCTTCCATGTGGTTAGGTGAGCAGAGAAGCTGGTCTACAGCGAGAAGGAAGAAGACATATATGGGGAATCATGCAATGCCAAAATAGATAAAAAGGTAGTTACTTTAGCTCCTGATGGCTTTCCAGACCCAGTCCCTAGTGAGGCCCAGCTCTGTCCATTCCAGTTGTGTTCTGTGAGATACGTGTGAATCCCTAAATAAATCCCCCGTCATTCAGGTTAGCTGGGCTGAGTTTTTGGTTCTTAAATGAACCTCTTGTTGAAACACTTCATTTCTCTTTTAGAAAGGGTTTTGGCCTCATTAAAACCAAGTTTGATTACCTTGATCAGAGTGACAAGCTATTCATTATCAAGGGTATTCAAACCTACATAAAAATAGCCCCACTGGAGTGAAATGTCTTTGAAGAGAAGAGTCGTCTCTTTTTCATCTTTACCTGGCACTCCGAATGGGAGTTCAATAAATATGTGCTAAGGGACACTTTTTTCGGTTACGGGCCTTGGAGCATGGATTCGGCTTGTTTGTTTTCTTCCAAACAATTTTTCCCAAGACAACAGAATGAGAATCTTTCAAGTACAGCTTCAGTTTAAGTTGGATTTCCAGAGCTATGGATATTCTGGAACAATCCCCCAGGTATCTGGCCCGCCTCGGTCCCTGTCTAGGAAGTCCTGGGAAGCTGAGGCAGGGGTTTCCCATGGTTTGGGAATTGTTTACGTGGACGACACTCTTGGCTGGTGGGTCACAAAGCTGACTGTCATTAGAGTCGATTGGGGAGTTCTTTAAACTGTAATCACATTTGGGCACCACCTCCACACAATTGATTTAATTGGTCTGGGTTGGGGCCTGAGTATGTGTATTCTTCAAAATATGCCC
>CM053616.1:31604921-31631602 GCA_028646535.1 Procyon lotor
CAGCCCTGAGCGTGGAGCCCGATGACACAGCGCTCGAACCCACGACCCTGAGATCATGACCTAAGCCAAAATCAAGAGTCATCCGCTCCACCAACTGAGCCACCCAGGGGGCTACATCATGACAGACTATTTAATAAGACCATCATCTTGAAAAGTTTTTGACTATTTCATAGGATAATGTGCTCGGTTTCCACAAAGTTCACATAGATAATATTTCACTCGCTATGTGTTTACAATGGACCAGGTACTTTCTAAGACTGTTTCAGAGCCTACCTCATTACTGGTCCTCACAACCACCCTGAAGAAGTAGAGTGGGGATCTGTTGAGAAGCCACGGGAAAGAGATTCAATGGAACAAGAACAAAAGTTAAACGCTGCCCTTTTGAGATAAATCAAAGCATGGAAGTGGTTAAAGAATATTGGTGGGTTTAAGGAAGTGGAATAAGAAGCAGTGGATGAGGGATTTTAGAAAGCCCAGAAATAGGCCTTAGGAAAACTTTTCTAGGAATTAACTCGCGACTCTAGACTTCAACCTTAAAGTCCAGCAAGTTATTAAAATTAAGGGGGGGAGAAAAAGAACAACAAACATTGTTTGTCTGAGTCTGTAGTCTGAAGAGTTTTGCTGCTCTCAGGTTATAAGGACAATGGCTTTGCTTTTATAGGGTGCTTTTGTAAGGAAAGAAAATCTGTCCAAAGGCTTCCGAGTATACATCGGGGGGAATAATTGAGTAATTTTTTAATAACACTTTTTAGTAGCTACTTATGTAAAAACTTCTTTTGTAAGTCATTTCCTGGGAGTAAATGTAATTTCTTACTCTAGGCCGAGTAGCTAAAGTATCGTAACTACCAGTCCCATTGGGAGAACAAATTGAATAGGGATTGTAAAAACCACAGAACTTTAGATTCATCCAGTTCATTTCTTTTCCTTCCTATTTATTGTATTAGGTCCCCATTAAAACAAAAAGAAGTATAAGTGGAATTTACCAATCCTCCACAGGGCAATTGTGAGGTTCCCATCACTCAGTCTATCTCAGCCATGAGACTGGGTTCAAAGCACTGATCAGATGAGTTCATTGCCTGTTTTTACCTTGACACCAGCTTCCCCTTACCCGTAGGTTCGTTAACTTCTTCGCATAGGCCTTCTGTCCTCCGCTACTCGATACGAAGTAGCCCCCCTCAAATTAAACCAAGTTGCTTGCCTTTCCCTGACCATTCAATGTTCTTACACATCTTTGTCCCTCTGTAGTTCAGTCTCCTCCCCAGGAATGGCTTTTCTTACTTATTTGCCTGGTGCCTCCTACTTAGCTTCTAAGGGCGAGCTCAGATGTCCCTTCTTCTGGGACACCTCCAGGCCCCAGCAGGCAGGCAAGTTTTCCCGTTATGCTGCTGTAGCATTTGAATCTTTTTATGGCTTTCTTTTCCTCTCTCTACTTTCCCACTCCTGACTTTCTTTCCCTCTCTCTACTTTCCTTCCTCCCTCCCTCCCTTCCTCCCTCCCTTCCTCCCCGCCTTTCTTTTTCTCCCTGTTCCTCTTTCGTACCCATCTCCACTGTAATAACATGAGTTCCCTGAAAACAGACTTAGTATCTTAGTTCATCCCTCTGGCTCCAGCATCCGGCACAGGTGCTCGACTCTTGTGTGCAGAAGAACTTATACATGTGTGCTGTCATAGATTGAGTAATGCGCCCCCCCCACCCCCAAAGATATCCATGTGCCAATTCCCAGAATGTGTGCAGGGAACTTCGAAGATGTGATTAAAGGATCAAGATCAAGATCAAGATAAGGATCTTGAGATGGAGAGATTATACTGGATTATTTGAGTGACCCAATATAATCACAAGGGTCCTCATAAGAAAGTGCCATGAGCCAAAGATGCAAGTGACCTCTAGAAGCTTAAAAAGGCCATGAGAACCACGCTTTGAGGCCAAGCATCCAGAAGGAACACAGCTCTGCCAACACCTTGATTTTAGACTTCTAGCTTCTGGAAGTGTAAGAGAATAAATGTGAGTGCTTTAAGCCACTGAATTTGTGGTAATTTGTTCCAGTGACAATACATTAATACACCAATACACATGCCTAAATGAATCAATGAGTCAGAACTTTCTATTAGACATATTTTTTAAAAAATGATTTATTAAAGGGAATAGATAATACAAATTAAAAAATAAAATAAATACAGGGCGCCTGGGTGGTGCAGTAGGTTAAGTGTCTGACTCTTTTTTTTTTTTTTTTTTTTTTTTTAAGTGTCTGACTCTTGAGCTCAGGGTCATGAGATCGAGCCCTGTGTCAGGCTCCGCGCCCAGCGTGGGGTCTGCTTGAGATCCTGTCTCCTTCTCCTTTTGCTCCTCCTGCTTGTGCTCCCTCTGTCTTTTTAAAATAAATAACCAAATATTTTTTAAAAGTAAATACAGGAGAAAATGTTCATCCTTTGTAGTCAAAGAATAAAAATTCAAGCAATCATGAAACATAATATATCTACTAAAGTGGTAAAACACTTTTAAAAAGCAGAACTGGTAAGGCTTCAGTGTTACAGAATTTTGTACATTAATAAGCTCATACTCTAATACTACTCCAAATAATATATCATAGTTCTTGAGAACTTAATATGTTCTGTGGATTGTTTTAAACCTTTTTACATGAATTATTACAACTGGTCTTTAAAAATAACCCTTTGGAAGTGGTGCTGTGATTATTTCCATTTTACAAATGAAAAAAAAAAAAAATCCAAGGCACAGAAAGCTGATGTAATCTGTTCAAGATCAAACAGCTCATGATGGTGAAGCCAAGGCTACTTCTCAGGCAATTTGATGCCCAAGGCTCCACATTATCTAAGAGTTAGATACTTCCAGAAAATGTTAGGTCATTCACTTAATTCAGCAGAAGCAAAAAGCTGTCTGCTTCATGAAGATGTTCATTGTAGCAGTAACTACAAGTCCCCAAAATTGAGACTGTCTAAGTATATCACATTATGAAAGTGGTGTAAATTGTTCAAAAAATATAAATTATAATTGTAAAGACTATATGGCAATATAAAAAATTGTTCATGATAACATAATTAAAGCATGAAAATAATTTTATATTATGATTGCAATTTCATATAAATGTTTATAGCACTCTATCAATAAGAACATTCTGTTATAGTAGAACAATGTGTTGCTATAATATTAGTTTTTTGAACATTATTAAATTCCTTTCGAGGAAAGTATAATAAAATAATTATCTTTGGAAAAACTCTGCTAACTTTTTTCTCAATAAACCATAGGATTGAGTCTTTCAAAAAGAAAGCCTATCTTGGAACCATTATTGATTTTTTGGGTACACGTTTTTCTCTTACCTAAAGAAGACGGGTATTTCTATGACTGTATCATTCGAGACATTCTTTTTTTTTCTTTTAATTAAAAAAAATTTTTTTTCTATTTACATATAATGTATTATTTTTTTCAGGGGTAAAGATCTGTGAATCCTTAGTCTTACACAATTCATAGCACTCACCATAGCACATACCCACCCCAATGTCCGCCCCCCAGTCACCCCATCCCTCCCACCCTCCTCTTCAGCAACCTTCAGTTTGTTTCCTGAGATGAAACAAGACAAAACCAGAGAGGGAGAGACATTCTTTAAAAAAAAAAAAAAAAGATTATTTATTTGAGAGAAAGAGAACATGGTGGGGAGTGGGGAGGGACAGAGGGAGAGGGAGAAGCAGACTCCCCACTGAGCAGGGAGCCATACATGGGGCTCCATCCCAGGACCCTGAGATCCTGACTTGAGCCAAAGGCAGACACTTAAGCAACTGAGCCACCCAGGCGCCCCTTGAGACATTCTTGGTCACAAGTAGCAAAATAAACAAACCAGTAAATCCAAAACTGTTCTAAAATTCAAAGTTTATTTTAAAAATCTTTATGAAAAATATATATAATTTTTAAAAAGCCATTTTTATAATAAAGAAAAATTGATTTTAAAAAACCCTTGAATCAAAAACACTTAAAAAATAAGTTATTGGTTAATGCCAGTGAAAAATCAAGAAATATTATATGCTTCACCTGGGTCAAAATGTCACCAAGCTTTGTTTTCTGCCTTTCTGGAACTGGCTACCTCTTGATCATGCCCACCGCCATCACCTCCTGGGCTGCACTTTTCCAGGGGAGACATCACATTCTTATCTGACCATGAAAGAGAAGTCCTGGGTTTCCCTCTGATCAGACCACGCCAGGTCCCTGAGCACCCCTAAACTAAACACAGGGGCAAAGATGATGAGACTGATTTAGACAGAGAAACTCCTTGCTCCCACTCCCTTCTCCTGGAGCATTTCCGTTGCTCTTCAAAGGAAGCACAGTGGATGGAATGGATGCTGGAATATTCATCATAGACCTTTCATGGACTTTCCTACGTATTTGCCTCTGTATAGAGGAACCCCAGGTAGGAAGGGCCTTGACTCCTGACAAGATACCAGATTCTTATGCAGGACTCTGACTCTTAATTTCTGCTCAGGTCCTGATCTCAATCAGGCTCATGAGTTGGAGCTCGGAGTGGGCTCACTCCCTGTGCCAGGCCCTGACCTCCCACGATGTGCACCCCCCCCACCTTTCAAGACACTGAAGCAAAAGCCTCTGGATAATAGCCTTTAGTTATGATTTGAATGAAGGGACCCTTTTGTTCTTTGGGCCTGGCCCTAAGCAGAAGAACATTTTAAATAGACTGTTTTCCATTTTTAACCGTTCCCGGAGACTAAGGTCTTGAAATCAGTTCAAGGATGCAGAATATTGGCACTCAGGATTTGAACTAGGTTATTCCCAGGAGCTGGTGGTCTTTCAGGGTTTCCTGACAAACTGGTCCATTTCTTGCAGATTGATAGGTCCCGGCGCCATTTCTCATGTCCATATGAGAGGAAAAAACACCAGGGTAAAACCCGGAGCCCTTGTAAGGGCTCACAGCAGGGCTGTTTGCCCGCTCAGAGCCAAGCTGTTCACTTTCTCCTGTAGCAAACACTTACCGAGCACTGATGGTGTGCAGGACCCTGCTCTGCCCATACTTCAAAATACATTCCAGTGTCTTTTCCAAAGACACTCTCCCGGGGGAGGCGGTAGAGCAGTGTTCAGTGAGTTCTGCGTGGGTCACCTAGATGACCTTAGTGGCAAGGCAAGCAGGTGGGTGCCTGCCCAGCCTGGAGGGAAGCGCCACCCCTCGGGGTTTATGTAAGGGGCTGTGAGGCGCCCCTCTCTCCCTGCTGGCTGCTGGCCGCGGTTCCAGAACAGACCTTCAGCATTTGCACTGATTGCCAAAGATGAATCGCCATCTGCCTTGGCTTTAAATTAACTGGGGCCGTTCTAACCCGCTGTGAATGGGGAGCTGGGAAATGGAATTAGTGGGAGCTTATTTCCTTGTTGAGAGGCAGTAAGAACAATCGGGGGAGGGGAGCCTAAGGGAAGGGTGTGTTCTGTGGACTGGGAAGGAGAAGGGAGGAATGGCTGTAGAGCTGAGGGTTTGGATGAGGTACAGAGTTCCTAGGAAGCCCTGTCTCTGCAGACAAAATGTAGCTTAAAGACATAAATCCTCTAAATGTCCCTGTCAGACAGGTGCTATCTGAATGCTTCAGAAATGATTGTAATATTGGCGATTTTGTTTTCTGACTGTATATGTGCCCACAATGCCAACTCCCAAGGTATGAGATTAAAAAGTGGCTTGATTACTTCCAGTTCAGCATGATTGAACTCACCATCTCTGCCTGCGAATCTGCTCTTCTGCCCATATTCCTGAGCTCAGTTACCGGCTCGTCCACTCAATCTGCTAGCCACGATGGGTGCCCGAGACCTCATGGACTCCCCTAATTCTCCCCATTCCCACAACGAAGCCAGCATGGCTTCCTGCTGATTTTCTATTCTAGAGACCTCTATGGACACGTAGGTCAAGCGGGGAGGGGTGGGCAAGTAGTTCACGCGTGGAGGACCTGGCCTCAGTGTTATCAAAAGCTAGTCTGGTGCTCACCATAGGGCAGGGGTCCGTAAGACATGACAATATCACAGAGCGTCAACATCATCAAGCTTGCTCTGAGACCATGTGACAAAGACAAAAAACAAAATCATTGTGAAACCCACCAATCACCAAACCTCCCCTCTATTAAAAGGAATCACTGCTCCTGCTTATTACCAATTACATTTCTCCCTTCTCTGGTCTTCTTCCCTGCAGATAAACCTCTGTGACACCCATAAAATTGCCCCCACTTTCAGGCAGCATCCAATCTCGAGGAAGTCCCACTTCCTTAGACTCTTTCTCAACTCATCCAGTTAAAGCCCAAATCCTGCAGTAGGTTCTTTCCAACACTCTCGGTGAGACACTCTATGGTTCACTATGGTGCGTGTTCTCTCTGGCTGCCAAGAGTCATAAACCCAAGTGGTTCAACTACATCAAAGTACCCCTGGTGGATTTGGGCAAGAAGCAGAGACTAGAGACACACAGCTGCAAGACAAGGACCCCCAAGATTACCAGCAAGTCACTAGAAGCCAGGGGGAGGCAAGGAAGTATCCCATCTCTCAAATTTCAGAAAGAATGGGGCCCTGCCAATGTCTTGATTTTGGACTTCCTCGCCCCAGAATTGTGAGACAATAAATTTCTGTTGTTTTAAGCCACCTGATTTATGGTACATTTTTTACAGAAGCCCCAGGCATCTAATACAGCAAGAAAAGACTGAGAAACTGTTACGGGTTGGGTGCTGCTAGCAAGCCTTTTTTCATTGTCATTTTCCCAGTTTTGATAATTGTACTATGATCATAAGACATTATCCTTAGAATTTGGGTAAGGAGCTCTACGTACTATTTTTCCAACTTTTCTTCTCTGAGGCAAAAACTAGTTCAAAATGAGAAGTTAAAACAACAGGGCATACATAGTAACGTTTTTCTAGGTATGTCTCCTGAGGCAAGGGGAACGAGAGCAAAAACAAACCATTGGGACTACATCAAAATAAAGTTTCTGCACGGCGGAGGGAATAGTCAACAAAACTAAAAGGCAACCTACAGAACGGGAGAAGATATTTACAAATGACATATCCCATAAAGGGTTATTATCTAAAATATATAAAGAACTTAGACAACTCAAAAAAACAAATTATGTAATTAAAACATGGGCAGAAGACATGAACACACATTTCTTCAAAGAAGACAGCCAGATGGCCAAGAGACCCATGAAAAGATGCTCAACATCACTCATCCTCAGGGAAATGCAAATCAAAACTACAGTGAGATATCAGCACATACTTGTCACACTGGCTGAAATCAAAAAGATGAGAAACAAGTGTTGGTAAGGATGTAGAGAAAAAGGAACCCTCATGCACTGTAGATAGGGATGCAAATCAGTGCAGCCACTGTGGAAAACAATATGGAGGTTCCTCAAAAAAATATAAATAGAATCACCACATGCTTCAGTAATTCCTTTACTGGATATTTAGCCAAAGAATGTGAAGACACTAATTTGAAAAGATACATACACACCTATGATTATTGCAACATTATTTACAGTAGTCAAATTATGGAAGCAGCCCAAGTGTCCACTGATAGATGAATAAAGAAGAAATGGTACACACACACACACACACACACACACACACACACCACAAATGGAATATTATTCAACTATAAAGAAGAATGAAGTCTTGCCATTTACAATGACATAAAAGAACCTAGAGGCTATAATGCTAAGTGAAATAAGTGAGTGAGAGAAAGACAAATACCATATGATTTTAATCATATGTGAATTTTGGGGCACCTGGGTGGCTCAGTGGGTTAAGCCTCTGCCTTCCACTCAGGTCATGATCTCAGAGTCCTGGGATGGAGCCCCACATGATCTCGAGTCCTTTCTGCTCAGCAGGGAGCTGCTTGCCCCCTCCCTCTGCCTGCTTGTGATCTCTCTCTGTCAAATAAATAAATAAATAAAATCTTAAAAAAAAATCATATGTGGATTTTAAGAAACAGAAACAAACAAAAAAAGAGACAAATAAAAGAACAGACTCTTGGGCACCTCGGTGGCTCAGTTGGTTAAGTGTCTGCCTTTGGCTCAGGTCATGATCCTGGGTCCTGGAATCGAGCCACAACATCAGGCTACCTGCTCAGCGGGGAGGCTGTTTCTTCCTCTTCCTCTGCCCACCCCCCTCCCCCAAGGCTTGTGCTCTCTCTCTCTCTCTCTGTCTCATAAATAAATAAAATCTTTAAAAAAAAAAAAAAACCCGAACAAACTCTTGACTATAGAGAACAAGCAGATGGTTAGCAGAGGGGAGGTGGGTGGGGGATGGATGAGAGGGGTGACAGGGATGGGAGTTCGCTCATTGTGAGGAGCACTGAGCTCAGCTATGAAAGTGTTGAATCACTGTGTTGTGCACCTGAAACTCACGTAACACTTCATGTTAACTATACTGGAATTAAAACACACACACACACCAGGGCACAGACTTATTTTTCTTAAATAAGAAACAATAATCTGGCATTCTAATTTAATTCTGCCATTTCTCTGCTTAAAACCCTGTGTGGGGATGACAGTCCGAACAAGTCCGCTGTGCTTGTTGGCACTGAAGATGACTTAGGGTGGCACAGCAGGCGTCTCACAAGCCACCGCTGTCCATCAGGCTGCCCTTCCCTCCTCTGGTCTTTGCCCTCCAGCGACACTGACCTCCCTGGGCTCAGCTCCGTGGGTGGCCCTCGCCTTCCCACTGTGGGAATTGACATGACTCTGTTCATTCGTTATCTTCTCTCTGATCCTTCCCTTCTTGTCTTCCGGCTGCATCAGTCCCCAACCACGTGCATTGAACATTCTGTTTCTTTTCTCTGTTTGTGTCGGAAAACATGAGAAAAATATTCCTTTTCTCCTATGCCCCTCAGAGTGCTGAGGGGCTGGTCTTACCCTGGCTTTAGCAGTGTAGCATCCTGAAACATCAGTAAGGTTGAATGGGGGGGTGGAAATGTACTAATCAATTTATCCCTATGTGACCTGATTAATAATTTCTACCTGTGAAGTCTGGCTTCAAAGGCTCAGGACGTCCCATTGATTTTTTTTTTTTAAAGATTTCACTTTTTTCTTTTTTTTTTTTTTAATATTTTATTTATTTATTTGACAGAGAGAGAGAGATCACAAGTAATCAGACAGGCAGGCAGAGAGAGAAGGGGAAGCGGCTCCCTGCTGAGCAGAGAGCCCAATGATGCGATGTGGGGCTCCATCCCAGGACCCTGAGACCATGACCTGAGCCAAAGGCAGAGATTTTAACCCACTGAGCCAACCAGGCGCCCCCGTCCCATTGAATTTAATGTTGGTCTCTGGATCGCTAAAGGTGTAAACACATGGTCCAGGAAAGTCTTTAAACAGAGGTAATCTTGAAATAGATTGTTGCATATAAATGTCTCATTCAAATTATGTTCATTTAAATATACTCTAAGTGGAGAGTATAGCATTTTTTTTTTCTTATTTTTAGGAAGGGCAGGGATATTTTATGAGAATGAATACCTTGTCTTTAAATGACCCTGCTGTTTATACTTACCCTCCATCCATTCACACTCACCCAGGTTCATAGTCAGGTGACATTTGAAAGGAGTTGTAACTCAGAGGATTTACTCACTGGTGTCTAGGAACCAGCACGTAATGCTTTATGTTAAACTTCCAGGAATTTTATGAGCTGATTATCAAACACTGCCTTAAATTATATTCAAATAAAGTAGTAAATACTCCAATCTCCTTCCTTTCTAATCATCTTATCTGAGCTCTTGATGTTACTTATGGCTGAGGCTTCTGCGTGCTTGGAGGTACTACTATAGCACACCACCGGGCTTCTCTCCCTAGCTCTGCATTCAGGGACCCCATGCTGGCGGCTTGAAATTGGCAGTGATCGGATTATTTACATCACAGAAATTAGCAAACATTGTAAATCTGGGCTGACTTTTTTCTCTGAAGATCCTGTTGTTAAACATTTACTGTCAAACACACATACACACATGCTTACTTCATTGATTTTGTGTTTCTGTATATGGAGATAAATGATTGATTCAAATATTAAGAAGTCTACATGGGCCGGAGGGGTATTTTCATTCAGCTCTCCCTTAAGGCACTAGGTACTTTTTAATCTACCTCATAGTTTTTTTTCTGGACAAGGCAAATGAAACCCATTCATTATGTGTATATTTTATAATCTAATATTCATTCCTTTTTCTGAATTTCCATGTATACCACGCTAATCCAAATCACACTAATCCACACCTCAAACCTTCATTTCTGCGGATGAATTGGTTCTGCTTTCAGTGGATCCCATGAGCCAGGGAGAGATCACAAGCAGTCATGGGGGAGGGGTGGAGGTGGAGGGAGAAGAGACTCCCTGCCGAGTGGAGAGCCCGACAAAGGCTCAATCCCAGGACCCTGGGATCATGACCTGATCTGAAGGCAGACACTTAACCAACTGAACCACCCAGGCACCCTGCTTTTTTTTTTTTAAATAAACATTTATTTATTGATATGAGATGGAGAGTGAGAGTACATGCGCATAAGTGGGAAAAGGGGTAGAGGGAGAGAGAGAAACTCCAGCAGACTCCCCACTGAGTGGGGAGCCCAACATGGGGCTCAGTCTCATGACTCTGAGATCATGACCGAAATCAAGAGTTGGATGTTTAACCGACTGAGTCACCCAGGTGCCCCACAAGCTTTGTGGATTCTTAAACTTAACATCTATTATGTCATTCCCCTGGTCCAGATCCTATAAGTTCTCCTTATTACCATACCGAGGCTTTTCAAAGGATGGATGGTAGTATAGTCCCTGTATTACTCAGGGTTCCCCAGAGAAATATAAATATAACAAATTTATATTTAAAATAAAAGTGTATTTATATTTATATTTAGATATACATATATATTTAGAGAAAAAATGATTCACTTTAAGGAATTGGCTCATGTGATTGTGGGAGCTGGGAAGTCTGAAATTTGCAGGGCAGGCCAGCAGGCTAGAGATCCAGGGAAGAGTTGATGTTGCTGTCTTGAGTCCAAAAGCAGTCTGCAGGCAGAATTCCTTCTTTCTCTGGGGCCTCAGTCTTTTTCGTAAGACCATCAACTGATTGGACGAGGCCCACCCACACTATGGAAGACAATTTGCTTTACTCAAAGTCCACTGATTTAAATGCTAATCACGTTTAAGGTAGGGAAAGGGTACAAATTTCCTGTTATGAGATGAATAAGTTTGGGGAGTGTGATGTACAACATGGTAACTCTAGTGAACAATACTCTATCATATACTTGAAAGTCGTTATAAGAGGAAATCTTAAAAGTTCTCACCACACACGCACACAAGAGGTAACCATGTGAGGTGATGAATGTATTAACTAATTTTATTGTAGTAATGTTTTCACAGGATATATGTTTATCAAATCATTATATTTTACATTTAAACTTATACGATGTTATATGTCAATTATATCCCAATAAAGATGGAGGAAAAAAATCATGTCAAAATATACCTTCACAGAAACATCTAGAATGGTGTTTGACCAAAAACTAGGTGCCGTAGCCTAACCAAGTTGACACATAAAGTTAATCATCGTGGTGCTCCTCCTTTAATTTATCCATCCTAGGGTGAAATCTTTGGCCATATCCTTATTCCTGAGGTTATTGGGAAATTAATACAGCATGATGAAGATCCTTTTTATTTTAGGGAAGTAAGAGATGTGTATGTTTCTCATTAGTGGGAAAGGCCATGAGCAGAATTAATTAAGATACTCCGATCTCTTGGTTATTTTTATGCAAAAGAGATAGGGCTGATGGGAGCCCACCAATGTTGATATGTTAGAAGCACATATTGTTGCTTTTGTGGATTTTTGGCAGGATTTTCTTATTAGCATTCATTGTTATTTCAAGGGTTTGAGTGAGCAGTTCCTCACTGTCTGAGTTCATCAGGAACCAAGGTACTACTGTGGCAAATCTCTCTCTCTGCCTTTCAGAGCCTTCCAAAGCTCTCTGCATGGCTTTGGGCAAATTATTTAACCTTCTTTAGCTTAGCTTTCCTGTCCCTAAAAGACTTCTAAAATCTAGCATTCAGTGATTCTATAACCTGAACCTGAACTTACCTATCCAATTATCTTTTTTTTTTTTTTTAAAGATTTTATTTATTTGACAGAGAGAAACACAGCGAGAGAGGGAACACAAGCAGAGGGAATGGTGGCGGGAGAAGCAGGCTTCCTGCGGAGCAAAGAGCCCGATGCGGGCCTCGATCCCAGGCCCCCGGGATCTGACCAGGGCCGAAGGCAGCCGCTTAACGACTGAGCCACCCAGGCGCCCCCCTATCCAATTATCCTCCACGATCTCTCATCTCTCTGCTTGTGATGACCCAGTTCCACTTCTCAATTATCACACCAACTTCCATCAAGGTATCTCAGTTGATGTGGGTTTTCTACAACTCAGATAACTATTCCTCTGTCTGCTGTCTGTCATATCTACTTTTCAAATACAACTTGTAATATCTTTAAAATACACAATGCTTTTGTAAATCAATATTGAATAAACAGACTCCCTCCCTAATAGGGTGAACATGTGGACATGCAGTTCACAAGAGGTTCAAATGGCCAATAAACCCAAGACAATGTGTTCAGCATCACTAACAGAAAAAAAAAATCTAAAGAAATATTAAGGATAAATCTTGACTTTCAGAATGACATACTTCAATGAATATAAACCTAGGATAAAATTTGGAAGAATACCATAGGAGGCTATATTAGTTTCCCAGGGTTGTAAAGTAGGTGGCTTAAAATAATAGAAACTTGTTGTCTCACAATTTTGGAGCGTAGAAGTCCAAAGTAAAGGTGTCAGCTGGGCCATACTCCTTCCAAAACTTGTAGGGGAGAGGACTTCTGCTGGTAGCTATCAATCCTTGGTGTCCTTGGCTTATAGCTCGTTGTCACTCCCTTCTCTCCCTCTGTCACCACATGGCCTTCTCCCTGTGTGTCTGTGTCTGAATTTTCTTCTTACAAAGACACCAGTCGTGTTGGCTTAAGGCCCACCCTAATGACTTCATCTCCACTATGTCTGCAGACTATTTCCAAATAAGGTCACATTTGTGGGTACTGGGTGTTATGCCTTCAACATATCTTTTTAAAGGAAACAATTCAACCCGTAACCATCGCCATGAAAGGCAAAAGCTAAGATACTTACACATAACAAAGAGCAAAGGAAGAAGGTATCACTTCAGTGGAGGCAGGAGGGACAGAGGGCTCTCAGGGACTAAACAACACATTCCACTTCATGCCAAGATACTACATAGCTTCCAGAAGACAGATGACATTCAGAAAGGAAGGAGAAGGCTGAACGTTAAACTGGAAGTCAAATTGAATTGATTTCAATGGACATGATTCAATTTGTTGATGCCAAGAAGAAATGAGGCAGGAATGTTAAAAAGTTAAATTCAATTCAGATATATATGTGCGTGTGTGTGTGTGTGTGTGTGTGTGTGTGTGTGTGTGTATGTATATATATGGCAGATTCATATTTTCAATCTGCTTGGGCAGAAAATCCATAGGTATTTAACAGCGGCCAAATCGAAATGTAGTATTTTATTAACAGGCAGGTCAGTGACTAATACAATCATTTTAAGTGTTAGATTGAATCTTACAAAATTGCCAATATTTGACCGTTTAATCTATAAAAATGGCAATTTGATGTGGATTAGCCTAACAGACATAGAAAAAAGGACTTGCTATCCTTGTTAACAGAATTAGAGGCATTGATTTTACCACATAGATTTGGGGCAAAGCTTAATGAATACATGTTAAAAAGTCCAAACCTACACTCCACTTCCTTCAAATTTCCTCCTTCCACACAGCCAGCTAGAGCACGGCAAGAGTTTAGATTTGAATTTGGTGGAAAATAGAATGGCTGCTGAGGTACGTTTAGGCCTAAACTTTGGGTCACACCCAGGGTGTCCTTGTGCCCCAGAAGTAACGATCTCCACCGTAGTCACATGGGGGACACGTGGTAACAAGTTTCCCAGCTTGTCTGGAAGACGAATTCGCAGCTCTAGCAGGTGGCATCTAAAGCCTGCTTTCACTCCAGCCTCCTTTCCCTCTGGCCCTAACCTCACTGTGACAGAGATAGTTCTTGACCAACACAGATTAGTGCTTTTCTCCAGAATACACTCATTCTGGGAATTGACTCCCAGCCAGGAACCCTATCGCTCAGTGTGTCTAAGTGAGACTTTGCGACAAATTCTGGCCAGGGAAATGTCCGTGAGAATCTTGTGCGTCACTGCAACACAGCGGGGACGAAGACCACACTTTCCCTCTCCCTCTAGTCTGCCGACGGGGTGTCCCTTGAAGCCACAAAAGAAACAAACCTGGACCTAGAGTCACCATTTGGAGGAAAGCCACCCCGGGGAGTCAAGCAGACCAAGAACTCCTTCATCAGACTTGGCGTGAGTGAGAAATAACCTGTGGTTTTGTGAAGC
Organism: Procyon lotor; assembly: GCA_028646535.1. NCBI lineage: Eukaryota > Metazoa > Chordata > Mammalia > Carnivora > Procyonidae > Procyon > Procyon lotor. Next base: position 31,619,367 of record CM053616.1, read on the forward strand.
CGCGGATTTGGGGATTGTTATTATGGCAGCCCAGCGTAGCCCACCTTACTACCTCCTGTTCCCTCAACTCACCGCGTTGTTTCACTTTGTCTGGACCTTGCAATCTCTGCTCTCCTGACCTGGAATAACTCCTCCCTTTTCTAGCTGGTAAACTGCCAAGATTCACAAGGGAAATGTATTCGGCGTCCTTGTCTGACTTCTCCCGGCTGTTTGCTGCGCCCTCTTTCCTCCCCTCGCCGAGCCTTGTAGCCTAGACTCCGTGAGATCATGTTGACATCGTCATCTTCTGCAAAGTCTGTGAGCTCTTGAAATGCGGGGCCTAGATCTCATTCTTCATGTTCGGGGCACCTAAAATAGCACTTGGCATGGAGGGTTTCTCAGTGCATGAATTTTGGATGAGTCTAAGTGAACTGGGGGTGTGAGGGTTCTCAGATGACATCTTCTAGTCAGCTGACTGCAGGCTGCCGGCAGGCGGAACCGGATGAGAACTTGAGTCACTGTAAGTCTGTCCCGGGGCAGCTGGGCGCTGCTCTGAAAATCAGTAAAACCCTTAAAGGGAATGCACAGAATAAAAAAGTGGGTCCTCCGAATTTGTCTTTTGCTATTCACTGAAGGTTAGAGGACACGAAAGCTTTCTCTTTTTCAGAATGTGTGTGTTTAATGGCTGCAGACCATGTCGAATGCCTGGTTAGCTTGAAAGACGTTGGGAATTGGGACTTGCCCCCAGCATTCAGCCAGAGTTTTTTTGAGTTCCTTGGCTTCTCTCTAAAATTTGATTTTTTTTTTTTTGAGAGGACAACAAGGGGATTAAAAAGCAAGTTCAAATGAAATGAGAAGTGCTTTAATAGGAATGTTTTATTGTCTCTGCCTGAGTTTCTAGCATAGCTTATAAAGTGAAAACACTGCTTTAATAAAAATGGAATACTACTGGTTACACAAAATCCTGTCCTTTCTCCTTCAGATCCACCCAAGGAGGGGTCCCTCATTCTGCGGGGTTGCTGACGAGGGCTGTGGTGGAGTAGGAGTAGGGGCTGAGCAGGGCCGCGATGGTGTAGTGGCGGAAGCCAGAGTCGTTTGCTGTGAACACCACCTAGGAGAGAGCACAGACAGGGTCCATTTCTGTCAGAGCCTAGAAATGTGAGTCACCGAGACGGAGACCACTGGAAGTCCAGTGCCAAGTTAATTCGTTTTATTTGATGGCTTCTTTTTCTGGAACAGATTGAACAAACGGCAAAAATCCAAATATGCCGGTAAGACTCCAAGGGAAACTGGTGCAGCCCTTGGAACAAGATTTCTTTCCTATACCTGTATCATCACCTCTCTCTCTCTCATTTTTGTTTGTTTGCTTATTTTTGCAAATTCACACTAAAAATTAGGGTGGCGCTAGCCTGACTGAGGGAAATCACAGAGAGCCTAACTAATTGCTCTTGTCCATTTTTTGGGTTTCAGAAAAAAGAGCAGGAGAGGTAATAACTGTCATTCGGTGGCCTGACGACCAACCGAAGAGCGATGACTGCCATTCTCACCACCCACCGGGGACCCAGAACTATAGAGCTGGCAGGGAATATTCTTCCAATTTTAGAGATGAGTAAACCAGACCTCTGAGTTAGTGTTTGGCCCAAGTTTATATAGCACAGAGCCAGGTTAGAAGTTAAGGCTTCTGTCTCCAAACCCAGAGATTTTTCTCCCCCGATTCCTTTGCATTTTTTAACACGAAGAACAAGTATGTGTGTTATGTGTATAACAATGAAATACGGAGTAAAAGTGGTATAGGGTTCTAGTTACAGAAGCAGAGTGTGGAAGGTCACATGAGGATTTTGATAGACATACAGGGGTTGGAGCTCATTGGAGCTTCCTAATTGGACAAATTGTTGACCAAAGTGTTGTTGCAGTTAGTCACCTACTACAGGCAGGTTTAGTAGAGCTTCTGAGACTCGGGGACTGGAATAGTCCAGATGCCAGAGTGAGACAAATAGGGACGAATTTGGTTCAGGAGAGAGATGGGGGACAGTGAAGAGGTCTTTAATTTTACTTATTTTGTATGCAGGCCTTGGGTTGAGCTTTGGACACATCCTGGATAAATGCGTTTCTTTTCTAATATGGCAAAAGGAAGCCTTGGTTGTTTGGAGACAAGAGGAAAAATATCTGCTTGAACCATACTGAAAATAAAAATAGCTTGAGGGCAAGAGGAGGTAAGAATCACCGAGGAATCTCTGGAGGAGAAAAAGCATTCCTTAAAGGCCAAGTGTGAGGAACTACCTAGAGAAATCTTCTTCCCTCTAACACTGACATCGACCCCCAGCTCCACTTGATTCTTCCTCAAAACTGTAAATGGGATAATCTGTGCTCAAAATCCCATGAGGTGAAGAAGACTATTATTTCCACAGGAAATTTCCTACTTTCTCGGTAAGAAAAACAGGGCGACCTGGGTGACTGGTGAGCGAGGAGACGGCTGATGTGGAAAAACAGTATTTTCTGGGAGGTCTTGATCAGGAGAAGCTGGCAAGGGAGGAACTCATAGCTGGACCCATCAGCACCAGCAACTGACGGGAAGCCCCGGAAATCGCGCTTCCGTACCTGCCCTTTCTCACTTCCCGTATCCATGGGGCTGATGGTCCTACCTAATATGTCTGACCTCAGTCCCTCTCCTTCTACCCCCAGAGCAGGAGTGTGTTTTCAGTTATGAATTTCTAAAGTTTAGCAGTGTTAGACACCTAGAAGGCTTTCATTTTCCAAGTGTTAGTTGAATGAATACTAAGAAAGTAAGTAATAGACAAGGAAGCCAACATCTAATGACTAGAAGCAACACATCGTGGGCGTTATGGCCATGAATCTTCTCATTAGGCTGAGCCCAGGGCAGACAAAGGTTCCAAGGAGCCTGACCCTGTGTTCTAGGGTAGAGGCTGAGACTCTACGAGCAAACGTTTTGTGGTAGGCACCTCTAAGCCCTGCACCATCTAAACTAAGCTCTTTGTCTTGCTGCCCCACTGAGAAGGGGCAGGCAAAGGCAAGCTCCTTGGTAGAGGGGGACCCCCAACTCCCTGGATGACTTGTGAGCCCCGGAAGCCAAACAGGCCCCTATGATTTTTCTAGCAACACCATCTACCAAAAGAACCATTTGATGTCAATTGAAAGTCTCATCCAGGACTAAGCCAGAGACATTGGTTCTCTTTCCTGCTGAACTATTTGCAATTATTTGATCTTTGACCCCGACCAGCATGTCTGGATTCTCTTTCCATGACAGCCATCTGGTTTAAATGACGTAAGGAGTTACAGGCAAGGAGGAGGTGCTGAGTTTGGGCCCGTGAAGAATTCAGAGGTTCCTGCTACCTCATAAGCAAAACATAGAATGTGAACCAAGGCTTACAAATGTGGCTTTGTTATTATTGTTTTTAGCCCGATTTCTTACAGGAAGAAAGCTGAGGTGCACCTGAGGCTAAGCCCAGCCTGGGCCCTGGTGGTCATTATTTCTACTTCTTCCTTTACTAGCCTGTGACTTTGGGCAAGTTACTTCACTGGTCGCTGACTCAGATTCTTCCTCTGTAAAACGAGGATAATAATAACTGCGACGGGCTGTGGAGGACTGAGTAGGTTAAATATAGAAAAGACAGCAGTCTGGCACATGACGTGTGCTTGACCTGTGTTATTTATTGTGCTGCCATCACTATCTTGAATTTGCTGTCTGTATATGCATTACCCCAGATCACTTCTCCAGACCTGTGGGAGCCAGATGTGTTTTGGAATGAAGCGGGGGTTTTTCTTCAGATTTTAGAGAAGTAAAGTGGTGCATCTATGTGTCATTACATAACACCCTCGGTAGGGTCTGGAGGGCCGCTAGTCATCAACATATTAGCAGCTCTTTGGCAAGCAAACATTCCTAGTCCATAAGGAAGATCATGTAAATTCAGGTCATGGCATTAAGGGAGTTTCCACCAAACTTAGAAATAAACTTTACTTTTCCGAGTTTTATAGCTTTCTGGCTGTAGGAATAGGAAAGGGGATCTAAGCCAGTTCTGTGCCCTCCTTCCGGTGTTTCCATGGCATGAGACAGGCACACTGGGCATTGCCTGGGATTAACAACAAGAAAACAGAGAGAATACTAAAGAGCAACTCGAGTGTCTCTGTGCTCTCACCTCTGCATATTCATGGAACGGGGAAATACCAAGAGACTTCCAGTACGACTTGGTGTCTAATTCCACCTTGTACACCCCTTCTACAAATTTCTCAGCAGTGGTGAGCCCATGGAGCTCTCCAAACTCACTGGTTTTCCTAGAAGGTAAAAATTCCAGGTTAAGTTAGGCATTAGGGGAATGAATGCCATGGCAAGGTGACACCACACGCACAAACGCGCATGTGCTCGCGCACACACACACCCACACCCACACCACGTGCAGTGTGCGTATGTAGGGGGAGATACATAGATATAAATATACATATTCGGAAAAGGGAGAGGGAAGGAAAGGTGAAATCCTATAACTGAAATTTACTGACAGGAAATTTGTCAGAAAGTTTTCAAAACCTTATTCTAGATTTTTCTTAGGAGAACAGAATGTTTCACTTCAGAAACAGTCATTGCAATTCAGGGTTAGTGTTTGGGTGAAGGTTCATAACCACCTCTTGGAAGAGGCCATGAGCTTGGTGGCCTCTGCAGGCCCCATGACGCCAAGGCCTTACTCCTTTCCCTCCCAGTGTGAGGTTAGCTTTCAGAGGTGCTCTCACTTGGACATACAGGGGGACCTCCAAAGTATAATGAGGAACCTGTATCTGAAATTATTTATATGTTGAATCTCCTTGGTAACACTTTGCTAACAACAAATACGAGGTAATTCCTTTTAAAAAAATAACTTGGCGGGGCGCCTGAGTGGCTCAGTGGGTTAAGGCCTCTGCCTTCGGCTGAGGTCATGATCTCAGGGTCCTGGGATCGAGCCCCACATCGGGCTCTGCTCAGCGGGGAGCCTGCTTCCCCCCTTCTCTCTGCCTGCCTCTCTGCCTACTTGTGATCTCTGTCTCTGTCAAATAAATAAATAAAATCTTTAAAAAAAATAACTTGGCAACTTCTATTTCTAGATATGTACCAGCTCCATTGCTGATGGTAGAAATTGCCCTCCGTTAGACCTCAAAAACTGACAGGTAAAAATGGAAGCTGCCTTTACTAACTCTGATCATTGCCTTTCCATCTTCTTCTCTAGGAAGAAAAGATTTCATTTCATTTCTTTCTTCCTTTCTTTCTTCCTTCCTTCCTTCCTTCCTTCCTTCCTTCCTTCCTTCCTTCCTTCCTTCCTTCCTTCCTTCCTTCCTTCCTTCCTTTCTTTCTTTCTTTCTTTCTTTCTTTCTTTCTTTCTTTCTTTCTTTCTTTCTTTCTTTCTTTCTTTCTTTCTTGTCAGAAGGAAGAAAGATCCACATGAATATCTGAATACTTTTGGTGTTCATTCTATCTCTTTCTTAGAATATTCTCTTAAGTACTTTCCACATTGTGCTTGGCATTTTAGATAAACATAAATGAATTCACAAATAAAATTCAGTTGAAACCACACCAACAAAAAAGGTCTTCCCAGGGATGGGTGAAGAACTGTAATGTGGTTCTTGGGATTCAATTAAAACCCGCAGAAGTTTTCCTTCCTGAAGACATAAGCACTTAGCAATATCATTCGGTGTTGAGGGTTTCTTGGCTGCTCATTCATTCAGTGAGTTGGTTTAGGTTTACTAATGTGCATTTTCTTTGAAATTCTTGCTAAGAGAGGTGGGAAAACACTATGAAAATTGGGCAGTGGCTGCAGAAGGTGAGTCGTCACTGCTGCACCCAATGCTGGGTGTTTGGACTGTGGCTGTGCTTTGCTTATATGTCTTTCTTGTCTGTGTCCTTTTATTACTTAGTGCACAGCCTCTGGCTTGGCACGGACTAGGTGCTACACGAGTGATGGTTAGACACAAGCGCTGGTTCTGGAGGGTCCAGTTAAACTACAGATGTGCACCTTGTCAGGGCTGTCCCTCAGTTCCTTTTCTTTCATTAATAAAGTAACACAAATTGCACATCTTGCCTAAGATTCCAAGCCAAGGACACTCAGCTTGAGTGTTTGACAAGGGCACTGGGAAATCTGTGACACTCATGAAATTGTGTATACATACAGGTGTGTGTGTGTGTGTGTGTGTGTGATATTTTTCTGGGCATGGAGATCATAGTTTTCATTATTTTCTTAAAGTGGTCTGTGACCCAAGAAGGCCGTGGACCACTACTAGAGAAAGAGGAGGTGCTAGCTCCTTCTCTTCCCTTTCTGGTCTGTCCCTTATGGGCATTCCCAGAGAAGCAAAGCAAGAGGAGGGCATCCTCCCCACAGCCTACTTGACCCCTGCCTGCATTCTCAATTTACTTGAAGATTCTTCAGCGAATGGTGTGAGGCACTCTCTCTAACAAGGGGCAGGAGAATGAGCAGCTAGAAGGAGGTCTCAGGTCTTGGCTGGTTGGGCAGCTTACCCGGAGGCGAAGGGCTCCCAGCTCTCGTCAGCAGCCCTTTTGAACACTTTCACAGCCACGTTGACAGCAGGGCTGCCTCGGACGGCGTCTAGGACTTTAACCATCAGAGGGCACTTGGATCCACCAGAGCCCTGGACATGGGGAAAGCCAGGGAGAGGTCAACAAAACTGGTCAGAGTGAAAGGATCTATTCTTTTTCTTTTTTTTTTTATTTTAATATTTTATTTATTTATTTATTTAAAAGAAAGAGAGAGCATGAGCAGGGGGAAAGGTAGAGGGAGAATCAGGCCCCCCGCCAAGCAGGGAGCCTGATGTGGGGCTTAATCTCAGAACCCTGGGATCGTGACTGGAGCCGAAGGCAGACCCTTAACCAACTGAGCCACCCAGGTGCCCCTGAAAGGATCTATCCTTTATGGTGTTCGAAATCTGGAACAAGGCAAGATGTACATGCCAGTTCCGTTTCCAGCAATATAAATATTGCTTGTTAATGAGCTCCCTTCTCCATGTCACACAGACATGATTGCCCCCAAAGCAAGGCTGGTTTCTGCCTCCGGACCTGCCGCGATCAGCCAGGGATGTGTCTAATGAATTTTAAGGGAGAAAAGAGGCCCTCTAAGAACAATTGCTTTGTGAAGCCTTGCTATTTGAGTGGAATTACTGAAAAGCTGTAATATGCCATAGGACCAAAGGGTTAGTTTCTCCCTGAGAGCACTTCAGTCCGCTGTTGCTGTTGTCATTCGCTCTCACTAGTTGTACCATCACGTGGGACTATTTCATGACCCATTGAAAGTATTAGTTAATTCTTCTAGAGGACTTAAGAATCCGGTATTTGACTAGAAGGTTGTCCGCCAAGCCTTTCAAAAATTAATCAATAAAGATATTTTGATTAGCTGAAGGGAAGTAAACTTTATAAAAGGATGCATTTCTGAAAACATGATTATCAGTAGCTTCGCGAAGATCACGTCTTTATTTCTACCATCTCTCTGAGGAAAGGGAGCAGAGCAGCCAATGCCCGTAACCCTGGGGCACAAGAGGAACAGCGGGGCGCACCCAGGGTCCCAGCCCCCGTTCAGTGAGCTCTGCAGAACTTGGCTCATTTTGAAGTTTGACTCAATGATATTTAAAAGTCGACGCGGGGTACCCTTGTCCTAGTAACAAAAGGCAGCCGGCAGAGCTGAAAGAAGTCACTTCTACTTCATCTAGTGGACGTCAGGGTCTGCATAAAAGGACTTCACAGAATCCCACACTCACCGCAAGGCCAGCCTCAGACACGAGTACCAGTCCGGCGAGGCAAAGGAGGAGTAGACGCCGAGAAGCCATCGTGCCAAGAGTGCGCAGGCCTGTGAGGCGGCCGCCCCCAGCCTGGGCCTTTTATGCTCCCCTCTCCCAAGCCACGCCGCTGATCCCTGCCAACTGACTCCAAACCTGCTGATTCTGATTATTGACTTAGTCAACAAAGGGAGAATAAGTAACTCACACAAATATGAACCTTGCCTAGAGAGATTAGAGTGTAGGAACATTAGCTCTATGAAATATTCTTATGCCTGACGGATCGATGGCTGGCTAGATCACCAAAACAAAACACACAAAACCAAACAGTCATATTCTTCTCCCTGCTTGGCTGGAGGCAGCAGCATCCTTGGGAATTTTTTTTTTCTCCCTTGCAGATTTTTCTGCATGTTTTTTTCCTTGTTTTCATTTTCTATGCATCTTGTCTTTCGTTTTAGATGTGAGATACAAGTTATAATAATTTATTTCACCTGGAATGGCATTCGGCCTCACAGGGTTAAATACAGTGCATTAGAAAACATCCATGCACTTGGAATGCATGTCCAAGAGTCAAGAGGAAAAACCCTTGGAGGTGCTTATATTTTAAAAAGCCTATGTTTTAGCCAAACTAAGTCATCTGGAAGTTTTGCTTACTCAGCAATTTCTCCACCGGTTTTTATGTTCTTTCCAGACAAGGTTCATCTCTTTTTTTATTTTATTTTATTTTTTATTTTTTTATTTTTTTTTTTGGACAAGGTTCATCTCAACCCAAGAAATAATGATATATTTCAAACTGGCATCAAAGAGCCTGAAATACAGAAAACCAGATGTTCTTTTATTATTATTATTTATTTTAGAGAGAGAGATAGTATGAGCGGAAGGGGCAAAGGAGAGAGGGAGAGAATCTTAAGTAGGCTCTGCACCGAGCAGGGAACCCAACACGGGGCTCGATCCCACGACCCTGGGATCATGACCTGAGCTGAAACCAAGAGTCAGTTGCTTTACCAACTGTGTCACTCAGGCACCCAGAAAACCAGATATTCTTACTGCTTCTGCTGCATGATGTACAGAAACAAGGCTACCGGCTGGTTTTTAAATCTCAAGAATCATAATCTATGACACCTGACTGACTTGGCGGAACATGCATCTCTTGATCTTGGGGTTGCGAGTTTGGGCAGATACTCAGCTTACGCATCTGTGAAATGGGAATATCTAATATTTTACTCCAAAGGACCTTCCTAGTAACTTCTAATATGAGATGATATGAAAGTTTACATACAAAAATACAAATAGTTTACTTTTTGTAAACTGTAAACCACCGCTCTGGTGTCAAGGATAGTTATGACAATTTGGTTCAACATCTCTGCTAAGGAGAAGACCCTTTCTCTAACGTTTTTTATATATTGTCATCCAGTTTTTTCTTGACTTGTTCCCATGGCTCAGAACTTAGAAGGAGGGCCTGTTTTCCGACTATGAAAATATTTGAAAATTCCCTTATATCCCAAGTCCCTCTTCCATCTCAGCACTACGTTCTGTTGGAACCCAGAACTGTCTCCTGCAGACATTGTGAACTGGCCATCCCCGGCTACCACCAGTTCATAGATATGGTATGCATGGACTGTGGAAAGTTCCTTTCAATATTGTGAAATAGTTGCTAAAATTAAAAGTTGAGACACGTTGCATAAAAATTTGTGTTTCTGGCTTCTCTTGAAAAATCAGAAAAGATGGCAGCTCTAGGCTCACATTCACACATTACAGCGGGCTCTCCTTCTCAGACGTCACAGTGCACTAGGCATCCCTCCAGCTCTGTGGCACTATCAAGCCCCAGCTTGGTTCTTTCCTTACACATGCCTTGTTTGTCTCATCTATGTTCCCATCTGGCCTCTCGGCAACTTGGGTTAACCATTGCTGGTCTTCCAACAGCCATTTGGTGAATGACAGCTTGGTTTTTTGTCTTTGTTTTTGTCTTTTGCTTTGCAAACAGACATTCTCACTTCTTTGCATGATTCCTCTTCAGACAGTTTCTGGAACCCTTATTACCCGGAACTTCCTCCTCTGACATCCTCCCATTGGCCACTGCTTCTCTTCAAATGGGACGCTCTGATGGGGACACAGGAGCCAGATGGGATCAGGCCAACGAACAGGACACTGAGACCCTTGGCAAAGGCACTCCACTGCCGAGGGGGCCATGCTGAGGGCATTTGTACCATAGCAGCTATGACCACCCCCATCATTATATCATTGCGACCTGTTAGTCACAATGATCTAAAATCATCCTATATTATCTATCAGCCTATGCTTTTATCATGTATAAATTTTCCTATTTGTTTTTCAGCTTTATGGAGGTATACTTGACAAACCGTAAGATATTTAAAGCGTACGTTGTGGTGATTTGATATATGCATCCATTGTGGAAGGATTTCCCACCATCTAGTTAGTTAATACATCCATCACCTCACATGTTTGCCTTTTTAAAAAAAAAATATTTTATTTATTTATTTGAGAGAGAGAGTGAGAGAACACAGGTGGGGGGAGGGGTAGAGGGAGAGGAGAAGCAGATTCCCTGCTGAGCGTGGAGCAGAATGTGGGGCTTGACGAGGGGCTTGACCCCAGAACTCAGAGATCGTGACCTGAGCCGAAGTCAGATGCCTAACTCACTGAACCACCTAGGTGCCCTTTATCTTATTTATGTGTGAGAACATGTGAGTTCTACTGTCTTAGCAGATTTCAGCTATTATCAACTCAAGTTCCCATGTTTTATATTAGGTCTTTAGACTTTATTCATCTTATAGCTGAAACTTGTACTTTTACCCACCTCTTATTTCCCCCACCTCCCAGCCCTGGCAACCACCTTTCTACATTCTGTTTCTGAGTTTGACTTTTTTTCTTTTCTTTTCTTTTTAATTTAGATTCCACATGTAAGTAATACAGTGTAGTGTTTGTCTTTTTCTGTTGGGCTTATTTCTGTTAGCATCATGCCCTCTAGATCCATCTGCATTGTCACAAATGGCAGGATTTCCTTCTCTCTCGTGGCTGAATGATAATCCAGTGTATTTACACACCAACCTTATTTATCCATTTATTTGTCATCTGGCACTTTTGTTGTGTCTATATGTTGGCTATTGTGAATAATGCTGCAGTGAACGTTGGAATGCAGATATCCCTTTGATATCTGATTTTCATTTCCTTCAGATATGTATCCAAAAATGGAATCGCTGGATCATATGGTAATTCTATTTTTAATTTTTTGAGAAACCTCTGTACTATTTCCTCTAGTAGCCGAACCAATTTACATTTCCACTAACAGTGTACAAGGGTTCTCTTTTTTCCACTCTGGCTCATGTTATGTCTTTTCTTTTTGATGATCATCATTCTAGCAGGTATGAGGTGCTAACTCATTGTGGTTATCATTTATAAATTTTACCCTAAATATGGGAACCTATATTTATATCTCATCGTCTCATCCTGTTTGTTCCATTCCCCCACGCCATCTTATTGACACCATTTAATAGTTGATTCTGTCATTCACTGCATTAGTGTGCCCTCCAAACCTTGTCCTCCGCCACTTGGACTTGCTTGCCTTCTGAACTGTCATTGATCTGGAAATCACTAATAAAATCTGAATTTGAACAAGACAAGAAGGTGGAGGGAGAGTGGAGTCATGCAGAGTACAAGAAGCAGCCTGCATTTGATTGTTGAATCAATGATAAATTTACAGAGATAGAGGTTATTTTTAACATAAAGAGAAAAATGTTGGCAGAGATCTAAAGATCAAAGGGAGATGGTCTAAAGTAAACGTAAGAGAGCTCAGGAGAAGGAGCTTACAGTGCCTTTTAGGTGAGAGAAGAGAGCAAGGGGGAAGGGACAAAGAAAAAGAATGGAAATGCATTCTCGGTCAAAGGAACGCTTGTTGGAACAAGTGGCAGTGACAAATACAAGAAAAATCCGGTGTTTCCTGCCTGAGAGGCAATCTGTGAGGACGCCTGAGGGTCACGGGGGTAAACACAGGCGCCCTAAGATAAGAGGGTCTGCCTTTCCCAGGTTTGTTTGAGTTTGTGAAAGCTCTTTTAGAAAGATGGTTACATGAGATCCACCAAGAGGGATGAGTTGAGGTCAGAGGTCACCCCATTCCTGCAGTCCTAAGTGGTTGCTGTAGAAACTGCTCTAGGATGAATATTAGCAGCAGTAAGGATCCGTTGCCAGAAACAAAAAGTGCGTTATTGAGACATTTATGCTACGAATATGTCTTTTCTCAGCCACATACGGTTTTTCCTCACATTCTGACCATGGCACTATGGTGTAGATGTTTAATTGAAGTAAAATAGACTAATTTGATGACAACATTCCTCTTCCTCCTACAGAAGATGTGGTGGTTAATGGAAGGGCCTGCTCTTAATTAAAGGTTCTTCTGTTCTCTCCCTTATAATGAACAAACTTATTTATTAATATTTTTAAAGTACAGTAGATTAACTCTTTTTTTCTTCATTTAGTTTCTG
>CM053616.1:31631702-31701803 GCA_028646535.1 Procyon lotor
GTTTGATTAAAGGTAAGCAAATCATAAAAGACTCATTTTAAAACCATAATACGAATTTAATTAACAGTGAGATAGGTTGCTGAGTAAGCAAGGAATTACAAGCAAAGGAATTTAACTAATTTTTTGAAAACGTCTTATCTACACTACTGACGAGCCTAGAAACGTTTCTTTACTTCACCATAGAGTATGCTTTTCTGGTGCTCAAAATGCTTGTGTCCACTTTATCTGGCATGTCTTTCCTCAGGGATTGCTGAAAAAACCCTAAAAAGGGCTTTTCCTTTGTCTTCCCTTCCCTCGTTGTCCATGTGGACAATCATTCAGGTAAAGGCAAACATTAGCTAGGACACGTTAATTAGGCCACATTTTATTTTTTATTAATTGTAATTTTAGTTTCACGGTTGAATCTTAGGCCCCAACCTTGTTGGGAAAAACAATTGGGAAATCCCCAGTATAAGAATCTTCCACAGTTCTTATCTTACCTAATCAGGTACAGTACCTTATCTGCATGCTGCCATATTTGGGGACTGTATCATGGAAATCAGCAACCGCGGCCTCACACCAAGTTAGAGAACTGACCCTGTCCCTATCTGGGGGACTTTAATTTACCTTATGTCAGTAGCTCAGATGATTCAAAGTCAAGACACCTATGCCTGGGGCCAAGTTCATATCTGTCTCAGCAATCACACATTTGTTAAAGATTTTATCCAGAGGTAGTTATTAAATGAAGTTAGAGTTTTGGTTTTTGGAGCCACTCAAAGTTCACACAGCCCTACTTACTACAGAGAGAGGTTTATACAGATTCCAGCTGGAGATTCCATTCTTATCTAGCTGGCAGGTTTTCTTTGTGTTTCTCTCTTTTTCTCTGCAGTTCTCAAGCAGCTGGAATGGCAATACAGTACTGAGTTTGCATGCCCCTTGGGTGGGCCTATGTGGCCATATCCTGTGAAAGATAAACAAGAATCACGGTATGGTCTGATGGAAAGATAGGATGGAACAGACTACTTTCTTCTCCAAACATGTCTTTGTGATTGCCTGTTAGCTCAGCTCACCAAGAGACTGCCCTGGGGCTTGAGTCCATTGTACCAGCTAGAATTTAAAAAGATTTATTCATTGATTTTTATCTCTTAACCCGCATCACCTTTAGAATCAGCTTTAGAATCAGCTTAGAGCCATCATCCAGGATCTGTGGCTGAGGATCCATATTTTAGTGACTTTTATGTATCTTCTGATTTTGGAAATATGACTAATATAGGGATATTTTCTGTACATCAGTTGAATAAAAAACAAATAACTTTTGGGCATGTTCTGAGTGTATGCCATGTGCTAGCCACCACCATGAGAAATATTAAGAAGCCTATGTTTCAAAGTGGCTTAAAATTGAGTTATTTTTATTTTTTAATTTTTTAAAAGATTTTACTTATTTATTTCACAGAGAGAGGGATGCAGTAGTAGTGGGGGGAGTGGCAGAGAGACAGAATCCCCACTGAGTGAGGAACTGGACTTAACATGAGGCTCGATCCCAGGACCCTGAGATCACAACCTGAGTTGAAGTCAAATGCTTAACTGACTAAACCACTCAGGCGCTCAGCCCTCCAAGTTGCTTATAATTTAATTATTAAGAAAATATATGTGTCGTTCAATGGGAAACAGTTGATGAGGTAGATAATTATTCAGAGAAGGAGGAAATCACTTTCAGGCTCATGGAAAGCTTCTGTAAGAAGTGAGATTTAAACTCATCATCAAAGATAAATATAAGGTAGGAGAAAAGGAGCAGTGTGTGTGATTTCTGTCCCATACAAGTAAGGAAGCATTTGAGGGGCAGATGCTGGAAAGGCAGAAGGAGAAGTTAGTGGCATGCATACTGTGGTACATGGAATAGAGGAAAATTTGAAATCCAGGATTAGGAACCGAGCATACAATTTGATGGAAGCATCCATTTTAAAGGAATAGACAGAGAGGTTAAGACGAGGAATGAGACAATGGAATAGTAATGAAGACAACAGAGCAAGCAGGTCAGGAGGGGTAGGAGAAATTCTGGAGCCTGAAGTCTGATGAAGTCTGGACTGAAGGGGATTCTAGATTCTTGTGTTTCTCCAAATTTTCTGCTCCTGTAAGAATGATAAGATCTGTAATGGCACTTAGGGTAAATGGAAAAGTCTGCTCCATTTGGAGGTGATGAGCCTAGTGAACCTAGACTCCAAGCCCTACCTGGCAACTCCAAGGGCAGAGGGGACCAACCCTATACATCCTGTACACTCCATTTGTTACACATGGATCGGGAATTTCAGCCATGACATATTAAGACCTGGTTATAAGGGTTTGGTTATATTTGTTGTTGCTAGTACTGATTTCATTGGGCCCTTGGAACCTACTTTTGTGAAGGATAAGGGAGCTGGTCTGAGCACTGAGCTGTTGGGACCAGGGTGCCATGGAAACCAGAGTCCAAGTGCAGAAGTGGAAGAGTATCAGGTACGGCCTGGGAATGAAGAGTAGAGCCGTGTCTACTGTATGGATGGTGGATTGTATAAGCCTAAACAGATGAGCCAGAAACATAGTTTGGAGTTATATTGTGCAAGCTCTTCAGTGCTTTCCTGAGAAGTCTGAGTTTTACTTAGAAGCAAGAATGTAAACCTTCCTGATAATTTTTGAAAATCTTTATAATGATGCTGTTTCCCATCAAATGGGCAAATATATTTTCTTAATAACTAAATTATAAGCAACTTGAAGGTATATGATTTTGCTATCTCCCACTGTGATGGGACCCCTTGGCTCACCTTCAGATGTTTTTATTATAGTGAGCTTGGGGCACTCTGCCTCATGAGGTCAGTGAGTTCATTGCCATTAGGAGGTCCATGGGAAAGCTCACTGGCCATTAGTCACAAGTTTCAATGTCATTGACTTCCTTTGTAATCCTCTATCTTTAATTCTTTGCACAATGAGATTAAGAACCTAAGCAAAGAGACAGAATGAGCCCCAGTCCAGCTCCACGTGGCTGTAAACTAATGGAGTCCACTGGTATATATGGAAAAAGAGATTGGTGGTCATCCTGGGACTGGTTAGTTGTGGACAGAAACTGGAATGTTGGCTGTTTGGATGGAAGATTTGTAGTTTTATGGACAGGGTAAAGAAGAGTGCTCTGGAGACTCCCCATGGAGATAGAAGACATGTTAGTCATCCTGACCTGTGTCAGGGGTTTGGGTTTGTTATGGGAATCACTACACTGAAAAGTTTATTTATACCTCAGCATTTGTGAGCTTGGTCACCAAAAGTCCCATCTCTGAGATTTTAAATGAAACAGTGGTTCCGAGCTTCCACAGTTGACTTTGGACGTTGGTTGGCCCACGCGAATTGGCAAGTTGACGTGGTAATGCCCCTGAGGGAGAAGGCCAGCTGGGCTTCACATGGAGAACTACCTCCTACAGTGTTACAATAGTAATCAGGCTGGTGTGGTGTCATTGGTTTGGAAGGAAGGGACACTGTTCAACAAACAGAGTTAAGCAGGAGGATACCAGAAGGACAGGGTGTTGAGGAAGATGGAGGGGTAAAAATGATTTTCCATTTTAAAACCTAAGAAGATTAGAGAGTGTCTCTCTAACAGAAAAGACATAAGGCAGTGAATAAAAATAACAGTGTAGTAAACTGAAGGTCTTATTTATGGAAGGAAAGCATTTGCATATTTAAAGGCAGAGGGCAAAGGGAGAGGTCAAGTTTAACCCTACTCGGATGGATGGCTCTACAGCAACATCACTGCTCATCCATTTTCCATGGAATCTTTTCTATAAGCTCCTGCTAAACTAATCTTCTTAATGCACATCTCTGATTACATCACATTTCTCTTCAAAAGCATTCTCTCACTCCCCACAGTCAGCTAAATAAAGTCCAATGGCCTTTGCGTGGCATTCAGAGATGGGCAAGGCTTAGCTCTTCAACATCGTCATTTACTGCTGTGGTTCCTCAAACACCAGATGAGCACTGGACTGTTCCTGTGCCCTTCTACCCCCTCCTTGTCCGTTCTCCTGCCAACTGCTAATTGCCTGAGGGGGCAAACAAAGCTCCCAGAGGCTTTTTAGTGTGTGAAAGACAACCCTGTATGGAGGATGAGGCTTGAGCCAGAAGTTTTCAGAGAAGAGGGAGCTTTGGGAGCCTAGTGAAGTGCAGGTGAAGGCCATGGTCATGGAGAGAAAAAACCAGATGAAAGACAGTTATGAATGTAGAATTAAGAGATTCTGGTGCCATTAGGAATGAAAAGTGAATGAGAAGGAAGAGTCAAGGATGACTGGAGTATTTTAGCTTGGGAGGTTATTTAGATGATTAAATTATTTACAGTTATGGCTAAAAATATGAAAGAAAGTGAATCTAGTTTGGGGCATCTTGAGTTTCAGGGCCTGAGAGCCAGGTGTCCATGTCCAGATGGTGGCTGGGAAGAGCCTGGGAGATGGGGCTCGGTGGGGGTGGGAGTGAGGCTGACGCTGGAGACTCCAAGTCATGAGGATTCGGGTTGGATTCCAGCATTTGGAGGTCACTGACAGCCCTTAACAATGAGGGGTTCGAGAATGGAACTCTGGGGTCACTCAGTGATAAAAGCAAGAAAAGCCTGAAACAGAGGTTTTTTCCCAGGCAGAAGTTGACTTCTGTCCTGGGAAGTGCTTTCTATCTCTCTTGAACATTTATGAAATTCGTCAGACTTGTTGGTACTCAGTTTCTCTGTCTGGTAACAAGAGGGCCTTGAAAGAAGAGGCAATACCTCTTACTCTGCATCCGCAGTCCCTCGTGTGGGACATGGCACACAGGAAATGCCTAATAAATGCTTCTCGAATGATTCCATGAACAGACAAGGTCAATTCCAGCTGCAGCTAGGTTTTGCTTTCTCTCTCAGTGAATCAATACTTGCGTTACCTTCTGTAACTGACTTCCGCCATTTGTGATTTTGACTAAACAATCTAACTCCCATTTGCCTATGTTTTGGGTTTCACTTGCCAGACGGAGCTCCCGCGCTCCTGGATGCATCCCCTGACTCCTACCTTTGTTTCCCTTCCTGGTCACCTGGGCTCATCCTCACCCAGGGGATTTTCCATGGGCCTTTAACTGGCTTCTGTATTTGCCTGAGGATTCATTTCTTCATCTTTGTTGATGGACTCAAATCTGAAATGTCCTTACTATGGTTCAGCAGAACGGGCAGCTCGCTTGACGCTGGATTGCTTCTAGAACACGCACTCTAGAAGACAATTTCAGCTCATTTGTACTTAGCTCAGAGCAGGTTGGGAAACAGGAGCAAACTGCTTTATTCTGAGTTGTTAGAGAAATCTTTTGTGTTTTTGGGGTCAGAGGAGGAATTTTTTCCTTACCACACATCCTGGATCAGTGCTTCCTAAAGTGTTTGGCCTCAGACCTAGAGTGTCAGCATTCCTGGGAGCTTGTTAAAATGTAAATGTTAGAGAGTCACCCCAAACATAGTGAATCGGAAACTCTGTGGGTGGGTCCCAACCATCTGTTTTTGTGTTTTTTTTTAATATTTTATTTCTTTATTTGACAGAGAGAGATCACAAGTAGGCAGAGAGGCAGGCAGAGAGAGAGAGGAGGAAGCAGACTCCCTGCTGAGCAAAGAGCCCAATGCGGGACTCCATCCCAGGACCCTGAGATCACGACCTGAGCCGAAGGCAGAGGCTTTAATCCACTGAGCCACCCAGGCACCCCACCAACCATCTGTTTTAACAAGACATCTAGGTGGTTAGGATGTGCTCTGAAGTTTGGTACAATCAAGTTCAGGAGTGAGGTTGGGTCTTGGAGTCCAGAGTCTGGTTTCCTTAATAGCTCGGCCATCCCTTGGGTGGGTAACCTTGGCCAAGTTCCTTAACCTTTCCAGTCCTCAGGTTTCTTTTTTTCTTTGTAAGATAAAATTTTGAGTCAGTTGATCACAGATTGGAGTCATAGTACCCTCTGGCCCTTTGATCACCACAAAGATGGTGGTCAATAACACAAATTCTCGTGGTGTCAGCTAACAAGGTAGAGCTTTGGGGCTGGCTAGGCACATCAAAAGGGCTAGACTGGCCAGTGACCAGGTGCCTGCAGTCATTAATGACCTCCAATCTTTGTTGGAGGTTGTTCAGAAACAAATCCATTTGGCCAGGTGTCCATGAGGCAAATAAGAACCTCTTTGCCAAAGTTCTGTGTTGAGAGAGGTCAAGCAAATAATCTATGACATATGGGTTCTATGGAGTCAGGGTCTCTTACACCTGTATAAAAGGAACTATTTGCAGATATTAGTTGCTTAGGGAGACAGATGCATGAGCAATGATCAACCGAGATGTCAACAGGCAAAAGAATTACCCAGAGAGAGGCTTAGGGTTGCTTGCTGCTGTGTTTTAGTTACTTATGAATTCAGCAGACGAGCTTGTTCGTTGTGTTCTCAATTTAAAGAGTTTAAACTACAAGGTCACTCTGAAAATGAGTGCTGATTCTTCTAGAGAAGTAAACCATGTCATTAGCTGCCTGTATAGTCAATACAATTCCCTTGGAACACGACTCAGCTTCTATTCTTTTAATGCATATTCATGCCAACACTATAATTCTTCAGCTGGGACAAATGTCTGCATAAAAAAACCAAAACGAATATATCCATAGCTTTATTGGAGTCACGTATAACCCCAGTTGGCCCTCTTCCCACTGTTTAGCTCTGAGACCTGCTCCAGGGTCCCAGTGAAGATAAGTCGGCTGCAGCTGGTGGGGTTGGATTAGCACTTTTCCCAACAGCATAGCTGCAGCTGGCCCCCAGCATTTGCAATCTCTTCTCCCCATTCCTGCGGGTGCTGTGGGGCTGAAGCCCCTCCTGAGATAGGCAAGCTGCCCCATCCGGCATCACGCCCATCCCCCACAGCCCCTCACCCACTTAGCTGCCCCCGAGACCTCAAGACCTGTGGGCATGGCATCTGTCGACTCACCACCCATTTTTAAAGACGGTTACCAATATGAATAAGTGGGACTTGCCTGCTTATAGCTGATTTTTGACATCTGTTTGTTGGCCATGCCAGCTGAGGGAATGCTGATGAAAAAAACTCACCAGACGCTCTGGTGCGAAGGAGGCAGTTTGAATTTTTGGTGCCACCACTTTTTTTAAGCCTTCCAGGTATCTCCCCCCTGTCCTGCACTAGGGCCATACTTGGGTCTGTTCACATCTACCGTGGCTGTGAGGGCTGCTAGGCAAAGAAGTATTTCTCCTGAGAGGCAGCAGAGTGGAGGGGAAAATGCATGGGCTTCAGGGTCAGGGATCTTGGTTTGCATCAACTTTGTGACACCTTTTACTCGGGTTTGCTGACACAACCTGAGAGCCTTTTTTTTTTTTTTTTTTAAGATTATTTATTTATTTATTTGACAGAGAGAGAGAGAGATCACAAACAGGTAGAGGAGGCAGAGAGAGGGGGAAGTAGGCTCCCTGCTGAGCAGAGAGCCTGATGCAGGGCTCGATCTCAAGACCCTGAGATCATGACCTGAGCTGAAGGCAGAAGCCTTAACCCACTGAGCCACCCAGGCACCCCACAACCTGAGAGCCTTAACGTCCGCCCCTGCTAAGCAACGATGTGACTGGCCACTGCCCAGTAGGGCTGATTGAGGGTGCTGGTGGGTAGGAAGCACAACACAGTCATGAGCACACAGTACTTCACGGTGTTGGTCTAGTTGGTAGAAGCGGATGGGGAGACTGGCATGTTTGCCTTATCTCCTGTTTAAGCAATTTAATCTTTGGCTCTTTTTGTTGTGGATACTCTACAGAGAAGTTGCCAGCCCGGGGCTATCTGTTTCCAGGTCCCAGCTGTTTGGGTAGGAATCACGGTATCTCAGCTCAGTTTAAGACCCATTTCATTTTTGCCCCAAATGCAAATGGGGCAAAATGGATGCAATGACATCCCTGTCATCATCAAGTACACAAGTCTTATCAGAACTTGGAATATTAGTTAACTTGGTAGCTGCCTCTTGGGTTCCGACACGTGTAGAAATGTAAGTAGTTATGAGGGCGTCTGTTTATTTCAGTGGGGCTCACTATGCGCCCGGTTACCACTCCAGATAGTCTGTGGAAATAAAGAGAGAGAATCAGGGAGGAAGAGGAACCCTACTGTTTCTGTTGATGCAGGAAATATGATGAAGCTTGATGGTCTCCTCCTCCCAGCCATGCAAGGACGGGACTCCCAGTAATCCGCATTGTGGAGGGACAGTGATCAGAACTCGACCTTGCTGTTTATTGTTGGCTGAAATAGAATTGTTAAATTGTATTGCTTAAGATCGCCGCTCCCAGCTAATAGGTCAAGGGTGACAGTTGCGTCAGTGGCATTTAAACTTTGTCCTAGGCTTTGAGCTTCTGTGATTTCAGAAGTTTTTATTTGGCAGGCTCAAAATATATCCATTCAAAGGAACTGACTCTGCAGTAGGCCGAGCTCAGAAATTCGGAATCTGGACCCTGGGCTCCAGTTAGCTGAATGTTGCCTGACTGGGGAGAAATCATTTGGCGTGTAGTTCAGCGATTAGAATCTTTTCTACTAGGACGTAGATATTCTTTTTTTCTTTTCACGTAAAAAAATTTCTTGCACCGGAGCCTTTATTTAGAAAAAAAATCTATGGCAAAAAGTTAATGAAAAGGCGGCCAATTATTCTATGATCTCACTGATTTGAGGAATTTGAGAAACAAGACAGAGGATGATAGGGGAAGGGAGGGAAAAATGAAACAAGATGAAACCAGAGAGGGAGACAAACCATAGGAGACTCTTAATCTTGGGAAACAAACTGAGGGTTGCTTGGCGGGGGTGGGAAGGATAGGGGGCTAGTTGACATTGGGGAGGTGATGTGCTGTGGGAGGTGCTGTGCATTGTGTAAGACTGACGAATCGCAGACTTGTACCCCTGAAACAAATAATACATTATATGTTAATAATAAAACAAAGGCAGCATTGCTTCAGAAGGGCTTTATATTTTATAAATCAAATGTGCATGTTTTTTTTGACAAATGGTAACCCATTTCTGGATGACATAACCACTTCAATCACCTTTAGTAGTTTGTGCCAAGGATTGACAGGTCCTTTGCCTGATCTACGAGGCCCACAGTGGGTGGTCCTAAAGGGGGGACTCTTGAGGTTTCTCCTGTTAATGCCCTCCCAAACCTGTCTAAGACAGCTGGAGGGCCCAGGGAGTTCAGTGAATGACGAAGATCTTATGGCAAAGCTGCGGACGAAGTTTCAAGCACCACCTTGCTCTCAAGTGTCTAAAACCTGTTGCTGGCACTATTAGGAACCAGAAGCAGGTATAAAGAACTCGGCTGCTAGTTCAACACTAAAATCGCCTGACTTGCTTGGGAAAAGGAGAGGTGCCTATGTTGGGTTGCGGGGTTGAAGAAGACTGTGAAGGGAAGCTTTGGGGTGGGGTGGGCTGGAGTAAAAGAGAAGATCTGAAAATCCAGTAAAGACAGAGGATTGAGAGGGGGAATTTCTATGAATCTTTGCCTCTCTAGATCATACCTTCACCTTCTCAACGTTCCCTTCCTAGCTCTCCCCTCTTCCCTTATGCCCCCATTTCATCCTTCCTGCTAGTTTGGTGTCTCTGTTTTGTGGCTTGTTGGTACTTTTGGCAGAGAATGAGGAGGGTCACTCTTCCATAAAAGGGTATACTGAGTCAGCCCCAATGGGCCCCACCCTTAGCTGGGAGACTGATTAAGATGGGATCCTGGGAAGAAGGGTCCTGTGGACCATCCAGGGTCTAAAGTCCCCAGGCTCACTGCGCGGTATTTAGGACCCTGAGGCACAATGGCTCTGAACCCACTCTGACTTTCTCTTGCTGCTTACTTCCTGGTTTGGCCCTGAAGTTGTGCTAGATGCTTCCCCCCCCCGCCCCCCCGTCCCCCATGCAACTTTTAAAGCCACATCTGAGATTAAGACCCAAACCTCTGAGGTGGCCAGTCTGCTCTGAGCTCGGCTCAAGGGAGGGGGCTGCTCTTGCCCAAGAGTGGCCTCCTTGCTTCTTCTGGAGCTGTCTGCACAGGCCGGTGACTTTCTGAAGAGGAATGGGCTTGGGAGTTGGGAGCAGCTGGGAGCTGGGGAACAGAGGACCTCCTCGGAGCCCTGGCACCATGTTTGGTTGGATTCTTGGCTGAGATTTGATATTCAAAGCCACCAACTTTACTTTGCTTGCTCTTTTAATTTAGAGCTTAAACCTTCTGAGAAAGCAGTATTTAAAAAAAGGTTTATCTGGGGATTTTGACAATGGTTGATTTCCTTTGCGAAAGATAATCTGGACACGAATGTGTAAAGCTTGCAATTTCAAGTCTGCAGGGGGCCCACGAGGTGAGTGAAAGCTGGGGGCTGCAAGGCAAATGATGGATGCACAAAAGGACGCAGGTCTCACCATTCAAGTTCAGGAAAATTGAGCTTCTCATCCCAGCGTCCTCCCGCCTCTAGGGCTGGAGCTGCTGGATCAGCAGGGAATGGGGAGTGAGAGGTGCTCAGAAAACACTCCTCAGGAAAGATAGAGCAGAGAGTCATTCAGTGCTGTCTTGCTGGGGCATCATTGTGGCCGTGAACTTTGGGTATTTGTATCTCTATGTACCTTAGGGATTTCTCTTATTCGTGAGCGGGATTCATTATGCTCCGTTCTTGCAGAGAACATCTCTGTAGGCAGTCACGTGTCATTGTGAGGCTGTTCCCAGTATCTCCATGCCTCCTTCCGCCCCACGTAGAAGACAAGTCGGGGTCTCCCGAAAGTAGATAAGGGTAGTGTGGTGTAGAGGAAAGAACACGAGCTTTGGGTCAGACAGCTCTGTGTTCAAACCCTGCCCTTACTACCTGCTGGGTGAGTGGAGAAGTTTCCAGTTCCTCGTCAGTGAAAGAGTTAATAGTGCTTACATTGAGAGGATTAGTAAGGATTGGAGGAAGCAAGATGTGGAAAGTACTGGTTTAACAAAGAACCAGCTCTCAGTAAATGTGTATCCCTTCCCCCCGCTTTTTTTCCCCACTTGAATGGCTGCTCCTAATACCTATTTTCAGTGTGTTGCCTTCATTCAGCCAGGCCTTGTTCTTTAGCTGCTGCATTATAGAAACCTGGAATGCCTGTCCTGGAAGGTGCCTCAGTAGTCCTCAATACAACTTCCCACTTTACAGATTTGAAAATTGAGGCCCAGAGACTGCAGCAGCTTACATAGGGTAGTACCCAGCAGGCCTCAGTGGATGGCTTGCTATGTGCTAGGCATTGAAACTTTTATCCTTACAATGGTCTTTTGAGATGCTTTGCTTTATCTACATTTTACAGATGACAAATGGAGAAAGACTTGGGCAATTAACCTGCACTCTGCCAGTCAAGGCCCCACAAACCTCCAGCGAGGAAACCAGAGCTGTGATGGAAATAGACTGTCTGGGTTCCACCTTCTTCTACTCAAGGGTGCCTTTCCAACACCTGAATGGGACGGTCTACAGCAAGGTTTTTATGTGTTCTGTGAGGTCAGGAAAAGTCCTTAATTACATCTAGGAGAGGATCATCCACAGAGAAAAATCTAGAAATTTTTAAAAACTTTTTTTTTCAATGAATAGACTATTTTTTAGAGCAGTTTCAGGTTTATAGAAAAATGAGTGGAGAGTATAGAGAATTTCCATACACCCCTTCAAATGCCCCACCCCACAGCTCGTGAGTAGGTACATTTATTACAACTCAGGAGCCAACACGGATATGTTATTATTAACTAAAACCCATAGTTTATATTAGGGTTCGTTCTTTGTGTTGTACATTCTGTGGAGGTTTTGACAAAGGTGCAATGACATGTATCCATCATTGTGGTGTCACACAGAATGGATTCACTGCCCTAAAAATCCTCTGTGCTCCTCCTTGTTCATCCCTTTCTCCCCCCAACCCCTAGGAACACTGCTCTTTTACTCTCTCCACAGATTTGCCTTTTCTAGAAAGGCACACAGTTCGAAGGATACTATATGTAGCCTTTTCAGATTGCCTTCTTTCCCTTAGCAATAGGCATTTAAAGTTCCTCTATGTCTTTTTGTGGCTTGATAGCTCATTTCCCTTTATGGCTAAATGATATTCCATTGCCTGGATGTGTTCAAGTGGGTTTATCCACTCACCTACTGAAGGACATCTTGGTCGCTTCCGAGTTGTTGCAGATTTCTATGTAATAGAAGGAGTTTTCGATTTGGCAACTGGAATGACAGGCCTAGCTTTAAGAATAATCCCAACTTCTCCAATTACACTTGTTTATTTCAACCCGGTTTGCTTCCCTCATCACTCACAAGGATTCCTCATTCCTCCTAGCTCGTGCTCCTTTATTGAAAGAGGAACTATCTATATCATACAACTGGCAGAACTCTGGGGCTTGGGAACCTCTCAGGGCCAAAGTCCACACAACTTCCTCTTGGACCCTCAGGCTTGATTAGATTTAGAGAAACTTGGACTCGGAAACAGTCAGCAGCCATGGAGTCTTAACCCAAAGAAAAATCTCACTGGAAGATTCTGACTGCTGGCCATTCGGGACGCTTTGGTCATAGGCAAGATTCTTAGTAACTTTCAATCCCATTGCTCCTTCTCCTAACGTTGGCTCATGAAAGAACAATTTCTCAGGGGTGCCTGGGTGGCTCAGTGGGTTAAAGCCTCTGCCTTTGGCTCAGGCCATGATCTCAGGGTCCTGGGATTGAGCCCCGCATTGGGCTCTCTGTGCTCAGCGGGGAGCCTGCTTCCCCCTCTCTCTCTACCTGCCTCTGCCTACTTGTGATCTCTCTCTCTCTCTCTCTGTCAAATAAATAAATAAAATCTTAAAAAAAAAAAAAGAAAGAAAGAACAATTTCTCAACAGCTAATGCTCTCCAGAGCACAACGGGGACCAAATGCAGAATTTGAGGCTACGCTGTGTGCGTGTGTGTGTGTGAGTGTGTGTGTGTGTAAGTGTGTGGGGTGCGGCCCACAGTATCACTGTACTAAATATCGCTGTAGTAATTACTGCAAAAGACCTCCGCACAAACACCTACGTAGCTAGAATTGATAGAAGAATGTGTAGGACTCTGAAGAGTTTGCTATTATTACTTCTCTGAGCATTGATTTCTTCTTAGTACTATAACTGATTTTCAAAGTTCCCCCTTTTCTGGTATATATACATTCAACTCTAAGGGATCACATAGGGGAAAGTATATTGTAAATCAAGAAAATTCCCATGAGACTTTACTACATATGATCTGGTCAAAACCCCATATATACCCATTTTATCCTTTTTTCTGCCCAGAGGAAGAGTGAGTGGGCCAGGTTTGGACAGCATGGGATGGGCCCAGCCTGGCAGCATCAGGCCTGGGGCATGAGCTTATCCAGGGGGCAGGGTGAGCGAAGCAGGAAACGGAAGTTGTATTCTGAAGGAGAACAAAAGTCAAAGTGGTGTCAGTACATCCAAGGCCTGATGACCCATGTAAACGGCTCAGTGGCTAGCCCAAGCCAACTCTTCAGCAAGATCAAGCGGCCAATCGGGACCGGGCAGACTGGGACTGGGAGAATGAGAGGGGGTCTGAGGAAATCAGGGAGGTCCCGTGCAGACCATCCGGGTTCTTGCGTGTGGTTGCTGGACAGACTGGCTCAGACAGGGGGCTGTGAAGGGGCAGTGAATTCCTTGCACAACGGGGACTGTGAAAACTGTACCGAGCTGAAAAGAAAGTCTGCATGTAACACAGCACCGAGGCAAGAGTGGCCGAGCAACAGGAGCTCAGTGGGTCTCACGGCTGTGGGTCCGGCTTCTCTGTGATTCTCTGGGCTTTCCCCTTAGGCTTTCTAGAAAGTCAAAACAGCTGTCCCCATCGCCTCTTTCTACAGAAGCCGCCCGAGGTCCAAGGGCATCTCTGCTTCTCAGGGAGAAAAATCTTGGCTCAACCTTTCCCTCTGAAAGGTCTGGGCCACAAACCCAGGTCCTGGCTGCAAGGGAGGGGACTGTAAAGCCAGGGTCGAGTATTTTTCACATTTTCATGCCCTTGGGTCTTTAAGGTCTTGTTCAAAATATGTAAACTTCAATCTCATTGCTGTTTCACATCTCGAGCCCCCCCCCGCCTTTGGATTATTCTTTGTCCGGGTAGAAAGTACAGTCACGGATGTACCACAGCTACTCCTGAAAATGTGAGACAAACAGGAAGCTGGTGTTTCCTAGCATGTTGTCACCCATATCCTGTCATTGTTGGTGACATAACTGGAGATGGCAGGTCGTGATGGAGAACTCTTGAGCTGAGGAAGAAGGAAGGTTTGGGGGAAATGCTGATATCAGGAATGGAATGTGTAGGTCATCGACTGTGTTGCTCTTCAGAGAATCTGTCACATGCAAGCTAGCATATGACAAATATACAAACTACGAAATGAATTTTAAGATCAGCTCCCACTCTCACAGTCGACTTCTCCCATGGCTTTCTCTGAATTCAGCTGACTTTATTTGGCACTGCTATGCGTGCACGTGTCTAATAATAATCCTGTAGCAGGATCACAATGTATATGCAATGGGCCAGATTGTTCTATATCCTGCTTTGATACTTGAAGAACTATGCATTCCAGCATCCCCTGATCCCTCTGTGCATTCAGATTTAGAGGTGGCCAACACAGACACCGGTGTGAGGTTTGGGAGGCAGAGAGAAGGAGTGGCCATTTTTCTACGAAGGTCTTTGCAGGCTGAATTGGGGGTAGCAGGAGGCGTGGCGCCTGGCAGGTTCCAGCCTATCCTTGCTGCTCCTTCACTGTCCAGCTCTTCCCTTCCCTTCCCTCCGTCCTTCCCTCTTTTCATCCCTCCCTCCCTTCCTTCCTGGAGGGAGAGGGTGAGGGGGAAGGGTGGGCAGAGGGAAAGCAAAAGAGAGAGAGAGAGAGAGAGAGAGAATCTCAAGCAGACTCCCTGCTGAGCCCAGAGCCCGACACTGGGCTCGATCTCAGGACTCTGAGATCATGACCTGATCTGAAATCAAGAGTCGGCTGCTTAACACACTAAGCCACCCAGGCACCCCTGTCCAGCTCTTCTTTTGGATTGTTGGCCCAGCTAAGGGACAGTCCTCCAGCATCTACATGGTTGTGGATCTGCAGTGGCTAACACCCCGTCCCCTCCGCCCCCTCACCAAAAAGCCACCCCCTTGTCATCGGCCTCAGTGACTGAGCAGTGCCCGGCTCTCCTGTTTC
Source organism: Procyon lotor (assembly GCA_028646535.1). NCBI lineage: Eukaryota > Metazoa > Chordata > Mammalia > Carnivora > Procyonidae > Procyon > Procyon lotor. Next base: position 31,646,854 of record CM053616.1, read on the forward strand.
CCAGCCAGCTCTGACTGGTTCGCGTGGCTCGTGCCTCAGGAGGAGGACCAGACCGTGAGTTTTCTCGGAGTCTCTCACTTCTCCTTCCAGATTTTTCTTTCCAGACTTCTCCCACCGTTGTGTCAGGTCTAGCTCCGCACTAAATCTCGCTGCACGGTACTCATGGCAGCTCTCCTTTCCTGAACACAAGTTTACTGAGAGATATGGCTCCTCAAACACACATCGAGGTAGCCTTCTGTAATTTTCTCTAACCCAGGTTTAAAACCTCTGTTTGTACCAATGATAAGACATGGTAGGATATGATTTACACTTGCCAAAGTAAGGAAATTCTGTCTCCTGTAGTTCAGAGCAATCATTTCTGGGTTAACTCACACTGTTTGGCATTTCACTCCCTCCTCTTCTTTCGAGGGGCTATGTTCCCGGGTGTGAGGGGAAAGGCGCCCATCCTCCTGGGGGGGCCACGCTCTCCCGGCTCGCTCAGCTCTGCTGTGGTGTGGCGAGGCAATTCCCGTTGCCCTGCCTGGCTCCCTCTTGGCATGTGGTGATTTCCACGTGCTCCTATGGGCCAGAGTGCTGGGACCTGCTGCCGAATTCCAAGGCCGCTGACGTTTGCCTTCACTGACCAGGTGGCCGCCCGCTCTGGCCTCATCTCCCGACTGCACATCTCCACCGGGTCACTAGGCCTCCCAGAATCTCCACATCCCTCCGCTGGGGCCTCCTGGGTTCCTGAATTCCCTCACAAGGCTGTGTGGAAAGCAGGGTGTCACGTCAGAACCATCCTGGAGGCCCATACAAGGATAGGGGAATCCACAAGCAGGGAGGAAAAGGTTCCTGGAAGTCTCCAGAAGGTTGAAGAGAAGATGTCATGGGAATGGAGACGTGCCTGGTGACAGCAGGGAACTGAGGTCGAGGTTTCTGAGGGGGAGCAGTTCCAGGAGCTGCCGGGCTCAGGGGTGTTCCCCGCATGACAGGCCAGAAGTGAAGTAACTTCTGGGGAAGTCACCTTCCTTCGTGCAATCTGACCTTGTTGAGTGTGCTTGAGAGGGTTCAAGGAGGGCAGCCTGGAAGCCCTGGGGTTTGGGGAAAAGCAGAAGGAGGCCCAGGAGAATAAAACAATTGTGAATTTTGTTAGCCCACCTCTTGAGTCTGAACCTGCATATCTAGGGTCAAAGGTCGATTGTTTCTTCGAGCTCTGCATTCCTTGGGTGCTAAATGGGGACAGTGATAGCCCTTCTGCAGGACGATTGTGAAATACTCAGCATACAGCAGGTGCTTGGTGCACGGTAATCCTGCACTAGGCACATTTGTTACTCGTCATTAGCTGTCAGTTGCTAGAAAGTGAAATAGTTAAAAAAAAATCATTGTATTTCCTCAAGATGCCTGCACTGTCTCTTGGGTTTCTAGAATCCGGAGGTGATACATATATATAATATTAATATAATATTATATAATATATATAATACATATTATTATATAGCTTACATTTTGGCCTTTTTGTCCTTTTATCAAAGCAGTAGTGCATCTTATAATTTACAGAACCTTGAATCCAGGAAATATATTATTTGCTTCCACTCCACGTAGGTACAAGAGGATAGGATACGAGTTTGGTGTTCTTGTGTTTTACCTCATTTTGCCGTTAGATGGTGGGTCCATTCTGCTATTGCTACCCTTACCCCCTGCCACTTAGTGACAAAAATACAGCTAACACTTTGACATGGAAAAATTACAGTAGTTTTAAATGGACACTCATCAAAACGCCAAGTTTTAAAAACAGAGAAGTCCTGAACTTCACACATCACACTGTGCTGCCATTATTTCTTTAAATGTCTGCTTCACCCCATGAGACCATAAGTTCTCTGCAAGCAAGGAATGTGTCATAATGATCTCTCTATGCCCAGGACTTGATCTGTCTAGTGTTAGGCTCAGTAAATATCATCCTAGTGAGTGATTTAAAAGTTGAACCTGGAGAAGAGAAAGGTCCACACGAATTCCTAATGCATGTCAAGTTAATGAAAGATTAAAAAAAATCTGAAGAAAGATAGATGCCTCCGTTATGAAGAGTACAAGAAGAGATTAGCTTGGAAAAGTAGCATGAGGTATCCAGTGAGACTCAAGGAAGAACTTTCTGACCCAGAAGCTGTGAGTGGGAGCTAATAACAAAGAATGATAGTGGGTCCCCTCCTTCCATTGGTCGGTAGGTGCCCCTGAAGGGGAGGATAGAGCCAGCTGACCTTCCGAGCTTGATTCAGCTCTCTTTGAGACTGTTCTCTTTTTAGTGGTTTTTCTCACTTATTGCAAATCATTGCTGTTTCCTCCACTGGTGAAAGCTAGCCTGGGCAATATTTTTGTAGTCATCAGAGCATTTCACAGCTGATCTTCATGATCGTGGGCTGGTGTGGATGTCTGCAGGGGTCCAGAGACTGAGTGAGCTGGGGACCCCCTCCCCGCCAACACAATAGTCCAGAATCTGGTCTCTTTCAAAGACCTACAAGAGTTTTAGAAACCAAACAGAGAAAACTTGTTTTGCGCTGAAGGAAAATACCAAACCAAAGCAACAACAACTTTGCCTGACCTTTAAAACCCCTGTAAAGCCTGAGGGCAGTTGGCAGTACCTTGTAAAAACTCTGATCTTTTGACTAAAAAAGAATGCTAATCAGCCCGGCTTTGCCAACCTCCATTTGCTGTCCGTTGCTAAGTGATAGCTAAAGAAGATTAGCGATCACAGATCATAGGTGAGTGGAAATTTCTGCCCTGGGCTTTTGTTTACGGTGATGAAAAATAGTTTAGGGTATTTGAGGGAAAAAACCCTCTTCTAAGTCTCTGGCTTTTGAATCATTTTTAAAGAGCCCCTCTCTGTCCCAACAGACTCAAAGACCGGAAGAAGCAATAAATGGTTTTCTGCCTTCCTGAGCACCCCTCACTCTTGGCTTTTCTCCTGCCTGTTACTATTTCTTTGGCTACACGTCTGATGATGGAGAAGGCACGAGATAGATCATCTGGTGGGACCTATTACATCCCTGCTCTCACCCTTAGGTTGCTCCTCCATAAAATGGGAGAAAATAATAGGATGTATCTGTAAGTTTGCTGTGAGAACATTGGACAATTGTAGGAGAAATGCTCAGTTAGCCTCATGCCTGCAGATAGAAAATGCCAGTATATAACGTGTACTCTTCTTATTACCACCACTGTTATCCTATGTCGGTGTCTCTCTGTGGCTCTGGAGTAGTATTATTCCAAAGTGAAATGCACTTTTACTTTCTGCTCTTCAAGACTGCCTGCAGTTGGAATTCTTGGCTGGAGCGAGAACCACTGAGTGAAGGGCCTTGCCTATCTGATAGCTGTCCCTTGAAGGGTGTGCCCGGGAGCCGCACCCCTATGAGCTCCACCTCCGGCGGCTTGTCTCAAAAGTAGGCCACTGAGCCTCCTGTAGCTGACACATGGGGTTAGGAAGGGCTGTGTAGCGGTAAAGGTCTGTCCCAGGTTCCCTTGTAGCCTTGCAATTACTAAGTAATTTAGGAGCATCTCTGTGCTGTCACTTTCAAGTGCCTCCTGAATCCACATGTGGCGCTGCACAGAATTGCCATTTATTTAGTTATTTATTTTAATCTCTAAAATAAAAAGATTTTCTTTACATAGAATTGATGTTTGATGAACTCTACCATTTCATCAAATCTACTGTCTACAATTTTTACGTGATTGAGCTGCAGAATCTGATGACATTTTGACGGGTTGTTAGAATTCTAGGACACATCTGGTAGCAGATGTTCTTTGTCTCCCATTCCTAGGGCCATGTGAGAGTTGGGGAAAGATCTGGAGAATTTGTTTGCCTCTAGGTTCAGAAAGAACACTAATTTCCACTTTCTGATTTTTACTTAGAGACAATATTATTGGAGAAAGAGAGAGAGAATATTCTTTTTAGTCATAATCTCCATTTCTGTTTCATCCTCATTTTTGACTGTGAACTGGGTAGATAGATCGCTAAACCATCTTTCTAATTTTTAAGACTAAATCCAGCACTAGTAACAACATAATGGATCACACTACGTTTCCTGAGAATGGTACAGGGTGTGTGGGGATTTTTTTCTCTTTATCTGCAAGGGAAGCTCCCAGATGGACAAGCTAATCCCTTAGAAAAACAAGAATCCCCATCTATCTCTGTAACCACTGATTTAGCAGCTCTCAAAGAAATCTGAAGAATGCTTTGTTTGTGAAAAAAAAGTCTTTCACCTTCTGCATTCACCTCTAACTAAATGTCCCTGTCCAGTGTCTCCATTTCAATTCTCAGAGAAAGGAATGAACTGGACCAGGTATTTACCATCATTCTGTTCATTCTGTTGTGGGCGGATCTTCAAACTTGTCTAACTCTCGGGCTTCTGGGCACCCTTAGATGACTACTCTTGGGTCAAGCATCCCTCTCTCTAATCAGTGTGTGTGTGTGTGTGTGTGTGTGTGTGTGTGTTGTCCTAGTCCATTTGGACTGCTGCTTCACCCTCCTAAGCTAATTACCTCCCAAAGGCCCCCCACCTCCTAACATTATCACACTGAAGGTTACCTTTCAACATGTGAATTTTGAAGGGACACATCCAGTCTATAGCAGATGTACATTGTTCGGAGTGGAAGGGCCCCACCTATGTTCTGGAAGTTTGAGTGTGGCATGTAGTATTCAATGGACCTGTATGGGTGCTCTTACTCAGGGATTTCTCTTAGATTATGCAACAAGGGGAACTGGTAAAAAGGAGCTCCTGAAAATATCTAAGCATTTACCCTTTGATGAAGGAATTGCAATCCTGATTATTTTTAAATTTAATTAAAGTAATTTTTTTTTTTTTTTTTTTGATGATCCAGTTCTTTACTGAGAAACCTGATTGTTCAAGAATATGGTGGGTGGTTCTGTACCCCATCCTTTTCAGTGGGATCGTGTCAGAGGTGGTGGGCAACTTTCTCCCATGTCCTCAGAAACTGAGGTGAAGTCACCTCAAGTCAGAAGCGCGGACTGTAGGGAACAGTGTGGGCAGGGAAAGGAGTGGGGAATCCCAAACCCATCCAAGGGAAGGCAGTGGCCCCGAAGAGCGGCTCAGGCAGGGTGTGGGGGAAACACATGGCCACAAAGACTTGAATAAGAATGTTCATATAGCTTTATTCTTGATGACACAGAATTGTAAAACAACCTAGATGTCCATCAAGATGAAAATGGATAAGCAACTTTAACATTGTTATTCTATAGAACACCAACGCCAATGAAAAGAAATGCATCATTGACACAACACAGGTGAATCTCAAAAACATTATGTTGAGTAAAAGAAGGCTTATCCCAAAGGGCACACACTACATGATTCCATTTACATGAAGTTCTGGAAGAGGCAAAACAAAATAATACAAATATAATAAAAAATTGGTTGCATCTAGGGGGCAGGAGTAGGGACTGGGCAAAAAGAGGCATTAGTATATTTTTGTGTGATAGAAATGTCTACATCTTGAAAGGGGTTTGGGTGACACAGGCGTATGCACTTGTCAAAACTTAGCAAACGGGGGCTTAGAATTTTTGCCTTTCATTGTGTGCAATTTTTTCTAGGAGAAAAAAATGTAAACAAATCTTGAGCTGCAGTTAAAGATATGGACATGATGTATTTAGAGTGATGTGTAATTATGGCTATTATGTAATTTGAAATTCATGAAAAAGATGGATTGATGGATGGACAGACAAATGGGTAGGTGATGGGATAAAGCAAGAATAGTAAAATGTTTAATGGTGGAATCTAGGTGATGGAATGTGGGTATTCATCAGAATTCCTTCAAATTTGCTGTGAGTGTGAAAAGTTTCCTGATAGTATTTTGGGAAAAATGCCTAGCAATGCAAACTATACCATTCAATTAATTTCAATAGTACTTAGTTTAATTTAAAGGCAACTCAACAACAAATGATAATGCTTGAGCATCTGCCATAATATAATATATGTTATATCATATACTGAGGATACAAGAATAAATACAGACTAAATTTTTGGCTCAGAAACCTTCCAGTTTCATAAAGGAGACCAAAGTGAAATCAGACTATCATGGGTAAAACCATATGTCAGCCATTTTCTGGAATAGTCTAATTTCAAATACTTTTATTATTTTTAAGTGGTAAGGGACTTGTTAAGTAAATGGCCAATGTTACTTTGATTGCTTAACATTGAAGACTTTTCATATAAATAAAATCACAGATCAGAGAAAAAAACTCTTGTCAAATGTTGTACTCTAATTTTGTTTAGTACAACTTTTTTTTTTTTTCCCCGTAACTGTATCCTACTTCTCTATTGGTTCTGTGACCTTGTTGACATAACATTTAAAACTTATGGGGCACCAGGCTGGCTCAGTAGGTTGAGCATTGGACTCTTGGTTTCCGATCAGGTCATGACCTTAGGGTCATGGGATCCAGCCCCGCCTACCGCTCTGTGCTCAGCAGGGAGTATGCCTGAGATTCTCTCCCCCTCCCTCTACCCTCCCCTTCCCCTTTTACCCCCACTGCTCTCTCTCTCTCTCTCTCAAATAAATAAATCTTTAAAAGAAAACATGCAAGGAAAGAGGCACTGAGAATACCTAGAAAATTCAATGCAAGTCAGGAAAAAAAAAAGTTAATATTAACATTCACATGGGTTGGAATTATTAATTTTCCCATCCTCCTCCTTTGGCATCTCCCATTTGCAGTCCATCTTCCTCTAAAGCCTGAGGGCACTTTGATGGGACAATGGTCTTGCTTAAAAAATTTCTCTGGCTCTCTACTGCATAATGTAGTCCTACAGCCTTAGCCTGTGGTCTGTACCTGCCTCTTCACCACACTGCTTCCGGACACACTCCATGTCACTTTCCAGACACTAGCCACCCTCACTGGTGTGAGGTGAGCCTCTGATCCAGCAGATCCCTCTTTGCATATCTTCACTTTTCATGAAAAGTCCATTTCTCTAAGAAAGCCTCTTAGATAGTCCCATCCCAACCTCATAGAGCAATTAATCTCTCCAGACAGTCTTGGAATTTTCTCTCTCTCTTTGATGGCTTGTTTACTGCAGGTTGTCTTGATTTTCAGAAGAAGGTGTTTGTAACTACCACCTCCGCTACTATGGGGTCCTTGGAGGGCAAGGGCTGGGCCTTACTCCTCTTTGGATGAACTTAAAATCACTGAACAGGGCTTAGAACATAGTGAGAATTCAACGAGTGTTGATTTATTCTTAAAATTAACCCACACCAGGCTGAGTGTATTATTTGTAAATGCATTGGCCAGTAGTATCATTTCCTCCAAAATGTGGCCTTTTTTTTTTTTTTTTAAGATTAAGAGAGAGAGCACACAAGTACAAGCGTGAGCCAGCGTTGAGGGGCAGAGGGAGAGAGAGAAGCTCAAGCGGACTCCCTGCTGAGTTGGCAGTCAGCTGTCCTCAATGGGCTCCATCTCACCACGCTGAGATCGTGACCTTCGCTGTAACCAAGAGTCGGACACCCTACTGACTTACTCACCCAGGCATGCTAACGTGCAGCCTTTCTAATAGAACCAAAGGCTCATGACTGACCTTCGTTTTGTATTTCACCACCGAAGGAACCATAGGGGTTCTATTAGGCTTCTAAAAGTCTGGGCCTAGTTTCCCAGTCAATCCTGAAACATATCACATTTTATCTGGGAGGAGCATAATGAGCAAAATCAGGTATTGGCCTTTGTGAGTTTGCTTATCAACGTATTGCTTAATTCTTTTTCCTCTAAGCATTGACGCTGATTGACTTTGCGTCTTTCGCTGCGTGCATAGTGCCATCTTGTGGCCAGGGAACACATAACACTCATCGACTCCAAAAGCGTTGCTCCACCTGTTCTGCAGTCCAGAGGACCTCCGGGTGGAGAAACGTGCGACTTAGGACTAGGTGACTGCACACAAAGTTTACAGCTAAGCCATCTCAACATGGACTTCTTCTAGCGGGAGTATTTTTAGAAGCGTTCATGAAGTTTGTATTTTGTGCACTTTCTCATTTTCATAGTTTTTCCGCAAAGGCTATTTTCCCCTCCTCAACCCGATTTTTGTCCTTTGAGAGAGAGCCCTGGAAAACCGGGGCCATGGCACCAGTGGTTCTTGGAGGGGTAGGGAGTGACAAATCTCCAGCAGGCTTCACCTCAGGAGGGTTGTAAGACCAAACTTTCTTATAGAGGAAGCCGCAGATGGGAGGGGGCGGGATATGTGGGTTCCTCCCGAACTTCGGCCTTGGGTAGAAGGGCAGAGCACTAAAACGGTCCAAGCAATCAGCACGTGGAAACTCTGGAAGAAACAAGAGTCTTTGAGCCACTGCAAATAGGTCTCACTATGCATTAAAATCTCATAATTCTCTCTACACCCGAACCCCTCAAACCTTTCCTCAGAGTCCACTGATTAAGACTTTATAATGAGAACAAAACTTGGGTTTGGGATGCCGCCAAGTAGAGGTTGCAGATTAAATGAAGGATGGGGCAGGTGGGATGCTGACATCATCCATCATACCCAGGCTTAGGAAATCCGTTTTGAAAACTTCGTTGGATTTTCAAAATTCACAACGGTCCTGTTTGGGTGTATCGTGAGGAGACAAAGATCAAAAGGGCCCATTCCTGCCTTCAGTGATCTCAGTTTCCAGGGGGCAAGGGGACTCGAAACAAAAATAAGATACATGACGCAATTAGAGAAATAGAAAAAATCATTTGCTTTTTTTTCTTTCATCTGTATTTTGCTTTTCTCTCAAAAAGTACATGTAATTCAAAATATTTTGATAAAATATCACTTTAAAAGGAAAAATTGGAGCAACATAAAGAAGGGGTTGAGTCCAGGCAGTACATCTCCCAAGAAAAATAATTAAATAGGCTCATTGCCAATTTTCCTAAGCTGAAAATTAGACCATTAAGCAAGAGATAATTTAAAAAATCTAAAATACTGATATTTTCTGCTAGTTAAGGGTAGATGGGGGCTATCCTAGTGATTTATTATAAAGCAAACAAATGTTAAATCAATTCCCCAAAATGTATAAATATTTATGAGCAGACAAGCAGAAACACAGTCACATAACTAGATTTTGTAGCTCAGGGCACGTCCCCTCATTTCACCAATGAAAAATCACTTCCATCCCTTATGTTAATTAGTAAACCCTCTGATGGTGGATTTTTTTTTTTTTTTTAAGATTTTATTTATTTGACAGAGAGAAACACAGCGAGAGAGGGAACACAAGCAGACGGAATGGTAGCGGGAGAAGCAGGCTCCCTGCCGCGCAGAGAGCCCGATGCAGGGCTCGATCCCAGGACCCTGGGATCATGACCTGAGCCGAAGGATCTGCTTAACGACTGAGCCACCCAGGCGCGCCTGATGGTGGATTTTAATAATGATATTTGAAGGGCTAAGTAACCACCCTTGGAATTTCAATTTCTGATTAAGATTCTTCAAACCCCATTCTGGTTAAGTGGGAAAAAACTAGAATTAATTTGAATACATGTTTATTGCATACCTGATGCTGAAGTATTTTGAAATGAATTACCTCATGGACATGATGATGGAAGTCATAATGAAGAAGCAGATCAATATATTTTAACTTAAGGTCTTTGTAGCCATGTTTTTTTTAACTAGGTGGAACGACAGAGAAAGAATAATTTGTACTGACTTAAATTTAGAATATAAAAGAAAACAAGGAAAGACCACTGTGCTATGTATAGAAGCCTCAGAAGTGAGTAAGAAAAAAAAAATTAATCCTTAGAATGAGCTTCAAGGGAAAGGATCATTATGCTTCCCCTAGCTTATTGGAGTCATCAGTGGTGCATGAATTGTAAATATCTGAGGAAATTGGAGAGCAATGAAAAAGCGCGTGGTCAGAGCCACTGAGCTGGGAATGTCAGCTGCTGTCAACAATACTAAGGTCCATGGCTTGGGACAACCGGATGTGTTTTTGCTTTGATTACCTTTGAAATTTCTCTGCAGGCTTCACAGATACTCTGCAGGCTCCTCATTTAGGCTGCTTTCAACCCAGGTTTCAACTTTATTACTGTGACAAGCAATTTTTATTAATAATTAACCAAATAGTGGGATGAAGAAATTCATGCCTTTCGTGGGACAAAATAGTACAGCTTTTCAAGTGAAGGCTGTTAGTTCACCATGTCTTACCTGCTGAGTTGTGTTCCCTCAAAATTCACACGTTGAAATCCTATCTACCGATACCTCAGGATGCGACTATATTTGGAGATAAGGTCTTTACAGAGATAATGAAGTTAAAAAGAGGTCATCATGATGGGTCCTAATTCAATATGACTGGTGTCCTTTTAAGAAGGGGAAGTGTGGACATAGATATGGACAGAAGGAAGACTATTTAAAAACGCGGGGAGAAGACCGCCATCGACAAGCCAAGGAATGAGGCCTTTGAAGAAAAAGACCCTGCTAATACCTTGATCTTTGACTCTTGGCCTCCAGAATTGTGAGAAAATAAATGTAGTTTAAGACCCTCAGTCTGTGGGCTTCGTTATGGTAGCGCAAGCAGACTAACGCAGCAAGATTTGTACTGTGTCACTGACTGTCTCAGGGGGAAGCAGACGGACGTGAGGGGAGTTTAGTGGGTCATATGCACGCAGTGAGGCAGGTGAGGAAAACTTCAAGGTACAGTCCAGGGCCCTGAGTCCAACACAATCGAAGAGAGAGCCAACAGGCCTCAAAGAGCAAGGAGAGGGAGCGGGTCCAGGAACTCAGAAATGGAGTTTCTGTACAGAGAGAGATGCCTGATAGGTGCTGGCAGAGAGACAGAGGGGAACATGTGCCCTGACCTTGTGTTTCTCTTTCTGGCCATTCTCCAGCCAATGCTTCCCACTGACCACACCCACGTCAGAGGCAGAGGGCAAGGATGCCCATCGAAGCCTCCGGGGCTTCGGACAAGCTCTGGATCTCAGAGCAATGTGAAAAAGAAGGGTAGAGAGTGGACATAAAGAGGCAGATGGAAACTGTCCAGCCAGAGGCATATCTGGATTTTAACGGAGGTGCACCAACTTCATCTCATTGTCTCTACTGGGCTCATGTGTTGGTGGAAGTTCTGGAAGCTGTGGAATAATGAGTCCGTTTCCATTCATTAATGGACTTGATGACAGGTTTCAGAATATTTGTGCCGATAAGGCACAGGTATGGAGGAAGGTGTGGGGGACAGGAGGCAACAGTTGAAGGTCAGAGATCTAGTGACATAGCAAGATCCACAAAGTGAAAGTTCAAGGCTCATATGCATTTTCTGTGAAGTAGTAGAAGAATTGAAGGTAGACTAGGATAAAGATACATGCTATAATTTCTAGAGCTATACCGCCCCAAAAACCTTTCCAGAGTGGTAGAAATTGTCTAAATTTGTGCTATCCAACTGGTAACCACTTGCCACAGGAAGCATAGCCCTAAAGTGTGAGGGTAAGAACAAATCTAAGAAATAAAAATTAAATTTTACTTGGTACAAAAAGGGATAGACTTGCCCTCCCCTTTCCTCTTCCTCAGAGCATTCACTTTAGAAAACTTATCATTGCTAATTTTTTCTCTGCCCTTTTCAGATACTATAGAAATCTTTTTAAAACTAAATGAGCTTTTTGTCAGCTTTTCAAGCACCAATATCTTTCCCTAAGACCTGGGAGTCATCTCTTTATGACCATTAAGCAAGAGACATCAAAGGTGAGAACATCAAGGAAGAGAGCACCTCTCTCCCCTTGTCCACGGGTGTCTGGCTCCAGACTGTAACTAGCTACATATCATAGAGATATTAGAAGTCTTATTATTTCTTTGGATAAAGGCAGTCAGCAACATAATGGCCACCTCAATTCCCAGGGGAATTTAAGATGCACTGTGTATGATCAATGGGGCTGGCAAGTATTACTTGAGGACACGTTCTCATTATGTTGTGAACACACATGTAATGGGTTGTGTCTGCCAGGCCATATAAAAAAGTGAGATTTCTGTCTTTGCAATTTCTTTATGGGTTGCCTGTGATGCACATCCCATTCTGGCATAATGCTTATTCAGTGATAAAATTGGTTTTTTTTTTTTAAACTTTTTTTTTTTTAAAGATTCATTTATTTATTTATTTGACAGAGAGATCACAGGTAGCAGAGAGGCAGGCAGAGAGAGAGGGGGAAGCAGGCCCCCCGCTGAGCAGAGAGCCCAATGCGGGGCTCGATCCCAGGACCCTGAGATCACGACCTGAGCTGAAGGCAGAGGCTTTAACCCACTGAGCCACCCAGGCGCCCCATAAAATTGTTTTCTTTCTCTTCTACTCTTGCAGAGTTTTTTTGGGGTTGGCAGGAGATTTTTTTAATTGGATTTCCACAAGAACAACCAGTTAAAAGGTCAATAGAGGAGCTATAGTGGCATCCTAGAACATTCAACACACAAAGGAAGGCAGGAAAGGAGCAGACAGGTGAAAAACAAATGAACAGATATGAGATGAAGAGAAAACAAATACCAAGATGGCAGACTTAAGCTCATCAATTGGAGTAATTGCTGCAAGTAGACTAACCCCCTCCCTCCCATTCTAAGTCAGGAAGTGTTAAAATGGATAAGAAAGCAAGACCCATTTCTATATGTATAAGAAATACATTATAAAGTTGAGAGTAAAAAGATCCAAGATATAAACCATGAAATCACTAAGTATAATATAACCAGTGTGGCAATATTAATATTAGACAAAGCAGATTTTAAGACAAAGAAGATAGTCAGAGAGAAAGAAAGATATTCCATAATGATGAAAGGGTCAATTCTTTGAAGAGACACAATAATGCTAAATAATTGTACTCATTAACACAGGTCCAACAAGTTTCAAGATACAGGTAGCACAACTAGAAAAAATTAAATGAGGAGAAGGCAGAGGCACAATCAGCCAGAGATTTTAATATCCCTCTCTCAGCAATTAATAAAAACAGTAGACCAAAAAGATCAATGATGGTAAAGAGGTCTTGAACTAAAATAGCGAAGCCAAGAAATTTTGGTATGTTAAAGAGGTAAGATTTAATTACCTTAACACTGTCTTTGGAAGCACCTCATTTCTAGGTGTTCCTTGATAAGCAACATTTTACTGTAATGGTCTGTAGAGATCAACCAAAGTTGCTCCCATGTGCCACTTGGGGTAGGAGCCCTGAGGTCACAGAAATACTGCATGGTCTTTGTGCTTTAGGATGTCTTGATGCATCAGTGTTGTGAAATATTTATTAATGTTGCATTACAGTATAGGTAGAAACTCTGATCCCTTCTCTTGTAAACTATAACAAGTAACTAAAGCAGCCTCTTAACTCTGATTGAATGATTTCATCTCTTTGGGTTAGATATGTGAGCTTTCTTTAGCTGAAATCAACAGCTTCCTTCAAAGTTACTTTGGTGGCAGAGAGCGAACTTAGTCCCTTAGGAACAAGGTTGCCAGACTTGGCAAAGAGAAAAACAGAGTGCCCAGCTAAATTTGAGTTTCAGCTAAACAACAGAGAATTTTTTTTACTATGGGACATATTTATACTAAAATACATCTGAAATTAAAATTTCAGCAGGTCCTCTGGAAATGATGCTTTTCCAAGGTTGTAAGCAGTTCTAATTCAAATACCAAAATCAAACAAATGCCTTCTTTCAGGGAGCTGTCCCCCCGATGCAGAACTATAGTCCTTGTAAATTATGATGGAGCAATAAAAAGATGATGGAAAAGGGTCACTCTCAAGGTCATCTTTTTATTTAAATATTTTATGATGATGCGCATACAAATATAATCTCCCAAGGAACAAATGTAAAACCTAATACAAATCATCACTTCAGGTACAAAAAAGCCATTTAGAAAATGTGATTATGTTACATACAAGAGACAGGTTAGGTTTTCCAAGTCTGTCCGAGGAAGACAGTTAAGACCAAGTTTGGATTTTTGGAGTATGCAGGTCATATTCATATTTCACACAGTAGTGAAATTCCTGCTGCATACATGGCAAAATATAACTACTAAGTATATAATAGGGAGAAAAAAGCAACAATTACTAAGTAGAGAGTAAAAAATTTAGATCATGGAAACTGACCTTCACCTTGGCCACACACTTATGATATTTAAAAATATTTGCCTTTACCCATATATAGTCAATAGGGGCAAAACATACCAATCTTTTGTATAACATAATTCAAGTCAAAAACACGTCTAAACAAAGAATTCTTAAAGATTCATTTTCCTAGCAAAATACCTTGAAAAATAAAAAATTACAGTCTTTAAAGTTTATGAAAAATTATTTTGTTGTGGGAAATATTCACATAAACTGTTACCGATGTGCATATATGCTTTGAAACTTCAAATGCACTATTTTTTCAAGAAGCAATGAAAGTTTAATCTACTGAGCAGCCAAAATACTCAAATAACTTTTCAAAATAAAAGGCAAGGATGCTGTATAATTTCAGGCCAATTGTTCAATTGAATGATATTTGATATTTAATATTCACGTAGTAAGTCAGGACTGGCCAGTCAGTGATTTTGAGATGCAGAATAAAATCATAACTTCAAATTTACAATTACTGATAGTATAGGGTTTTTCAGTTTTTCCAACTGTAAACAAAAGAGGATGGTTTCTAAAATTTGGTTTGATTCCACAAATATTTATTTGGCACTCGTGTTATGCACTGAGGATATATAGCAGTGAAACAGGCAGGTTCTTATCACAGTGGAGAAACCAGTCTGGTGGTTAATTTAGCTGTACAAAATTAGAAGATAGTGTATCCTGAGTTTGTAAAAATAGTATATTATTCTAAAAAATAAAGTGATTTTATATTTATGAATTTTACCCTGGATTATTCAACTGAATCGCAAGTGCTCATTATTTTCACGACTTTGGGGAGACACAGGGAAGCAATAATGCTATTTTTATGATCATACAAGACACACACAGCAACATACAATGTGTGTTCTTTACCATACTAATGTCCCCAAATTCTATCATCCCAAGATTAAAAGGCCAGGCTTCTAGTCTTAAAGAAAACAGTCATCCAGGCCATGCACGTAGTTTTGGAGAAATGAGGTGTTGGTAATCTGATAGCTGCAGTCAAGGATGGGATATAGAAAGGCAATGTTGAAGGTGAAAACAGGAGGCCCAGAGGCCCCGTCAGCTTCATAGGTGGCTGGATTGGACAGCTGATGCCCCGGCTACCTTGTGTCCATTTGGTAAACTCTCAGAAGCCAGACTGACTCCCTGATTTGCTTTGTGAATATTGTTTGGCCCTAACTCACTAAAAGGCACCTAAGACACAGCATGCCCTCAGCAAACCCTGGAGCATCTCTGAAGCCCACTCCTGGAGGCTGGGGCGCTGAGGTGGTGGATTAGTGACTGAGAAGAGTTTTAAGCCCAATGTGTATGTCTCTTAAGCCTACAGGCTCATCAAAAGACAGGCCCAGCTGAAAACATGAAATGGGACTCTGGGTCAGTCTGCGGAGGACTACGATTTAGGAGTAAGAATGCTGTACCATGCTGTGTTTGGAGACTCTGGTGGAAGATGTGGTGCGAGTTGAAGTAGAATGACCAGATTTGTCTAAACTGAAATTCGGCAGGGGGCCACGGACCGCGGCTCCTGAAACCTCTGTCTTTCTGGCCATCGCCGAGGTTTCGGTAGGAAATTGGTAACTGGAGGCAGGGGTTTGCACCCTTTCTGTCACTGTCACGTTCTGTCCCGCTGCCGCAGCGGGTGGGGCCAGAGGGGGCTGCAGCCCCGAGCTGGGGGCCAAGAAGCGCTCCCTCTCCCTTACCACAACATACTGCGCGTCTGGCAGAGGCTGAGAGCCTTCCAGAGGACCAGGTAGGCCCCCGTTGGGCTGTATGATTCTCTCGGTAACCACGACACTACCGTCATGAGCATAGTGCTGATCTACCAAGGGAGGGGCTGGCGCATACACCCGCTCCGTCACAATAAGGGCCTGGGACTGGCCAGGACCCAGGAGCATGGTGCTCGGCGGCATCGTGGAACCTGTGGCGTAGGAAGTTTCTGTCACTACAACGTTACCGGAAGCCAGTGGATCGGGAAGCCGCGTAGCTACCTTTTGACTCTGCTTGGAAGATACAGAACTTTCAGTGACTATTTCCTGAGTTACTTTCTCTGCCTTTGCTTCAGGCAAAGGTTTTGGAACTTGAAAGCTACTACCAGCGAAGTAGGCATTCTCCGAATTAATCCTTGCTTGCTCACTGAATGAATGTGAAGCTGCGTTGGTACTAGATGCTCCCACAGGGTTTTGCCTCTGCTCAATTTCCCCATCCATATCTATTTTTTGACCCAAGCAAATTTCAGCTAGTGTCCTGAATTTAAACCCTAAATCATCTAGAAAACGATCATCGAGTTCTCCTTCAATAAAACTGCAGCACCCAATGGAACCATGGAGAGATGCAGTGTCTTCCTGAGAATAAACCAGAAGGCAGTCTTTGCCTATGTGAATGTCATCTTCATCAGTGTAAGAGGCAGCTTTCTGAAATGCAAATAAAACAGAGGCATAGAATTAGTGACACAACTTCACTTAAGAATAAGGCGATATTTCTGTCCCAAATGCATAACCTGAGTCTCCTTATAAGAAAACATTAGAGAAACACAAATGGAAGGACATCCTACAACACGGCTGGTCTGTATTCTTTAAAAAAAAAAAAAAATTCGTATCACGAAAGGAAAAAAAGGCAGGACTCTGGACTGGGTCTTGGACAGGAAAAACAATGGCTACAAAAAGACATTATTATGATAACTGGCAAAATTAAATACAGAATACGGCACTGTTAAATCTCTAAATTTGTTCACTATATTACGTTAAGAAAATGTGCGTGTGTACATGTGTGTGCATGAGCATGTGTGTGTGTGTGTGTGTGTGTGACAAAGAGAGAGAGACAGAGGGAGGGAGAGACTCGGAAAGCAAATAGCAAATATGGCAAAGGGTTAATAATTGGGTAATCTAGGTAAAGAATATACAGGAGTTCAAAATTTCTGAGTTACTTTCTATTGTTCTTAGAAGTTTTCTGGTAAGTGTGAAACGATTTCTGAATAAAAAATTGCTCACATACACATACAACCAAGTCTGACTGGAGCAGGATACGAGTGGAGAGGGGAAACTATTAAAATGAAACTAATAGGGCACCCTAAAATGGAGCTTGGCAGTGAGACAGAAAGGGGACGAGGAGAAGTGGTTTTCCTGACATGAACCACATCACCATCTTCCTGTCAAGCTGACCGGTGGGCAGATGGTCTGAAAGAAGGGAAGAGGGTAGGAGACAGGAAGGGGAAAAGCACTCTGGTAATTGGCTACCACGCAGAGAGGGGACAGAAGTAAACTGGCCTCCTTAGAAGTCCATCCCTCCACTCCTCTCACATGTCCTTCAGATGCCCAACACTCTGACTCTGCCCATCCCTGTGTGGGGCCCAGGGACCTTCTTCTCAAGAAAGGTACCCAGCCCTGCTTCTAATTCCTCATTCCAGGCATGAGGTTTCTGACTGTATCCCGTCATCTTTCCTGTACCTCTCCTCTTGATTTTTCACGAACTGCCTCAATAGTGAAGCCAAGTAGACAAAATTTAAACAGACAGGATAAATTGTGATTTTTCGGTCCTGTGTTCTCTCTGCTCCCCGCAGGCTCATCCCTATCACATCTGCTCCGGCAGAGGAACTGTACTTTCTGACCCACTGACATCTGGCTTCATCATGTGGCTTGCTCTGGTACTGAAATGTGAGCACAGAAAAGACAGCTGTTTGAGGAGTTGGTCATTGCCCGGTTCTGTATGGCTCTGTTCCCCATTCCCTGAGGACAGCACCTGCCCAGTCCGACTGCTCCCTTGGCATGTGTCTTAGAATGAAGGCAACATGGAGGAGAGCAGAGATGTGTCAACTGACAAAAACAGGAATGTGAGAAATAAGCTTCTGCAAGAAGTAAAACTGTGGGGTCATTCGTTATCACTGCATAATGGAGCTAACTGATTCAATGGGTTACCTCTGTCTTCCCTCACTGCCCATAAGCATTCTCTTAAAAAATGACAAAATCCTACTTAGATCCAAGGCAATGATTACTCGAATGATACCACCTTCACATATAAATGTCCCCCTTACCCCCGCCCCAGCACCTATAAAAACCAACCCTTACCTCAGTGAAATAACTTCTTAAGAATTCTTCACTGACTGCAACAGCAGCTGCTCGAGCTCCCATCAGGTCTCTGGAAGAGCCTGTGACTTGTCCTTTCGTGATCCTTGTCCTGTCAGTGCCTACGTGGGCTCCTGTTGTTCCCGTCACCTCGGTAACTCCACCAGAAATCAGGCTTCTGTGTTCTTCCCATCTTCCATCCACCTCCGTCATCTCATGATGCTCTTCGATGAAGGTAGATCTATCTTCTTTTGTGGTTTCCTTGGTTACTATACCTCCCACTCTCATGTCTACAGTTACACCCTCTCTATGATCTGCTGTCACATGCAAAGGCACCACCTGTGAGAGCAAATACAGTTGAGAAGTGAGAAGGCTGGAGGGTCGGTATAGGTGGTAAAAAGGATCTGAGCTATGCGGGCAGGGGAAGAGAATAAGCTATTTCCACAGAGGCAAATTAGGAACAATATTTTGGGTTGAATAACTTGTATTTGAGTTTTCTGAAGATCTCCATTCCACCTTCTTGTTTTGTCAGCTGATCATAACCCAGGGAGAAAACAAAAATTATTTAAATATGGTCTTAGCTCATTTACACTATTGGTATCAATGGCATTTCGACTTTCCTCTAGGGTTTAATGCCTCCTTCTACAGTTACTATAGTTCCCTCTCTCTTTTCTTCCCCCTTAGCTGGACACATACTGCTCCAAATAAAGACCATCTTTCCAAGCCTCCACTGCTACTCGGAATAGCTAAGTTCTGCCTAATGTGATTTCAAACAGAAATAGGGTAGGCAACTTTTGGGAAGTGTTCTTTAAGAACATTTCTCCCAGTCTGCTTTTTGGAATGTGGGGACAGCAGCTAGTGTCGGGAGCATGAAGACAGCATGGGGATGAAACTCATCCATGGAGGAACAAGGAAGGAGGAGCCTGGGACCAGGCTGTAGAGGAATCATCACGCTGGTCCTTGACCGCCCACATTCATATTTAAGCCTCTGTTATTCTGAATTCTCTGATCCTTGATGCTAAATCGTGTCCTACTGAACACAATGCTTATTATAGACGGTGATGACAGACCTGGGGTGAAGATGCAACACAGACATGATGGGATCTCCTCCTGTCTACTAAGTAGGGAGGAGAGGAGATTTTGCAAGATTTTATAACCATTATGGGGGTGGTGGGTTTCCCTTTCCCAATGCTATGCATTGAGGGGAACAGAAATGGAGCACATCCTTCATTCCCTGACCCTTTTTTAACATTCTCTGTAACATGAGGTCTATCACAGTATAACAAGACCACTTCAACTCTGCCCAGGCAACAAACACAAAATTTGTTGTCATTTCAACCCTCTGTTTAATGGAGACATGTGAATGAAATCTACAATGACTACTTTGCTTTCTCATGACTTAAACTGTTAGGAACAGTGCCCAAAGGCCCTTTAAAATCAGGAAAGAAGACAAGTTCCACTGACATCAGATTATCTGACCTTGTCTTCAGGTGGCGCCCCTTCATTATTCCAAGGATGCAGCATCTCTATTGTGCCAGGAATTGGGGTGAAGCCTTTGGCGCCTTCTCCACATTGGCACATCAGCAGTAAAAGTGGTACAACTGGACAGAAACAAAACGGAGTCCAGAGAAGGTGAGTCCCAACATATTTCTAAATTTATATTGCATAATTTTGGAATTTGTATTTTGCTTCTTGGCGTTCAGTCTTCCCTTATTTACAGCCCAATTTTTGTGTTTTCCTTTTCTTCAGTCTGATCCGACCTCACCAAGCTTGTTTTGCTGAATCATATCAAAGACTAACGGCACCATGAGGGAGTCCTCGTTCATCACAAAAAGGCTGTGTGTGGTTCCTGGACGGAGCTCCAGGGCTAGATTCGATAGCATACGAATCATCAAGATCAACTTAGAGACTTAAATCTTTTGTTGTTCTTTTAAATCACTTTTTTAATATGAGAAAATTCATTATCCCCAAAAACATATATGCTAAAAAGACTGAAAGCTCCCGGGGGTGGGAAATTTTAGTATGTTTCAATACTCTAGAACTTTGGAACTTCTAAAATACTTCACCACTTCATCCTGGAGTAGAATTTAGCAGAAGGCATGGCAAACTGAGGTTCAAATTAACATCTGAATTACCTGAGTATTATTTTCGAAAATGACTCTACATTAAAAGCCCTTAAAATATATATAACATTTCATCACGAATTCAATCAAATTTCCGAGCTCCCTCCTTAAATTTTGTTCTACCTCAGGGAGGAAGTGAAAGCCAAGGTTGTCTTCTTGATCAAGGTAGTAAATAATTAATTACACCTGCAGACAGTCCTTCTCAAATTAGTTTTTATTGCCACTTCCATTTGGCAGCTTCCAACGATGAAATGACTACTTCCTACACTCCCTTTTGTGTGAAATAGTTGACAGCTCAGCAAATACAGCCACTCCGAGTAGCTACACTGTGAGTAAAAAACTGAAATTAGCCAGTGACAACTCAACCATTTCAACAGACTTAACCAGTGCTTATCAAGTGTCTACCATGCACCAAGCCCCACATGGGGCCCTGGGGAGTCTGAGATGAGAAGGCAAAGCTTGGGGTCTCTGGGTAAAAATGGATTCCCAGCTCCAGTACCCACCTACACACCTGGTGAGCTGAGACAAGTCATTTCTCCACACTCAGCTATATTTTCGCCAGTAAAACAGAGACGATGGTATGCACGTACTCTGTAAACTATTGGGTGCTGTGCATTCAATCGCACATGTTGAAAGTGCAAAGCAAGAATTGATGGGAACATCAATTCTGTAAAATAACTTTGTATCCATCATCCAAATTCATGCAACACATCTTTTCGGAGAGCCTCCTATGGCCAAGGCACCGTTCTAAGCACTGGGTGTGGACCAACAGACAATGTCCGTCATCACAGAGCTATCACTAACGAGGCCGTCTAGCAAGCCTGATCATTTAAATCTGGAAATGACACGTTTTTATAAAACAAAAGTTCATTTTTATGAAACCAAATTCTGAAGAGGGCTAGAATAATCTTTGGTGAATTTCTTAATGGTCCCTTCTTGTTTCCCTCATACCCTCGGAAGTGTTCCAGTGTGGTTAAAGCATTGCTGTTAAGAAATCAATGACTGGGGGCGCCTGGGTGGCTCAGTGGGTTAAAGCCTCTGCCTTCGGCTCAGGTCATGATCCCAGGGTCCTGGGATCGAGCCCTGCATCGGGCTCTCTGCTCAGTGGGGAGACTGTTTCCCCCTCTCTCTCTGCCTGCCTGTCTGCCTACTTGGGATCTCTCTCTTTCTGTCAAATAAATAAATAAATCTTAAAAAAAAAAAAGAAAAATCAATGACTGCTACCACAACAAATCACTGGCACTGAGACGACTAGCTGGGCTAAAGAGCAGCTTCTAAAATACTTACGTAGCAAGAGCAGAAGGGCAAAAATGATTAGCGCAATGGCTGCGGGTCCCAGGCCAACATAGGAGTCCTGCAGACGTTCTGCACAACCACCGCCATCCAGACACTTACAGGTGGTGAGTTTAAGCACCTGCTTTTCAGGGCAGCTGAGGCCCTGCCTGTCCGAAATCAGGAACTGAATTTCTTGTCTCCCAAGTTTTTGCTCCTTTTGTTGCAGTAGCACACTGGTACCTACAAGGGGAGGGGGCAAAAGGAGAGAGGAATGCATGATTACCAAGGAAGGAGTGAAAGGAAACATTCTTGAATTGCTGATAACATTTAGCTCCAGTGAGAAGCTTTATTCTTGCTTAGCTTCTCTATTGAAGTCACACCGTGGGCTTGTTAAAATTAGTCCAGATCCCCCCAAGAGGCAGGTTGATAGCAAAGGATAGGATTTGAACGCATCTTTCTTTGATGATATTTTAAACAAATATGTGTGATGTCTACCAAATGCTAGAAACCATTCTAGGTACTAAAGAATACAGTGACAAACAAGTGGGGAGTTAAATGACATTATTGTTAAATGATCTTTATTTTACCATCTTAAGACTTTGTTAAGGCAATTTTCAAACAGACAATAATAGAAGAGTGTAGTTAACCTGTCCCCAGCTTTAATAACTTTCAGCAATGGGCCAATCTCATTTCACCTAGTCCCCTCCTTTTTGTTCCTGACACTGTATCACTATACATCCAAAATTTTGAAAAATTTCAAATCTACAGAAAAACCGTAAGAATATTACAATAATATCAACATACCCTTCATGACTGGTTTACATTTGATAACAATACTTTCTATCCATTCACTTTTTTCTGAACTATTTGAAAAATAAGTTGCAGATATTGTGGCACACATATCAGAATATACCTTCTAAGACCAAGGGACATTAGTCCTTTCCAAAAACTTAGTATTGCTATGACCCATAGTCAAACTTTTCAATGGTTGCGATAATGCCCTTAATAGTTCTCTTTCTTTCTGGGGTTTTTTTTTTTTTTTTCCTGGATCCAATCAAGAATTATGCATTGCCTTTAGTTGTCACCCTAATCTCTAGGGACGATCCAAGTCAGTCCCACCCTTTATCAAGACTTTGCATTTTTGAAGGCCATCTATTTCAAAGGATGTTCTGCAGTTTGAACTTGTCTGATTATTTCCTCATGATTGGATTCAGGTTATACATTTTCGGCAAGAACATGACACAAAGAGTTATACAAATTAACTTTTATTTTTTTTTAAATGTGACCAATGATTATTTTCAAATTTTTCTTTCACGTGAATAAAAATAATGAGCAGTTTTCACGTGAGTAAAAATAATGATGCAATATAAGAGCTTAAAAATTATCCTCACAAAAAAATTATCCTCACATATTCATAACATGTATTTAAGAATAATAAACTTGCAAGACATGTAAAGTCAGATGAACACAAAGATAAAAATGAAGTGTTTGGGGTTTGTTTTGTTTATTTTTAGAAGTAAAAAAACAGCTTCTTTTAATTTTAAGGTCCAAATTTTATGGAATTTGATCTGTATAGCTAGAATAAACTTATATCATCTCAAACCTTTGAGAAGGGAGAAAAGCATTTCGTCATTTAAAGGAGTAAGAACTCATGAAACAAACAAACAAACAAACAAACAAACAAACAAACAAACAAACCATGAAAGCATGGCCTGGAAGAACATAATTAAATTCGTGACTGGCTCTGAGAGGGCAAGTCAAGAGGGGAGAAAAGGCAAAAAGAGGACTTCTATTTTATCCATTATCATAAAAAAGGATGTCTCATTCAAATATGAGAAATTGTTAATATTCCTTTAATTCCAGGTGGTAGGTACAAAGATGTCTGCTATACTAGTCACTGGAATTTGCTGTGCTTTAAAATTTTCCCAAATAAATAAAATAATAAGAGCTATTTATTATCATGAGAGCTAGCCCATCAGCTTATTATGTAACCAAGGAGAAGAAAGTTGGTTTACAGAATCCTCTCTCTCTAAATTGTCTAGGTATATAAAGTATAAAGGTTTATACTTTATATATTTTATATACTATACCTTTATACTTTATATACTTACTTTACCTACTTTATAAGCCTTCGTCTTATAACACTCCAACATGCATACCCTTAAGAGTTTCATGTTCTTAAGACTACAAAAAGACGGGGCACCTGGGTGGCTCAGTCGTTAAGCATCTGCCTTCGGCTTAGGTCATGATCCCAGGATTCTGGGATCGAGCTTCCAGCTCCATCGGGCTTCCTGCTCAGCAGGGAGCCTGCTTTTCCCGCTACCATTCCCTCTGCTTGTGCTCCCTCTCTCGCTGTGTTTCTCGCTGTCAAATAAATAAAATCTTAAAAAAAAAAAAAAAGACTACAAAAAGACTTCTTTCATGTTCCTAAGACTACAAAAAATTCAAGGACCCATCAAACATCTTGATCTTTAGACAGAAAATGTACTTATGTATCCAGAAAGGCTCCAGAGACAGACTGCTTGGGTTCAAATCCTGGTTCTAGCTTTTAACTAGCTGTGACCTTGAGAATGTTTTGTTTTTGTTTTTAAGATTCTATTTATTTGAGAGAGAGAGAGTGAGAGAGAGAGAGACAGACAGACAGAGAGAGAGACAGAGAGAGAGCGTGCATGCACATGAGCAGGGGCTGTGGGAGAGGGAGAAGCACACTCCCCTGCTGAGCAGGGAGCCCAATGCAGGGCTCCATCCCAGGACCCTGGGATCATGACCTGAGCCGAAGGCAGACGCTTAACCCACTGAGCCACTCAGGCACCCCCGACTTTGAGAATTTTTTTTTTTTTTAATATTTTTTTTATTAATTTGACAGAGAGAAACACAGCGAGAGAGGGAACACAAGCAGAGGGAATGGTAGCGGGAGAAGCAGGCTTCCTGCTGAGCAGGGAGCCCAATGTGGGGCTCGATCCCAGGACCCTGGGATCATGACCTGAGCCGAAGGAAGACGCTTAACGACTGAGCCACCCAGGCGCCCCTGACTTTGAGAATTGTAAGAAAACTCTCTGTGCCCTTGTTGCTTCATCTGTAAAATGTTGACGACAGTAGGGCCAAACTTGTAAGGCGACTGACATCAGTAGAGTGCTTAGGACAGTGCCTGCCATCTCCCAAACATCATATGATTTTTAGATAAAATAAGTAAGAATTGGAAACCCAGTAAGTTCAATGCAAAACATCTTTACACATCTCAGACAAAGAAAGGTCAGCTCCAATCAAGCATTCAGCCTGGGTGGGGAGTCCCAGGCTTCTGTGAGTACAGAATTAGACACTGAACAGGGAGACCAACCACTTTTCAAGTTTTGAGGCCTGTGACTTAATTACCCTAAGAGGAATCATCTGGATGTCTGCCACCCAGGGCCCCTGCTAGCTGAAAACTTGATCTTAAGCAGCCTCCGTTAATCAGGATGGTGACTGCCGTCCTCAGAGGGGAGGCAACTTTAGTTAACTGAGAGCATAACTATCTTCTGCTAGTGAGTACATAAACCCTAGGGAGATTTAAAATTAGTTATAGGATATTTAAGCAAATTAAAGACATGGTTTTAATATTTTTGTATTATATGGGAATTATTTGTAATCATTACTGTGCTTTTAGGAAGCATAAAAATCATTTTAGGAAAATCAGCCCTATTAATGTGACAGCTTTGTAACTCCAACTTGTGTGACAGTGTTACTGATTTGGCCTTGTAGCTGTAGGTTGAAATATCACTGGTTTGTTCAGTATTGGTCCACTGAAGAAGATTTCAGGTTCAGTGCATTTGTAAGTCACATTTATTGGAATTTTTGAGCATAGGGATCACAAGAAGTGAGACAATGCATTTGATTTGTAATTCAGATCATTGAAATATATAGGCAAAAAATGAAATACGCTAAACTTATAAACGTGGTTTGAGATATTGAAAGTGTTTACTCTGTAATTTGTAATCAAAGCTTAAATGGCGACAAAATTCTGTTAGACTTAACAATAAATTTGTTAATTAAGAAAAGCTTGGGTATTATATTTGAAACTTTTCTAAAATGAACACTAATTGTTTACAACAAAATAGTCTCTTAGATAGTTTGTGGTATTCAAAACCACCCTGGAGAACACCCAGCAGCTCATACCAACAAGGGGTTATGTCTAAGACAGGGACATATGCACAGCGTCACCTGGAATGGGGGGGTCAGACAGGCCCTTCTTCATACTGTGTCCATCACTGACCAGCTTTGTGACTTTGAACAGCTACTTCATTCTAGTTAAGCCAAGATTCTTCAGCTGTAATCAGGGAATCATGTTGTAGATTAAAGATTAAATGAGATAAGGCCTACGAAGGGCCAGCAGACTGCCTTGGACTCAGTAAGTCTTTCATAAATATTATTTTAATGGGATTGTTATCAGAGCTTAAGCTTTAGAAGACATCTATTCTGCTGTGCTTAGCCAGGCTACTCCTCACCTTACGAGACAAAACGACTAGTTCAGGAGCCACTTAGAGAATGCCCAGCTATCTTTAAGACATCAGGTTGTTTTTTTTCTTTCCCTCTTCTGTGACTCCAAATGGGGCATCTACTACCAGCCGACGGAAGACACCATACCTGAGCCTCAGAACCTCATTTTATAAACTTCTGTACAAAACTGTATCAGAAATATAATTTACGAAAAGAAAAAAGCACAGCCTATATTATAATGATTTTAGATTTCTCTCAGGTTTAATATTTAAATACGTAGTCCAATGATTTTGCTTACTTTCTTGGTGTACTATTTGCCATTTTTCTGCCATTCCAGCCGGTCTGTCGATAATGGAGAAACTGAACGGCCCACCATTTTGGGATCCATCCAAGTCCTCTGCGGTCACATTCACGTACTCCACGTCGTCACAGACAGTCTGCACTGGGTTGACCAGTGTGGGACAGTTGTCATTGATGTCTTCCACTGTGATAACAATGGTCCCAGTGATGGTCTTTCTTGGATAAGCTTAAAAATGAGAAAGAAGAAATATGAATATGCTGCCCCTATCGCTGACAACAGACACAGTTTGAATTCTCTTTCTGGTTTGGTAAGGAGAAGGTACTAACAAACTATGGCATTTTCCATCCTAGATACGTTTTAATATTCAGATGAAGTCATTTTTTTTTAATCCACTAAATGAGTAGAAATGTGAAGGTTGTCAATCGGAGAGATCTGAGTTTCCTACAAGAACAAAATGAAGGTGTCGGATGTTCCAAAATAATATTTAGATACACGTAACTAGAAGAAATGCATTTGTAATAACTTACTTTCAGATATTGCCAAAATCTTTGCAGTGTATGTACCATTTCGGACATATCTGGATTCAAAATCAGCAATTTTTACAAGTTTAATTTCAGATGTAAGAGAATCCACAGAGATCCAGTTGTCTATATCTTCCAATTTGGCATATCTATTATAAAACAAACATAAAAATAATTTTCACTTCTGGATAAATTGACAGTCTCTAATAATCTACAACTCTTTCAAGCTTAATTTTTGGTTCATTCTCTGTGTTCTTGTTATAGGCATTAGTTTGAAATGTTTTTAATTTCTTGAAACTGTCCTAAAAGCCTTCTCTCTTTACTGCATATCACAGTTATTTGGAACCTTCTGTATTTCTGTAATATACCCAAGACATCTGCAAGGGCAATCCTTTCTTGCCTACAAACCCGTAAGTTTGCAAGTTGCTCTATAGTCCGTCCTACAGCTTTTGGTCTAGTCTCCCTTAAATTTGGGGTAAACTTCTAGATAGTAACTTAGTTACCCAACAACAACTGGTGGAGAAAATGTATTTGTTACTTTCTTGCCTTTAATACTTTTCTTTCAGGAAAGAAGGCAGGTTTAGACAGAATAAGACAGTAAGATTCATTCTGAAGTTTTTCTTTGTTTTCAAGTTTTCAGCTTTCTCTAGCCTGAATTACTTGGAGGTGAAACACCCAGTATCGGCCTCACACTCAACTGGTCAAGGGAAGAGGGAAGGTGATCTGGGGGAAATTTCTCCCTGATTCTCAGTTGCAGGTACAACTCTGGATAATTTACTCTCCAGACTTTTGGAGGACTGTAATGCTGGGAGGGAAGGAATAAAATGTTCAAATTTAATTATGATTTTTTGAAGACAGGCATTTAAAGTCATTTAAAATGAAGACATATATTTATAACTATCTCTTACCTTACATGGGCTAGTTGTCCAGTGTCTTCATCAAAAGCTTGAAATTTTCCAATTATTTGGCTTTGGCTTGATTTATCCATGCTCTCGCTAACATGAACTGAGATCGTGCTACTTTTAAAATGAATGCCTTCTTTCACATTTTTCACCTTTACTTTGAATGGAAAGGATGTAGGCTTATATTTATTCTTAATTGATTTGTGAAAAGCTGCTTTGTTGGTGACAGTAATACTGAAATCAAGATTCTTTATTTCTTCATAATCTACCTCCTAGGAAGACAAAATCAAAGGGAATTCTTTCAAAAGAGAAAACAACTGGAACACGCATAGAGCATACTTACACACAGGTATAGTTTAAATATTAGATATGACAATTTAACATATGCGGGATACATTAGCCTTCAGCATTCTAACTCATAACGATACCAAGCAATTAAAAAGTCTGTCAAGGGGCACCTAGGTGGCTCAGTGGGTTAAAGCCTCTGCCTTCAGCTCAGGTCATGATCTCAGGGTCCTGGGATCGAGCCCCGCATCAGGCTCTCTGCTCAGCAGGGATCCTGCTTCCTCCTCTCTATCTGCCTGCCTCTTTGCCTGCTTCTGATCTCTCTCTGTCAAATAAATACATAAAATCTTTAAAAAAAAATCTGATCACCTCTTTAAAAAAAATAAATAAATAAATAAAAAGTCTGTCAATTTGGATATTCATCAATGTTAAGTAGATTTAGGGCGCATCCCCAATTTATCTTTTTAAAGTCCATATTATTGAAAGTATATTTCAATACACACATATATTTAACACACACATATATTTAATAACCTGAAGTGATTCTTTTACTTTATTGAAAAAAGTTAATGGACATGCAATATAATATTCCTTAAAACGTGTTCTATGGGTTTGTTCTGGTGAAAAGAGTCACATGCCTAGTGGTAGCAGCTGGCTGTACCGGGTAGTATAGACTTTTACTGCACATGAACATATCACAAAGCTGAGACCTCCTGGTTGAACTTGCTTAAACCCAAGGATTTTCAAATATATTTAAACAAAGAACGTATCCTCCACACCCTTTTTAGCATAATGTCTATCATTATCTGGTTTGCTAGTAGTGCCATAAAAGATTAATCCTAAAAAAAAGATTAACCTTCCTCCAAATATTGTTCTTTGTGAAATTATATAAAGTATATTTGACATAGTCAGTGTATCATTGAATACGTATTTTATGTTCCAATTTGTCCATTTTCTTTTTATAAACATTTCTACAGTATTCTATTGTTCAGATATATTTAATTTACTTAGCCATTTGATTATTAGGCATTTGGGGTATATATAATTTTTAAATATAATTGATACTGCTGTGAACATTTTTACACAAATCACTTTTTCTCTGTTGAGCTATATCCACTATGAAAAGAAATACCCAGTCCAAGTTTATTTAGGTCTTGTTGACTTTTATTTCCAGTGGTCCTGACCCTTTAGATGCATGGGCATTTTTACTTGTTTCTTTGGCATAATATTAAATGTATTACATGTGTTTACATGAATTACTGCAAAGCTATTCACTTTGTTTTTTGATGACTTATTACAAAATCATTTTCTTTTCTGTAGGGTTCTGGATGGATAACAACTTCTGCCTTCTTTTTAAAATGGGCCACTAGGGTGTTGAGACAAGGACTCAACAGAAAATGACTAGAGAAAATACAGTCTTTGTGATTATAGGATCCTTGGGAGAGTTATTTTCTTTTTAAGGTGCCCTTGCACTTAACATGCTTGTTTGAATAGCATGACATATGCTGAATGCGAAATAAAATATTCCAGCCAGACATTATTAGTATTCGAAGACCATGGAAGGCCACAGCAATGCTAAAAAATGAGCTAGGTACTAGGGCCATAAAAACTGTTTCATATAATAGCTATTTATTATAAATAGCCATAGTTCTCCAAAGAGCACAAAAAATTTTTTTAGCATCATGAACAATGAATGAGGGCAAATACCTCTCTGTTTTTAAAACTGTCAACATATTTTTATCATTTCCATATCTGCTGTTTTTAATAGCATTAAAGATTTTAAATGTATTTGTTAATTTGTCACTCTAATATTAATTGTACTGTTTTTTGCTATGCCCCCTTTGGTAGAAATAACTATATGCCTTTTTGTGCTACCATGATAGAGCGAGGATACTTCTAGAACTTCTATCTTTCATCACTCACTTTCTCCTTATGTGTTATTGGCTTTTTGTATTAGGCATCTAGCAATGTTGGACTCACATTCTATGAGTAAGAGGATTACTTACTTCTTTATAAGTAGATAAAGCTACTTGAATGGCATCAATCTGATGCCATTATTCACTTCTTGTATAAAATCATAAAATGTGTCTTCCCTTTAAACGTGAAGAATCTTGTTCTATTTTTCTTTGCTTTACAAAGTGGTAGTCTAAGTGCATGCAATAGCTTATTAATAATTGGTGCACATAATTATTACCATGAAAATTCAAGTGAATATTTCTCTATGTTATATATTTATATTATCATTATTCCTCTTCCTATGGTTAGACTTCACCTGCTCTGTCATATATTGTTTTTGTAAAAGTTTAGAAACTTCTGGAATCAACTTTTGTCTGTGTGTGGTTAATGGAATAGTATTTTGAAAGCTGTAGCTTTGCATTTTATTTCAAAATCTGATAAGCCAATTCTATCATAAGCCATTTAAAGATACACTGATATTCTTTCTCACTTATAATGTTAGATAAAAATCCATCCCATAATTAAAATTTTTGTTCAAAAAAATTCTGTGTGGGTAATAAATTTCAAATGTATAGGACCCATATGCTTAATAGGACTGTTTTTCTTTCACTGATTCAATTAAGCATAAGAAGTTAGAACACTGTGTTTCAAAATGTGATCCTCATACTATCCATTACAATCACAAGTGGATTTCTGTTATAAAGGCAAGTTCCTGAGCTCCACCCCATCAGACTTGATCATAGGGCCCAGGAAACTGCATTTGGGGCATGTAACTTTACAAGGTGACTCTTAAACATATTTAAGCATAAAGACAACTGGATTCAAGCATTGTCAAGTTATCACAGCTTTTGTTTTTACATGCTATTGGTTAGGTCTGGCTTTATGTTAAGTTGATCAATTAAGGCATAGTAAATTGGGGATACTTAGTGGAAGCAAGAGATCATGAGGTAAGGAGGCTGTAGTCAGACATGTGCTGCAAACAAGACGGGAAGTGTATTGAGCAATAATGATGCTGTAACATGTTGTCAGATTAGGGTTCGAGTCCCCTGATCTGAATTTGGACTGTAGTGCGACTATTTACTAACTACAGAACTTGGGCAAATAGGGGAGTCTCCAATCGCAAACAATTGTGGTGTCAGTTGAATATGTAAAACTCTCCTAAGTGTTTGAAGTTCAAAATACAATCATTTCTTCCTCTGCACCAACTTTTCCCATTCTAATTTTTAACATGAAATACTTACCTTAATAAGGGTCACAATTCCTTCATTAGTTTGAGTATCAGTTTCTATGTGGAAATAACCCATTTCATTTCCTGATACAAATGTAAAATTTGCTAACCAATTATCAGAGCCTATTTCATCTGCATCAAACACTTTTATGCGCATAACTTCTACATTGGCTTTATTTTCTTCAACGACCCCTTCAGTCTGCAAAACACGAACACGGGGTTTTTATTTCAGTATAGCACAAATGTAATGATGTATTTTAGGTAGGACTAAAATACAAGTAAGTAGATAATATCTATTATCAAAATAATAGTTACCATTCCATTTTTGACTATAGGTATATTATCATTGACATCCAAAATACGAATCTGAACTTGAGCTTGTTTTACTGGTTTATCTGTTATTTGTCCATTGCCGTCTCTGGCTTCTACTGTTAGAGTATAGCTGCTGTGTTCCTGCAAGGCAATGAAAAATACCCATCTGGGGTGAAAATGAATCACTCCCAAGTCTGTCTTTTTAGTTCATTTCATCATCAAGAGAATGAACCACAGTATATTTTATTCATAAGTACATTTTATGATCTGTTGTTCATGTGATGATACTGTTTACTTGCCATCAGAGCATTTCTAGAGGCCAGAAAAAGCCTAGAGAAGTGGTTGGTAGTCAAATTCTTAAATATGTCATTGGCAACATTATCAGGAAATGAGTCTCTCCTTAAAATAGTCTGTGCACTAATGGCACTAAAAGAAGTGCCATTCAAAATGTAGTTTTGCTCTACAGGACATGACTGGGCCGGGGGTGACTATAGGAATTGGTTCTTCATTTTTAGCTAAGATTTAAGCAAGGAAAACCTAGTCCCCAAATAAACTTGGCTGATGAGGAAAAAAATGTGGTTGCCTTTGTCCAGACATTCCGAGAGCTATGATTCTTAGAGAACCTGTCTTGGAGAATGGTGTCCCACATGCCATTCCAAAGTGAGCCCTTCTCTTCCACACAGTCCCCTTATGATGGCTCCATTTGGTGTAGCGGGAGTGTAAGAAAAAAGGGGGGCAGCCATGGCCAATGCACAGGGGTCCTGGGTGGGACAGAACTGCTCAGTGTGAGTCAGGACAACTGAGGACCCAGAGCCAGTTGCTTGGATTCCAATTCTGTCTTTGTCACTTACTAGCTGTGTTGTATATACACTTAATCGTTTTGGCCCTTGGTTTCCTTCTGTGTAAAATACAGATAATAACTGGATCTGCCTCACAGAGTTTTTAGTTGGATTAAATGGATTAATCTATGTAAAAGGCTTCAAATAGCACTTGGTACACGGTAGATGCCCAATAAGTGACAGGCATCATGATTGGCTAAACTTGCCCTACTTCACAGACAGCAGCTTATCACAAATCAGGGTAGTTAGAAATAATACTTTTCCTTTCTAATTTTATGTGAAAAGGTACAGCGTAGACTTTTAGGAATAATAATATTCTTAAATTTTACAGAGATCCTGCTAGCGATGTTGAGCACAATCTTCTCCTTCTCCGGGCAAAATGAAATCATTTCCCAAGTAATACAGAACATAGTGACCACACCTGGATGATGATTTTACGTCTGATGACAGTACAGTGTGCTTAGGATCATCCACATTCTCCTTGTGCACACTCTTAAAACTATTATGCATGTAGCATTTAAAAAAATCTCCCATTCCCTGTTTTTATACAACATTTTCCTTTTGAGTTAGAAATAAAAAAGTGAAATGTTTGAGAACAGCCTGCCTGGGAATCCCATTGAAAATTTCCTCCAATTTGGGATTTACAACAATTCTTTCGTTTACGACTATTTCTATTATCCCGAGTAGGACTCCTATGTCAGTCTCTGTTCTTCCCTCTGTGTCTGTATTAGCAATAGAGGAGACTCCTGATGTTTTATTACAGAAGCACAAATTACAGAACATTGCTTTACGATGCTATAGCAAACAGAATCATGCATGGAGAGGGCCCAGAACAGAGCTGTCCTAATGTAATTTTAAGTTTCCTAACAGTCAAGTTTTAAAAGGTTAAAAAAAAAAAGGTGATACTACTATAAACAAATATATTTTATTTAACCCATGGGATCTAAAATATTATTGTGTCAACATGCAATCAACAGAATATTACTAAGGTAATATGTTACAATTTTTATTCAGGCTAAGTTTTTCCAAGCTAGTGACTTTTTTTACATTTATAGCACATCTCCATTCAAATGAATCACACTTTCTCAATGCTCAATAGTCACATATGGCTGATGGCTACCATATTGGACTGCACTTCACTAGAAGAGGGTATTTGTAGGAGTTATCCTATAAACAAAGAATATACAAGAAAGTAAGAAAGTTAGAAAAGAAATAAAGAGAAAGGAAAACCTGAAAAGATAAGCTTTTAAACAATGAGCAACATAAAATACTAACTTACCTCTCTGTCCAAGGTGAAACTGGTTGTATAAATCTCCCCTGTGTCTTTATTTAAATAGAACACTGGAGGATAAGCAGGCTCCTGAGATACGATTCTATAGGAAATTTTAGAATTCAGGGTATTGGGCTCATCTGCATCTGTTGCACTGATTTTCATCACAAGGGTATCTGGCATTAGAAACAAAGGCGTCCAAGGTGAAACTCAACTTTAAGCACAAATTGTGTATGTTATTATTCTCTTTATAATTTCAGCCTGTTTAGAAAAGGATGTCAAGTGCTTATCAAAATCACAGTTTACCAAGATGAAAACCTTTAATTGGATGAGAAAGTAGGTGTGAATGGGGTGCAGAAATAGGAAAGATGAGAAGAGGACAAGGCTGCAAATTTACTTATAATAGGTCTAATAATCAATATAAAGAAAAGGGTGAACAGGTACAAATACATGCTTAGTAAGACGCAAACAATTCAGGAGAAGCACAGCTGTTCTTTATATTATGATCAAAGAGAAGTCTCTCCTACAAGTCTTCACATGGACTACTGCATTGGACCACGTTGTCAATAAACCTGATAATAGACATAATGTAAGTCAAAGGTCAGGGAACTACTGCCAGTGGGCCAACGGCAGCCAACCACCTATTTCTGCAAATAACATTTTACAGGAACACAGACACATCCATTTGTTTAATTGTTGTCTATGGCTGTTTCCAGCTACAAGGCAGACGAGTGGCTACAGAGACCTAACCCATTCCATCGATCTGCCATATCTGTTCTGAGGGTAAAAAAAAGATGCTATGTAAAGCCTTGAGAACTTATCACAGAAAAAGCGGTTGCAAACCTAGGATGATAGGCTTATTACCATTTGTCCTGTGGGTCTCCATCAAGATATAGGATTTAGTGTTCAGTTACATAATGGGGATAAATGATGGGGGGAGGGGGGATACTCATTCATAAACTTAACAAATTCTGACCTGCGGCACTCAACTCTTCAATAGACCCAGCGAAGACATCCTGTGTGAACACTGGCTCATTGTCATTGATATCAAGAACTTTAATGCGGAGTTCTAATGGTTTCTCCAGGTTGTTTCCTCTTTCATCCAAAGCATAACCAACTAGCTGAAATCATGACATAAATAATAGAAGAGATTATCTAAATGTAAGCTAAGGTAATTAAATTACCACAATATAAATCCAAATCATAACTATTACCAAAGAAAAACTACAAACTAATTAATGTAAAACTGTTCTTCTTACCAGAAAACTTGGCGTTTCTTCTCGATCAAGAATCCTGGTGATGTTCAATTCTCCCGTGTTTTTATTAAAGACAAACACACCAAATGGTGACTCTGTGATCCCCTTTCCAGTGTATTTGTATGTAATTTTTAGTCCTTTTTCTTCTGCAATATCAGAATGTATCTAACATAAAAATAACAGAAGAATGCCCCAAGTTAAACTCTCTGTAGCTTACATGCACATATTTTTTTTTTTTAAAAGATTTTATTTATTTATTTGACAGAGAGAAAGAGATCACAAGTAGGCAGAGAGGCAGACAGAGAGAGAGGCGGAAGCAGGCTCCCTGCTGAGCAGAGAGCCCGATGTGGGGCTCGATCCCAGGACCCTGAGATCATGACCTGAGCCGAAGGCAGCAGTTTTAACCAACTGAGCCACCCAGGCGTCCCTACATGCACATATTTTTAATGGAAAATTTCTCACCGAAGTTGTCATAATGTTGATAGGAAGGGGGGAGGACATAAGAACTCAAGAGAAGATATGCTGATGTCAGAGAATCTGGTTCAAATCCTGTCTCAGCCACTTACTAGTTCCGTGATACAGAGTTACTTAACCTCTCTGTGCCTCAGTGTTCCTCTCACTAGAGAGACACTACTGCCTACCTCTTACAGTTGCTATGAAACTGAGATATCATTAGGGGTATATCTTGGGAGGACAGATTTTTAAATTGAGCACATGAGGAGGGGCACATGGGTGGGCTCAGTCAGTTAAGCGTCAGACTCTTGATTCTGGCTCAAGACATGATCTCAGGGTCATGAGATTGAGCCCAGTGTTGGGCTTCACAATGGGTGTGGAGTCTTGCTTGAGATTCTCTCTCCTTCTCTCTCTCTGTCCCTCCCCCTTCTAAAAAAACAAAATAAAGTTTATATTTAGCACATGAAGAAAACTTGCAGTGTTAAAATCACCCCTATATATCCATTCGATTATCTGGAAAGTATGAATAAGGTGTCCTTCCATAGAAGGATTAAAAAAGTCAAGTGCCTTTCCTGCTTGGAATGTCTCAGGAAATTCATGCATCTAACTTATTTCTAATGTCTTCTGTAGTCATCATCTTTTTCTCTAAAAACCTCATTCATGCCTGTAATTCTTCCTTAGTAAATGTGTCTCTGTGGCGCCCTACTGGTTCCTTAATTTTCTTCTTCAGACATCATAGAAGCCATCACCACTCACCTACTCGGTCATTTCTTTGTCCTGAAATCTCAGGATTAGTTACACTTCCTTCCTATAGGTTTCCCAACATGCACTGGGGCTGGGGAACTGCTGCTGAGAATGACCAAGGAGACAGCAGACTGGGGCCTCCAACCTCCTGCTACACCAGCTCTGCTCCTGGAGTGGAATGGTGAACCTGGGGCAGTCCATGATTACCTTCCACTGAGCTTCTGTCTCTATTGGTCTTTCTCTTGTGCTTCTGTCTGTTTCTGTTTTTTGCCAAGTATATGCACATGTATACAAACACATATATGTGTGTGTGTGTATATACAGTATTTCTCAAGAATTCTAGATCTTCATGTACTAATTATATATATTACATCATGCTCTTTAGGTTAAAAATAAAAAAACTGTGTTTGGACATAACTGTTGGTTTGTTTATATATGTATGTACATAAGAGTATGTAAGTATACACATATTTACGAATTTTTTTTTTTAAAGATTCTATTTATTTATCTGACAGAGAGAGAGAGAGATCACAAGTAGGCAGAGAGGCAGGCAGAGAGAGAGGGAGAAGCAGACTCCCTGCTGAGCAGACAGCAGGATGCGGGGCTCGATCCCAGGACCCTGAGATCATAACCTGAGCTGAAGGCGGAGGCTTTAACCCACTGAGTCACCCAGGTGCCCCTATTTATGAATTTCTTAAGATTTAGAGGATACTACACTGTTGACAGTATTACCTCTACATAGAGAATTTGGAAAGTTGGGGAAATTCAACAAGATCATTTACTTTTTACATAAATTTTACATATGTAAGAATTTTTTATGTAAATTTTACATATGTAACAATTCATGCAATTAAAATTACTAAGAACTAATGCTTATTGAATCTCAAATAATCAATGCAGTTTAGAAAAACCTATTGATAAAGTATATGAATGACTCAAACACCTCAGAAAACCAAACCCAACCGGCAAACTTAATTGCTCGTGTACATACTATTATGTGAAGCCACAATTAAAAATTTGGATTTTAGAAGGCTTTTATGAAAAGAACATGTTGCTAGAGAGAGGAAATCGTTGTCTTCTGTTCTGTAGCTGCCTTTCCTTTGAAGGAGCTCTTCATGCGTGATGTTTATAATGTTGGAAAGATGAAGATAACACTTGGATATGAACATATATTCATTCACACAAATGTTCCCTGAGCCCCCACTGGATGTTGGCATTGCTTGGGGTACAGGGTACAAGCTGTGAGCCTAAGAACTAAGCCCCTGCCCCCGGGGGGCTTACACTCTACTAAGGGATCCAGACAGCAAGTAAGCAATGTATGGCATGGCATGTAGTGGAATGCACTGTAACCACGCTGAAATGGGAGTCAAGGGATAGAGAGAGATGGGATGAGGCAGAAAAGGTAACTCTTTCAGGGGATGGCACGTGGGCAGAGGCTTGATGCTGTGAGATACTGCAAATATCTGTGGGGAGGGATTTCCAGGCACAGGAAATAGCAAGGGCAAAAGGTGAAGAGCTGGGAAGTCTGTGTTGGTTTAGGGACATAGGAGAGTGGGAGATGGGGGTGATAGGAGCCGGGTTGGAGAAGAGGTCTTGTATTAGTGCTCTTATAGGTCAGAATAAAGAGTATTCTTTCCACTGCAGCAGGAAGCCATTGAAAGACCTTCAGTAAGGGGGTGAACATGCTTTGATTTGTCTTTTTAAAAGATCACTCTGGCGGCTTTCTGGAGAACGGACTTTTGAGTATTGTAGCCCTCTCAATTAAATGAAGATTCAACCAGTATCAGATCTGACTCTTAGGTGAATCTAAGCCCCAAACTGTATAATACATACAGAATATTAAAAAACTGAGGTACATTATATTATTTTCCTTAAATTTAAAAATGAACATAAAAGTCTTCTCCCACCATATCTCAATAATATACATATATTTCCTTTTTCTCTGTAGCAGGTACCTTGGCAATCGGATTCCTTTTGGACAGATCCTCTCCTTCCCGAAGAGCCACAGGGGCAGTGATCCAGGCCCGCTTTTGCCGCACTAAGTGAGTGTGTTTAGGAAGCAGAGTATTTTCATCTCTTGTGTTTAAGACCTACAACAATAAAATATTGTCAAAAAATTATTAAGTATCCTAAAACATTAGTATGGTATCCTGTAAATTATTATAACTTTAAAACTAGTTATGCAAATCTTAAGGTGTAACTTTCATATTCCTTAACAGGTTTCATTTTCAAAGAGGAAGTATGTATACTCTAACAAACTCCATAGGCATTCACGAAATCGTCTCTAAGCCAGTAGAATAGTATGGTTTTGTTTTTAATGGTTAGAATAGATTTCCCAGACTGAAGAGTAACAAAGGCTTATTAAAGTGTCCAGACTAAGGTCCAAGATGGAGTCGCTTATGCTAAGTTCCACATCAATACAATGGAACCTAACTAAATTTCTGTGCTTGGCCCTCCCAGAAAAAGAAAGGCCTGGGCCAAGCAGTCAGCACTGACCTGCTCAGGACCTTATCTTATCTGCCCCAGCTCCAAAGCCACTGGCTCTAACCAATCAGCAAATACCCGGTGTAACTTCCTATTCCTCCTGGCTTTGGTCCATAAAACCCTCTTGCTTTGTACAACTATTTTCTAGCCTGGATGCTTCCCTATTCATCAATCATTCAATAAAGCTAACCAGATCTTTTCAAGATCTATGATCGTTGGATTGTTCTTTTAACAGCCTAGAGTAAATGAGTGACCATACAAATGGGCAAATTTTAAAAAATAATATAGCGTGTCAAAAATTCTTTCCTTACTGAAAATGAAGTTTCATTTTTCTGTGGTGGCTTATAGTTTAAAAATGAATTATTAAATGTTTTAAAACTAAATCTTAGTAATTAACTGGTGGCGTCAATTTAAAGAAAACCTAATGAAACTATCAGTTAATGAATTTATTGTTTAAAGGATGAGGTAAAGGATTAAATTATCCATCTTTTGTTTTCAGAACGTTAAGTAGAAAAGATTTATTCTATATATTTTCAGATGGGCTTTAATAGAAAAACATTTTTTTTTTTTTTTTTAAAGATTTTATTTATGTATTTGACAGAGAGAGAGATCACAAGTAGGCAGAGAGGCAGGCAGAGAGAGGGGGGAAGCAGGCTCCCTGCTGAGCAGAGAGCCTGATGCGGGGCTCGATCCCAGGACCCTGAGACCACGACCTGAGCCGAAGGCAGAGGCTTTAACCCACTGAGCCACCCAGGTGACCCTAATAGAAAAACATTTTATGCAAGGATAATTTCAGTACAACTGACCTAGTATATTAAGATCAGAAATGATTTTTATACTAGGTTTATCATCTTATTTTTTTGCTCTACATGTGTTTTTTTTCCAGAATATACTGGTTATCACTAGGTCATTGATTTTTTGTTTGTTTTTATTTGAAAAAATCTTTCTAGAACTCAAAAAATTAAATTATGTAACAAAAAGGCAAAATAACATTATAGTTTATAATGTAAAATATAAAACTTTATTCTCCTTTTTCTCTCACACTTCAGAGTATCCACTGGTAACTGCTTGATGATCTTGTCTTATTATCATACAGTTGCACATGTATAAAGCTCTTTGTCCTTTAAAAATGGAATTATACCATACATCTTATTCTGCCCCTTGATCTCTCATTCAGTACTTCATCATGGACATTCTTCATGTACCATAAGTTATTTTACCATTCTATCAAAGAACATTGTGATTGTCACAAAATGCTGCATTGAACATTCCTGAATATATGTTCTGCGCACATGACTGAGTGGGAATGGCTAGGTCTAACAGAGTGTACATTTTTGATCTGGTAAGGCATAGTCAAATTGCCTGCCATTAAATTAAGCCTCGGAGTCTAAAAGACAGAAATAATCCCCTCGGTTCCTTACCTCTAAATGAAGTCCATTTCCAAAGTTAATGAAGATCTGGAAAATAAGATTATTTGTTAATATAATTTATCACTCAATTCAGTTTAAATACTTGTTAATAACTTATCACCTAAAATAGTATAGATATTAAAAGAAGGTTTAATCACCACCATTATTATCCTCCTTTGTAAAAAAAATTAATTTTCCCTTTTGTCCATTCCCTCCCTCCCATGACCAGGGCCAGAGATAGGAATCTATATTCTTCTTGATCCACATTGCCTCCTCCAGGAAATTCAGAACACAACTACTATCTAAAAAACAAAAACAAGAACTATCCATGTCATGTTCTCAGGGACCCACCTAACTTTCCTCAAGTTCTTCAGTGTGAAATGCACCCTCCACTCCTGGCCCCACCAACTCATCATTTCTAGGGTCACCCAAAAGACCGCCCATATTCTGACTTCGCACATAAATCTCACCAGTTCTTTTCTTTGGTTCTTATCAGGCACTGTCACACTTTGGGCTTCATCATCACATAGAACTAAATACAGTTACGCTTATTCTAAATTCTGTACAATAGGGGGGCACCTGGATGGCTTAGTCGGTTAAGTAGCTGAATCTTGATTTTGGCTCAGGTGATGATCTCAGGGTCATGAGATCCAGCCCTGCCTCGGGCTCCATGCTCTGTGTGGAACCTGCTCAAGATTCTCTCTTGCTCTGCCCTTGTGCCCCCTGGTCTTCTCTCTAAAAAAATAAATAAATAAAATCTGCACAATAAAATCATATCCTGCCCTTTGGCTTTTGCTGCCCTTTTTTTTTTTTAATTTAAATTCAATTAGCCAACATATAGAACATCATTAGCTTCTGATGTAGATTTCAGTAATTCATTAGTTGCATGTAACAGTGCTCATGACATCACATGCCCTCCTTTTTGCCTGTCACTCAGTTACCCCATCCCCCCATCCACCTTCCCTTCAGCAACCCTCAGTTTGTTTCCTGTAGTTAAGAGTCTCTCATGGTTTGTCTCCCTCTCTGATTTTTCCCCATTCAGTTTTCCCTCCCTTCCCCGATGATCTTCTACGCTATTTCTTATATTCCATATATGAGTGAAACCATGTAATTGTCTTTCTCTGACTGACTTATTTCACTCTTGCTGCTCTTTCTTTACAGTCCAATAATCTCTTGATTTCACTTTTCCCTTGGCTTAATTTAAGCCCGTTTTAAAAGATTTTATTTTTAAAGTATTTTTAAAAGATTTTATTTGAGAGAGTGAGAGAGACAGAGAAAGCATGAGCAGGGGGAGGAGCAGAGGGAGAGGGAGAAGCAAACTCCCTGCTCAGTGGGGAGTCAATCGTGGGTCCTGATCCAAAGACCTGGAGATCATGACTCTAAGTGGAAGTCAGATGCTTAACTGACTGAGCTACCCAGACACTCCCTAAATCATGTTCATTCTAATATGGTAGCCTCATGTGGCTATTTACACGTAAATTATTTTAAATTAATAATTCATTTGCTCACTATCCCATGAGACAAGTGGCTTGAAAACATTTCCAACACTGTAGACAACTCTATTGGACAACGTTAGCAGATTATTGCCAGCCATTCCAAAGACGTTGTCAATGACTCTGGGACCCCTCATTCTCTTGACTTTCCAATATTACAAAATCACCTTTTCCCCAACTGTGTGAGCCTGTTACTCCTAGATTCTGGCCCTATACTGGCAACAATGCTGGACAGGGTCTTAGAGGCTGGATGGACCCATCACATTCATTCACTTTCTAATAGCTGCTCCCTCCACAGGGGTGGTGACTTCTTTCCAGGGTGACCATGTGTTCATTTTTGCCCAGGAGAATCTGGATGACACCTGCTGTGTGGGCATGTGGGCATCCCATTCGTATAACCCCTTCATTCTCAAAAGTGTGCTCAATTAGACCATAAATTATACAGTTGCCCTTACCTTTGTATCACAGCCCTATCATACCATTCCACACTTCAGGGGACAACCCCAATCACATGGACCACTCCTCTGAACCTACTCACTCTTAGATGACCCCACTTTTTATCTGACTGAGGTTGTATCTTCGATTCTCCTCTCTTTCCCTGCCTTCTCCACGACAGAGGTGTCCTGATTCCCTTTCCAAAGTTAACCATCATCTGTATGCTTTGTCTTCAATTTCCTACTTATTCTCCCACATTTACCTTCTCAAGAACCTTGTTTCTTCCACTAACCTCTTATCTTCACTCACCACTGGCTAATTAAACATGTTGATTTCCTTCTCATTGGCTAACCAAATATATTAAGATCTTCCCTACCTTGAAAACAAACAAACCTTCCCCGTTTCTGCAAACATTTAGTCTGCTACATATTCTTTTTTTTACTATGATTCCAAACTGAAATTGTCTATATTTATTGCCTTCACTTCCCCGCCTTCCATTTGTGTATTTATACACAATAATCTGCCTTAAATTTGGATTTTTTTCAGTCTTATTTGCCTTTTCTCATCTATATCTCAGGTTCTATGAAGCCCTTGCTGATAAATCATGGAAAATAAGGTTTTCGCTAAAATGTCTAAGTCTCTTTCACCTAGTCACATCTCTTTGAAGGCTTTTTGCAGGATGTGTTCCATATGGGGATCCTTCACCTTTCTCTTTTCTCTACCTTGTTCATGTTCTTATCTCTAGCCCTGCAAAGAGAAACTCAAGGAGAGTGGAGGTTCAGTCTCTAGTCCGAGTCTCTCTGGGGCAGATAAATGACCATGGCTAAGTTTCTATTGTACGGCCAGATGCACCATTTCTTCTGCACCTCATCCTCTTTATTATTGGTTAAAGATGCCAGAGACATCTTTAGCCAATGTCGTACTCCCCAAATTCGTGAATTTTCGAAAAACAAGTGAAAGCAATAATGAATAGATTACTACTCCCTGCATGTCTCTCTGGTGGGTAATTTTGAAAGGAAAGAGTAGTGACCGGATCCAACATTCCTCACTGCTACATCATCAGGAAACACTCTTAAAATGTAATATATTTCTTGCCTACCCATTTCTTTACTTTGTACTGGCCATACTGAAGAATTGGCTAGACTGAATTATTTGCTTTTATTCTTCCCTAAAATCTTACTTGGCCTAGCAAAAAAGGTATAATAATTACATGGTATTTCATTAAATGTTATCATCCTGAGTAAATATCTTGTTTCATTAGTACATAAATAAATAGGGATAACTTATATTTCCTTTTCTAAATGCAAATTCTTTATAAGAGTATCTCAATTGATTCCTGGAATGTCCTTTCTAGATATTATTTGTTAAGAAATGCAGACAATCTATGGTTACCAATGGTGTTTCTTAAACTTGAATGTGCATTTTGTTCACCGGGAATCTTGTTAAAATAAAGATTTCAATTCAGTAGGTGTGCAGTTTAGCCTTCCACTCTGCTTTTCTAACCAGCTCTCAGGGATGCTGACATCGATGATTCTTGAACAGCAAAGCTGTAGAATGTGATAGGATATCAGTTGTTCGTTTAGGGTTAAAGACAATGAAGTTCACCTTTTTCATTATTGTCTCAGTATTAACACAAGAAACTTTGTCATTCTTAATTACTAAGATGTAATGCAGAGAACCTTATATTTCATGCATTTAACATTAAACAATTTTAACTGCAAATATATACAAAAGAAGAGTGAATGGTACAATGACCATCCACAAAACAACACCTAGTTCCAATCATCTAGGAAACACTTTCCTTAAAAATAGATTTTTTAGGGGCACCTGGATGGCTCAGTCAG
This sequence comes from Procyon lotor, assembly GCA_028646535.1. Classification (NCBI taxonomy): domain Eukaryota; kingdom Metazoa; phylum Chordata; class Mammalia; order Carnivora; family Procyonidae; genus Procyon; species Procyon lotor. The sequence goes on from CM053616.1 coordinate 31,690,547, forward strand.
TTAACTGTCCAACGCTTGATCTCAGCTCAGGTCTTATCTCAGGGTTGTGAGTTCAATACCCGCTTTGGGCTCCACACTAGGCATGGAGCCTACTTAGAAACATCAACAACAATAAAAACAAATCCACAACCGTAAAAAAATAAAAAAATATATTTTTGAAATTTAGGGAATAACTTTAAATTTACATAAATGTTGCAAAGATAGTTCAGAGCTCCCTTACCCATTTCCCCCAATGACATCTTTTTTTTTTTTTAAAGATTTTATTTATTTATTTGACAGAGAGAGAGAGAGAGAGATATCACAAGTAGGCAGAGAGGCAGGCAGAGGGAGAGGGAGAAGCAGGCTCCCCTGCTGAGCAGAGAGCCCGATGTGAGGCTCGATCCCAGGACCCTGAGATCATGACCTGAGCCGAAGGCAGAGGCTTTAACCCACTGAGCCACCCAGGCGCCCCTCCCCCAATGACATCTTAGATAACTATTTTACACTTGTCAAAATTAAGATAACAACATTGATATATTTATATAATGCAGAGTTGACTAAATTCCAGACTTTGCACAGATTTTATCATTCCCCCCCTTAATGTCCTTTCTCTGTTCAAGCCTCCATTTAGTATCCCAGACTGGATCTGGAATGTCTCTTCTGGTCTGTTTTTCAGTCTGTCCTTGCGGATGATCCTGACAGTTTTGTTATTGGCCAAGTATCCTGCAAAATGTCCTCCAGTTTGGTTTTATCTGTTGGTTTACTACACAATTAGACCAGGGTGACATGTTTTTGGAAAGAACACCATGGAGCTGTGAAGTGCCCTTGTCATCACGTTATATCAGGGGTAAATAATATGCATATGACATTATTGGTGAAGGTAGCCTTTGCAGGTTTTTCCACTGTAAAGTTACCACTCTTCCCCTTCCTTACTCTATTCCCCATGAGTGAGTCACGAAGTCTAGCTCTTCTTTGGGGTGGAGACTAAGGGAGGAGAGAGACTAAGTCTCACTTCCTATGACAGAAGCATGTATATATATTACTTTGAATTCTTTGGCAAGAAAGCTTCGTCTCTTCTTCCCTCATGTCTTCATGTTTAATCATTTACAGCAGTATGGACTCATGCATATTTATTTTATTCTGTGGGTTGTAAATCAATATTATTTTATTAATTTTGTCCCAATAGTTCTACCTCTGGGCACTGAAAGATCTTGCAGGTTAGATTCTGTTCCTACATTTGACATGTTCCCATCTTTCTGTTTTCTTCTCTTCCCTCCTGTCTAGCATCATAAGATGCTCCAAGGTTATCTTATACTTCTCCCAACCGAGCTTTATAATGAGCCATTTCTCCAAGAAGCCCTGATTTCTAATATTGGAAGACAGTATTAAGAAGCCAAGATCTGGATACAGATGTAGCACACACATTACAAAATTGTTCCCAGTCTCCTCTGCCACTTTTTTCAGGAGAATCATAAAGATAGGGTTTTTCTTAACCTTGTTATTACAAAAGAGACCCTGTTTTAATTATCTTTGGGAAGTGGTATCACCTGGTGGAAAATGCATGGCTTTGGAAATAGTCAAACCTAGATTAAAATCCCAATTCTGCTCAATAAATTGCTTTAATTTGCTTCCTTATCTGTAACATAATACATAGGTGGCAGACATTTTCAACTGGAAAGCTAATTGCCATTCCCTGTCATTTTAGCATTGACTGAACCCCATTTTGTTCAGGTAGCAGGTAGACCCTGCCTAGCTGATGGAACTGAGTAATGACTGGTATACGCCAAAGTATCATAGTCTCATTCACTTTGACGGTGACTAGACAAAAATGTGTGTATTAGTCAGCTAAGGCTGCCATAACAAAATACTATAGATTGCGTGGCTTAAACAACAGAAATTGGTTTCTTATAGTCACGGAGTCTGGAAAGTCCAAGATAAGGTACTGGCTGAGTCGGTTCCCAGTAAAGACTCCCTTTTGACTTGCAGAGAGCAGCTTTCTTGCTATGTATTCACATGAGGAGGAAGAGCTCGAACTTGAGCTCTTGTGTCTCTTCTTATAAGAGTACTAGTCCCATCACCTTGGGAGTTAGGGCATCAATAAGGGAATCTGGGGCAGGGAGGAGCGGGGGAGATAAACATTCAACCTATAACAATGTGTAATAGAATTTTGGCCAATGAGATAACTGGAGAGTCTGGAAAAGACTTTTCTCATTGATGGGAAGAGAAATATATGCAGCCTCTCTTTTTACCTGCTTTTGGAGATTGTTAAGCAATCTCATGACATTTGTAATGGAGCCATCTGTGACTACATGGAGAGAGCTGATAAAATGACAGAGAAATGAGACTGACACCGTAACATCTTTGAGGTACAAAATTGGTCAAAACCAGAGCCACCTCAACTCTGGGCCACTTTTTATTATATTAAATATTCATTTTTAAAAAAGCTACTTTCAGTTGGTTTTTGTTACTTGAATCTGAAAGCAACACGATACACCCAGGTTGCAGGCTTATAGTGCATATTAAAAGAAAAAAATTTAAGACTGTAATTATTGCAGTGACTGGCCTCCAGCAGGCACTCAATAACTAGAACTATGATGGTATTTCTTTAATTCTATGACTTGCATTTTCCTCATCTTAAAATTTTTGAAATTTGGATTCACTCATGCCTCCAATTTCCTGAGCTCCTATAATAGGCTAATAGAATGTTCTTATCCTCTTGGATTCTTACTTGATGGAGAGATAGACAAGAATATGTTGTGATAGCTGTAAAGAAAAAGCAGGGGCGGGGTGGTGGAGCGATTTAGGACTGAGAAGGATCTCAGAAGAGGTTTTATCATCATAGAGACTGAACAGAATGGGGAGCAAGTCAGGCCGACTTTCCTGCAAAGGGAAGAGCCAGGCATGAGGTGGGAATGGTATCAGTGACCAAGGCTGGTATTTTAAGAGGGGAGTGAGTCAGTGGAGATGATGTCAGGGCTTTTGGGGTGCTGGTAATCTTGTTTCTTGATCTGGTCGCTGGTCACATGCTGTGTTCAGTTTGTGAAAATTCAGTAATTCAGTACACTTGTGATATGTACACTTTTCCATGTGTTACACTAAAAAGTTACAGAAATTGATGTGCACCTTAAAGCCAAGCACATGACAGTTTTCTGTCACCAAGTACCTGTGGAGGGCAGTGAGGCTGTCAAATAGCCTATAAGACACAGGACAGCTTCTCCCAAGAAAGCATTATCTGGCTCCAAATGACAAAGTGCTGAGGTTGAGAAACCCTGATTTAGAACTTGGGTCTGGAAGTTACCCTAATACTCGAGTCAAGAAAGTTATACAGATTTCAGAGGACCATGGATTTATGTAAATTTCCAAACTGGTAGCATACTGCAGAGAACATAAAGGGAATACCTGACATTTTCTGACTTCTGTCCTCCATCCCCACTCCTTCCCACTTCCCTTTGAACACTTCCAGCTCTGTAAGTTTGAGTGACGTCCTGTGGGGATATTATAAAAGGGCTTCAAACATTGGAAGAATGTCTGGTTTCTCCCGAGTATGTAATCTATAGCTTTTTTTCTCACAGGAACCTGGTGATAGAAAAATGTCATGTGCAACATGCCTTTAAGACTGAAGAGGAAAAATAAACTTCTAGTCTCTCTATCCAAAGAAGTAGTGTTTTTAGATGAAACAGAAAAATCCTCCAATACAATATATTGAAGTTAAAAAACAAGTTTTTATTTTTATCACTGGATCCTGTGCATCTTGTTAAAACTGGCCTACCCTGTATCTGGCAAGAAAATAATTCCTCCTTTGGCAGAGGCATTAGGGAAAGTCAAGCATCTCTGCAAAAATACTATCAATCAATGCAGTGTGTGTTCTCAAGGTTGGCACTTTCAGAAAAGACTTCCTGTTCTGAATCACCTTGATGATTTCATAAGCAGAATCCAGGAGGACTTATGAGTCACTGGATGACAGATCCCCCTGATTGCTATGTTTTTGATCTGGAGTAGATGATCTTGAAGCTTTATTCCATATTTCCAAGTCCATGGTGAGGTGACCCCTTAACTTTTAATAACTCAGACTAATAAATATCTTATTACAGATGAACTGTAAAGGGATAGAGTAGTTTAAAAGCTGTTGCAACTTTGAGGCAGTCTAATGGCTTATTGTTTCCACTCAGCTAGAATTAACTTTAGAGGTCAGTAGACAATCTTCAGGACTCGAATAGAGATAGATGATCTAGCACGCACCTGCTATTCTTCAAACTCATGCTTGCCCCCTGGATAATCACAGAAACACCTGTGTTATTTCCCTTTCTCACTCACTCTTCCAAAGAAGCTGAACATTATAAAATTCTTTGTTTCTCCATTTTACTATGTGGAAAGCAAAATCAGAAACTGCCCTAAGGATCCTTGGTTTATTCCTAATCCATTCCTAAAGTGTTTGCAGCTTTGGCTAAAATAATCCAAAGGAAATAAAAATGAGATGAGGGTCATGGATGCCACTTGTTTATTTCCACTGATCACATATCCTGACTTTTCTATTTGTATAGACTAAAGCTAGAGGTCTGGTTCATAGGATAGCCTTTGTAGTCCCAAGAAGGTCATGGAAGAGCCTCTGTAATGGTAGAAACTTATGGATTCAGAAGAGCTTAAGTGACACAGTGCAGTAAGAGTGGACCAGTGATTTTGGCGAACTTCCCTCATCAACCTAATGTAGGTTAGATTTAGGTTAGAATTTCACCAACCACATTCTTTCTCTTAATCTTCTTTTTTCTAAATTTTTTTTTCCTGTGGGAGGGAAGGTAGTCTTTATAATTTTTTTTAATGGCTAAGCATTATAATTTATTCAGATAGTCCCAGACAAAAAATTATATAATATATACTGATTGAGTTTATTCAACTTACATGTGACCCATATGTAAGCACAATTCCTACTGTAGTTTTATTCAAAAACTAGTCTAAATATACAATTGTATTTGTTTTCACAGTTGGTACTTTAAAAAGCCCTCGATAGCCAAGAAAACCAGTATTTTGAACTTTAACTTTTCAATTCTGAATTTGAATTTTAGATAAACTGCATAAAGTCTGAATGCAATAAAGTGTATGATTTGTCATAACCATTTATCTGCTTTTCCAATTGCGTTAATCTTTTTTTTTTTTTTAAGATTTTATTTATTTATTTGTCAGAGAGAGAGAGAGCAAGAGAGAGAGCATAAGCAGGGAGAATAGCAGGCAGAGGCAGAAGCAGGCTCCCCACTGAGCAAGGAGCCTGGAGCCGGATGAGGAACTCGATCCCAGGACCCCGGGATCATGACCTGAGCCAAAGGGCAGACACTTAACTGACTGAGCCACCCAGGCATCCCCAAATTGTGCTAATCTTAACCTAACAAATAGAGTGAGTCATATTGAAGCTAGTGTTAAAGAGGGAGATATTTTCCTTGGGAACATTTATAGCCTCAAAAAAATTTTAAAATATGGATTTGGCAATGTATGCTACCCTTGAGTTGTTAGGTCACATGATGAATTCTTATTTCAAGTTGAGTTTTGTGTAATCATAGACAGCTCCTGTTTCTTCCTTGATACAGACAAATAAACTGAAGGTCCAGAAAAGTTAATGTTATTTTATTTCGTATACATTTCTTTGGCCCTTAAAACTTACTTATTTATTTATTTTTTTAAGATTAAGACCTGAGCTGAGATCAGAGTAGGATGCTTAACCGACTGAGCCATCCAGGTGCTCGGGCCCTTAAAACATTTTTTTTAAAAATCAGAGTTGTTAACAAGTGATCAAATGTAAGCTTTTAAAATATTTACTCTTTTATCTTCCTAATTATTTTCTAATGGGGATGTTAGCAGTGCTTCTCATGCTTGAGTGATATCAGAATCACCTTGTTAAAACACAGACTGCGGAGCTCCACCAGTTTCCCACTATTGGTCTTAGAATCAGGCGGCATAAGAATTTGTATTCTAACAAGTCCCCCAGTGGGGCGCCTGGGTGGCTCAGTGGGTTAAGCCTCTGCCTTCGGCTTGGGTCACAGTCTCAGGGTCCTGGGATCAAGCCCCGCATCAGGCTCTGTGCTCAGCAGGGAGCCTGCTTCCCTACCTCCCTGCTCCCCGCCTCCCCCGCCTGCCTCTCTGCCTACTGTGTGATCTCTCTCCCTCTCTGTGTCAAATAAATAAATAAAACCTTAGGAAAAAAAAAAGTTTCCTAATGATGCTGATGCTGTTGGTACAGAATCACACTTTTGAAAACACTGTATAAAAGCAGAGAAGCAAAATAAAAGGAAGAAAAGAGCGTGGATGATTCACACACTAGATAATAAATCCTCAACTACAAAGATGTGTGAAACAATAGATTCTAAATTAGGAAATACAGTAACTGAGTGATTTCTATTCCAAGAAGTTTTTTCACTTTAGAACAAATACTATAAAAGGATTACTTGAAATAGGGTTTTCCACTGCTTTATACTTTTTCTAGTTTAAGTTTTACTGATCTTGAGCATTTATTATTTTTGAAATATAAGGTATGTGTTTACTGTAATTGCTATGTATGCTTTTGGAATCAGGCAAAATACCAGTAAATCTATATATTACATTTCACATTTTGATAGACAAAAATGATGGGTTTTTTTCCTGCAATATAATATAGTCCTGAAAATTACTGTAAAAAAATGAAGAAAACTAGATTCCCACCCACCCTCCCTAGAAGTTTAAGAAAACCAAGAGCTTCAGATTGTCCCTTTTTACCACTAGATGGCACTGGTCTGTCAGTGAGACAACAGTTGATGCCAAGGTTTGAAGTAGAAAACAGGAATTTTCAATTGGCCTCAAATAATTGGAGACAAAATTTAAAACGGTGAAAATCAAGGGCTTTAGAAAGTTGTATGAATCTTTTTGGAGGACTATCACTTGTGAAAATAGGCAAATCTTAATTTACGTTTCCTTTCTTTTCTTTCCTTTTCTGAGTAATTCTAACTTGCAATGAAAGTAAACTGATCTAGAAGTTCAGGCCAGACTGATGATTAAGTGGGCAGTGAATATTTATTTTAAACAAATGAAATTCAGGTTATTCTTCTAGCTTTCCCAAACACAGGAAGATACTTTGACTCTTGGGTTTTTAAAGAATACTCCTGTGTCCCAGACAATTAGCTAGTCTCTAGACAAGTGACGTATAGATCCTGCTCTAAAGCGTACAGTTTAGTAGGAGAGATAAAGACTATATAAATTACTATAACATAGGGGAGAAAAACTTAATTGTGGGAATGACAGTGGCAAAGCAGCTCTGGGGAACTGGGGAGCTCAGAAAGGCAGGGAAGTCAGGAGAGGTTTAGGGCAGGAAGTGGCACCGGGCTTGGCCTTGAGAGGGAGCTGAATCGGTGTCTCTGCAGTTCAGAGGCAGAAGGAAATGATCCGTATCAAAGGCAGCATGTGCCAGAATACGGAGATCGAGCGTGATGAACAAGAAGTTTGGCAGCCTGGTACCTAGACTATGTTACAGTGGCAAGTAGAAAAAAAAAAGGACAAAAGGTTGTGCTAAGATTCTTCACTGACAGCCTCGGACTAGGGATGCTCTAACACTAGAGCTCCAGAAAGTTTTCTGGCAGTATTGTGTAAGATGAAAGACAGTCTGAACATTAAAGTAACGAGCCAGAGGAGACAGAATGAGGACCAGCATAGGGTAATGGCACAAGGATGGACGGGTGAAGCCAAACTTTTAGGGAACCCAACTAATCCTTGGCAATGTCCTGTGTGCAGAGGATAGGGGAAGCGGTCAGAGATACGAAATAGTAAGCTCGAAATAGTAAACTTGGCGTCAACTGTTGCCTCACTGACAGACCAGTGCCATCTAGTGGTGAAAAGGATGCAATTCCCAGAGCATAGCTTATAGACGTGCTAGACTTAGATCCTGGGTAAAGATATTAGACAATAAAACTTCTCAAACTCAACACCCAAAGAACAAATAATCCAATCAAGAAATGGGCAGAAGAGGTGAACAGACATTTCTGCAAAGAGGACATCCAAATGGCCAACAGACACATGATATATATGCAATGGAATACTATGCAGCCATCAAGAGAAACAAAATCTGACCATTTACAACGACGTGGATGGAACTGGAGGGTATTATGCTAAGCGAAATAAGTCAGTCAGAGAAAGACAATTATCACATGATCACTTTGGTAGGTTTCTGGTGGTATCTCATGTAAAATTAATTTGAATTTCCCTAATGATTTCCAAAATAATCTACATTAATAGTGAACATCTTTTCAACTGGATATTGGTCATTCATATATCATTTTTTGTGAAGTGTCAGTTCAGATCTTTTGTTCATATTTTAATTTACTTATTTGTGTCTTTATTATTGATTTATATGAATTCTATATACATTCTCGCTACCAGTGAGTTAACAGATATTTGCGGGAGACAATTGTCAGGTAATTTGTGAGTTGTCTATTCATTTCATTAACAGCCTTTTGATGAGTAAAAGTTTTAATTTTCTAATAAGAAAATCTCAAAATTTCGGGGTGCCTAGGTGGCTCAATGGCTTAAAGCCTCTGCCTTTGGCTCAGGTCATGATCTCAGGGTCCTGGGATCAAGCCCTACATCAGACTCTCTGCTCAGCAGGGAGCCTGCTTCCTTTCCCACCCCCCACCCCCGCCTGTCTTTCTGACTACTTGTGATCTCTCTGTCTCTGTCAAATAAATAAAAAATAAAATATTTTTTAAAAAAAGAAAATATCAAAATTTCTAATACACTTTCTCAAATTTTGTTTATTCTTCTCTGTGTTCTAAGAAGCCACTGTCAATACCCAATCATGAAAATATTCTATGTTTCCTCCTAAAAAGTTTTATAATTTTAACTTTAACATTTGAGTCTATGGTCCATCTCAAATTAATTTCGTGGCATGATGTACAGGAGGGCCTAGGGTTAAATTTTTTTACATATTGATGTTCAGGTGTTCCAAGAAGATTTATTTTACTATTTATTTCACAACCAGATGCTTGTGCATTTTGTCAAAAAATGACGTGACCATATGCATGTGGATCTTTTTCTGGTCTCTATTCTCTTTCATTAATACATTTCTAGCCTTTTATCAATATCACACTGTTTTGATTATTGTAGTTTATAACGTCTTGAAGTCAAGTAGTGTAAGTCCTACAAATATTTTTTTTTTAAAGATTTTATTTATTTGACAGAGAGAAACACAGCGAGAGAGGGAACACAAGCAGAGGGAATGGTAGCGGGAGAAGCAGGCTTCCTGCCGAGCAGGCAGCCGGATGCGGGGCTTGATCCCAGGACCCTGGGATCATGACCTGAGCCAAAGGCAGACGCTTAACGACTGAGCCACCCAGGCGCCCCCCTACAAATATTTTTATGATTGGTTTGGATATTATCCTAAGATTTCAAATTTCAACTTTCATTATGCAAGACCATTTATTAGAAGTATTTAAGATAGCTTTTAACACTTAAAAGATTTCTAAAAATTTAACTCTTTATAACTTATATGTTAGATCTTAAAATCAAAAGACCTGAATAGAGTATCTATTAATGTGGCCAGGAGTTTTTTGGTTGTTTTTTTTTTTTTTCATTTTTATTCGTTTTAAAGAAAATAGAGTTTGGAGTTGGAACAGTAGTCCAGAAGACACATAACAGGACAGAGGGAAAGGGATGTATTCGTCTCTCACTGAGACCAAAGGACAATGATTGTATTTTTGCTTCTCCAGGAAAAAAGGACTATAGAAAGAAATTAACAGAATTTACTTTGAAAAATTTAGGATACAATCAAAGTTATGTTAGGGCCCAATAGGAAAATATTCTAACTGCCTCTTCATTAAGATAATGTTTTGCCCAACAGAAGGGAAATTTTTTTTTTCCATGATAACAGCAAGTATTCATAGGGATGTGGAGAAACAGGCTCTTTCAGGCACTGTTGGAGAGATAGCAAATGAATGAATGAATTCTTTTGGAAAGACTTAATATTATGTTTCAAAAATATTAAAATACTTATCATTTGACCCAAAAATCATTCTTTTGAAAGGATTTTATCTAAAGAAACACCCATACATGTACATAAATATGTACACACAGATATTTTCATCATTTTAATACTGATAAGAATGAGAGAGAGAAAGAAAGAGAGAGAGAGAGAGAGAAAGCCACTGTTATGGTTTGAATTGTGTCTCCCCAAAATATGTTGAAGCTCTAACCTCCAGTACCTTAGAATGTGAACTTATTTGGAAATAGGGTCATTGCACTTTAGTTAAGACAAGTCATACTCCTGTAGGACTGGCCTCTATGCCAATAAGACCAGTGTCCTTATAAGAGAGAACACCTTGTAAACACTGGCACTTAAGGAGAAGATGGCCATGTGACTGAAAGCATTCATCTACAACCCAAAGAACACCAAGGATTGCTAGCAAACACCAAAAGTTTGAAGAGGCAAGAAAGGATTCTCCGTTAGAGCTCTCAGAAAGAGTATGGCCCTGCAGACACTTACATTTCACATTTCTAACCTACCAACTGAGAGGCAGTAAATTCCTGTTGCTTAAAAAAGTCCAAAGAGGAATAATCAGTGCTTTTATATATTATAATGCTAAATTTTCCAGGTGTCATCTCTGACATTCTCAAGATGACTAACCTCACTGTTTAAATCATTTCATTTCTGTTTTCTTCCCTGCCTTCTTCTCCTAAATCTATTATAAATTTCACCCTTATTTTTTAAAATTAATCATCTGACAATGCCATTGTTCCAAATAGGACATCTTTTTTTCTTAATAGGAATTCTAATCTTTTATTTTTTTTCCTATCAAAAATTTTCTCTCTCAGATCTTAATAATTTTCTTTAATCACTATATAGTCTTTTTACGTCTGTTCAGCCTGGCTCTTTTGTGCTATACAATGTTAATTTACTTTCGTTTCCAATCTACTGTACTCTATGGAGAACAAAGTTAAAAACTATACTGTTGAATATCTGGGAAATAGTGCATGAAAATAAGGTAATTGATAACACTGATTTTATAGAAATACAATGAAAAAAGAAATTAGTATTCAGGTTATCTATGACATGTTAATGGCAGGATTTCATGGAAACCTCTGCTCTACCATGTCTTAGGGATAGTTAAAAATGTTAAGCAAAAAATATCATAAACGATGACATTTTCATTTCTCAACCACTTCCATTTTTGTCTCTAGGATAGAGCTAGATGTCAATTCATTTTTTTATCATGAATTTCACTCAATATAGCTAGATGCCAATATAATTAATTCACTTATTTTCTAACTATCT
>CM053616.1:31702303-31738176 GCA_028646535.1 Procyon lotor
AAAAAAAAAAAAAAAAAAAAAGAGTAGGGCACTGCGGCTCAAAGGAAGGCAAGGGTTACACTCACTCTGTCCTAAAGGCAGCACTCTCCTGGCCTCAGCTGTCAACACCCACTCTGCACCTCCCCTGCCTCCCACTCATATCTGACATGTCTCCTGGTGATGGGTGTACAGCACACCCCTCTACGGTGCCAGGTTGGGAAAGGAGGTGAGAACCACTGCAGCTTCCTAGAGGTGACAGGACTCCCAGTAGAATATTATGGAAGCAAAGAAAGGAGATATTTGAAAGAAGAGATGATTAACAGTATTAAAATATGACTCAGGTGTCTTGCCCAATTTCTCAGCTAGCATTTTTGGGGTCTAAAGAGAGTAGATCTCTAAGATGAGAGAGTGGATAAGGGCAATTTAATATTTTTATTTTTAACTTTTAAACTATTTTTCACTGAAGAATAATGGATATATAATATTTTATTAGTTTCAGGTATACAACATAGTTGTTTGACATTTATATACGTTATGAAATGATCATCACAAGTCCAGGCAGTTAGGAGCTCTCATTACACAAGTTGTTACAATATTTTTGACTATATTTTCTATGTACAGTATAGAGAATATAGTCTTGTATATTTTTGTATTTCTTAATCCTCCTCTCACCTCATTTTGTCTAACCTCCCAGCCACCTCCGGAATACCGTCAGTTTTTCTAAGAGGGCTTCTGTTTTATTTTTTAGATTCCACAAATAAGTGAGACCATATGGTATTTGTCTTAACCTATCTGACTTATTTCACTTAGCATAATATCCTCTAGGTCCATCCATATTGTTGCAAATGGCAAGATTTCATTGTTTTTAAGGCTGAGTAATATTTCATTACACATGCACACATACACATACCACATCCATTTATCGATGGACATTTAGGTTGCCTCCATTCCTTGGGTTGCAATGAACATAGGGGTGCATATGTATTTTTGGGTAAATACCTAGAAGAGGAATTGCTGGATCACATGGTAAATCTATTTTTAATTTTTTGAGGAACCTCTATACTGTTTTCCATAGTGGCTGTACCAATTTACTTTCTCAGTCTTAGAAAACTATGTTTCCAGGAATTGATCCATTTCTTCTAGGTTGTCCATTTGTTGGCAAATGAATTGTTCATATAGTCTCTTATGATAATTTGTATTTCTGTAGTATTGATTTTAACATCTCTTTCATTTCTGATTCTTTTGGGCTCTTTTTCTATTTTTTCCTGATGACTCTGGCTGAAAGTTTATCAATTTTGTTTATCTTTTCAAAGAACCAGCTCTTGGTTTCTTTTTTCTTTTTTTTTTTAAGTCTCTATTTTATTTTTCTGCTCTGATCTTTATTACTTCCTTCCTTCTACTAACTTTGGGCTCTGTTCTTTTTCTAGTTCCCCCTCCCCCGCCTTTTTTTAGATTTATTTATTTGAAGATGGGGCAGGGAAGAGAGAAATCTCAAGCTGACTCGTGCCCAACTCAGAGCCTGAAGCAGGGCTCGATTTCACAACTCTGAGATCATGACCTGAGCTGAAATCAAAAGTCAGCTTAACCGACTAAGACACCCAGGTGCCCTTTTTTTTCTAGTTCCTTTCGGTGTAAGGTTAAATTGTCTATTTGAAATTTCTCTTGTTTCCTGAGGTGGGCCTCTGTTGCTGTAAAATTCCCTCTTAGAACTGCTTTTGGTGCATCCCATAGATTTTGGAACATTGTGTTTTCATTTTCATTTGTCCCAAGATACTTTTTGATTTCCTCTTTGATTTCTTCATTGGCCCAGTGGTTGTTTAGTAACATGTTTTAGTCTCTGTGTGTTGGTGTTTTTCCCAGTTTTCTTTTTGCCATTGATTTCACACCACTGTGGTCAGAAAAAAATGCTTGATAGGATTTCAATCTTAAACATATTGAGACTTGTTTTGTGGCCTAACTTGTGATCCACCTTGGAGAATGTACCATGTGCACTAGAGAAGAATGTGTATCCTGCTGTTTTTGGATGGAATATTCTGTAATAACTTATTAAGTCCATATGGTCTAATGTGTCATTCAAAGTCAACGTTTCCTTATTAATTTTGGGTCTAGATGATCTATCATTGATATAAGTGGGGTGTTAAAATCCCCTACTATTATTGTCAATTTCTCCCTCTCTGTCTGTTAATATTTGCTTTATATATGTAGGTGCTCCTGTGTTGGGTGCATATTTACAAGTGGTATGTCTTCTTGTTGAATTGACCCCTTCATTATTATGTGATACCCTTCTTTCTCTCTTGTTATACCTTTTGTTTTATAGTCTATTTTGTCTGATACAAGTATTGGTATCCCAGCTTTCTTTCTGCTTCCATTTACACTGAATATGTTTTTCTGTCTCTTTACTTTCAGTCTGTGTGTGTCTTTAGATCTGAAGTGAGTCTCCTGTAAGCAGTATATAGGTAGGCCTTGGTTATTTTTTTATCCACTTAGCCACTGTGTGTCTTTGGTTTGAGCATTTAGTCCATTTGCATTTACACTAATTATTGATACGTATGTATTTATTGCCATTTTCTTTAGTGTTGTTTGGAATCTTTCACTTTATTTTTTGTGTATCTGTTATAGGTTTTGGTTTACGGTTATTATAAGGTTCATGTATAACAACTATGCACATAGCCATCTACTTTAAGTTGGTGGTCACTTAAGTTTGAATGCTTTCTAAAAGTGCTACATTTTGCCCCTGCCCCTCCATATTTTATGTTTTTAATGTGATATTCATGCATCTTCTTATATTGTGCCTTCCTTAACTAGTTATTAGAGATATGATTGATTGTACCATGGTTGTCCTCTTCTACCTATCTTGTTGCTGTCCCTTGTGGAGGCTCTGTTGACCTAATTTCTAGGTCCCTTTCACAGGGAATTACTCTCTATATAGTCGTAGATTACTCCAACACAGTCGTAGTCCTGTTATGTCTGCAGGAGGAGGTGAGATCAGGATCTTCCTAAACTGCCATCTCTTATTTATTTACTTATTGGTTTGCAGTGGAGGGAACTTGAAAGAAAATAATGGGATGGAGGTAGTTAAGAACGGGGAGAACTTGACCTCTCATCTCATCTTTACCCAAATATCCCCTCTCATTCTCCAATCAGCCAGGCAGTACTCACTTGACTGAGGAGAGATATTTGCATTTTCAAAAGAGAATAGAGCTAAGTAAGATGAATCCCTAATTAGAAGCTCTCACTTCTTCTTCTTCTTATTATTATAATAATATTCATTGTTGTTCTCAAGGTTGTTTATCACCATTTCTCAAGGTGGGTGCTATTGGTATTTCCAGTAAGAAAAAATATTCATGAGCGGCCAATTCTTCTTGAAGGTTCTGAAAAATGCTGGAGGCTTAGCATCCCTGGATTTGGGGTGTTAAACAACAATATAATCCTGGGCCTTGTGACAACCAAAATGCACCTTCCAAACCTCTGTCCCCCAACTTTTTCTTGAGAATCATTGCTCCCAAGCCAACCCTCCAGGCTACACCTTCCCTCCACTGTACTCTCTGGACCTTTCTGCCTGTCTTTGATCACAACATCCCAAATTTTGGAACGTCTCTTTTAAAAAAAAATGAGGAAAAACTGTTCCTAACCAGTCAACTACTATCACTTCTTTCTTGACCCTTTTCTGACCAACTCAGCCAAAATTCATCTTTTTATTTTCTTAATGATTTAAACACCTCCCTAAATATGCTTACTGTTAATTAGCCTTCTGTGGCTTACCCTGGTATCAAGAAGGCTGCATGCATCTTTCTACATGGGTTTTGTCTCACATTCTATGTTCCAGGTACAAAGAACTCTTTCACTTCTTCGGAAGAACCATGCACCCCTGTCTTCAGGCCTTTGCATATACTCTTTTCTCTACCCAGAACATTCTTCCCCTCCTTCTCTTCAAATCATCTTCTCAATAATTTATAAGTATTCTCAGATCTTGGCTGGGATGTGTAGTTCGGAGCTCCTTCTATAGGCTCCATAGTATTATCTGTTCTTTTATCATTACTCTTACTATAACCCAATTGGAATTTCGTCATTTACTTGTTTACTAGACCATAAACACTATGAAGGCAGAACATCTCTCGCTTTTTCATGGTCTCCCAATGTCTAGTATGTTGTTTAAAACTGAGCGAGGCATTACTAAACAGTGGTTTTATATGGTTAGTTTCTACACAGTTTCTTTTCTTGTGAGCATTACCATATTACCATTAGACTATGGTATAAATCCTGGTGTTCTAGTTTCTTTTACTTTAATCAGTATGCTTTGAATTAATAAAAATCTCAATAATTTTTATTAATTTGAAATAAACAAAAATAGTACAATGTCATATGTGGTATACATTTGATACTTTAAGATAACCTTAACTAAGAAAACAATCTCTTATATATGGACTATAAGTTTGAAAAGTGTTAATTTGTGAAGAAAAACTCTTAATTTGTGGCACTTTGAAAAACAGGGGAAAAAAGCTGTGATTAAGAAATGCTCAAATTGATTTAAAGCTCATTTATGATTTCAACTAAGGTTTCTGATTTTTCTATAATTTGGCAGTTTGAAAAATACCAGTCCCTATTCAATGTGTGATTTTGTTCCATATAAATATTTGTATGCTTCATTTATGAATAAACTGTTTTTGTAAAATTTAGACCAGTAATTCTCACTCTTATACCTGTCTGATAATTAGATTAACTGCAAAGTTTCTATCAATACATATTTCTGGACCTCAACGGTGGGGATTTTAATTTAGCTCATTAAGTATGTCTAGGACTGGGGCAAATTTAGCCCAAATTAATGTGCATACCTTTTTGTAAGTACTTCCTTCTAAGTTTATTATTAAAGAAACTTTTTAACTGTTGATATTTTCCCATAATCTTTTAATTTTTAGAAACAAAAATAAATGTGAAAGTACATGTTTCTAAAATCCCTGGATATAACTGATTACTCTCATAGGCTTCAATATTTATCATCTAATTTATACTTGAATTTATTCTAAATTCTATTACTCAGATGTATATTAAAATATCAAGCGTAACTCCAATTTTATTGATAATTTATAGATAGTTGAACCTATTTGTTATGGATTGAACTGTGTCTCCCAAAAGAAGGTATGATGAAGTCCTAACCCCCAATGTCTTAGAATGAGACCTTATTTAGAAACAGTCTTTGTGGATTTAACCAAGGTGAAGCCATCACTGTAAGCCCTAATCCATTATGACCAGTGTCTTTATAAAAAGGGGAAAATTGGACATAGACTCAGACATGTGCAGAGGTAAGGTGGTAAGAAGAGATATAAGAAGAACGTGATGTGAAGTTGAAGGATAGCAGTGAGGTATCTAAAAGGCAAGGAATGCCAGAGATAGCTGGCAAACCTCCAAACACTAGGAAGAAGCAAGGAAGGAAACCTACAGATTTCAGACGGAACATAAGTCTGCTGACACTTTGATTTCAGACTTCTAACATCTAGAACTGTGAGACAATAAATGTCTACTGTTTTAAGCCGCCCAATTTTTGGTACTTTGTTACAGCAGCCCTAGCAAACTAATACACCAGTAGATATAACTGTTCATAATACACTTTATCACTGAATCCTTAAAATGTAGTTTGGTTTTTAAAAACAAGCTTATAGTCAAAGGCAAAATGGAGGCAACCATCAGAAAATCTTCCCCCCTTTAGCAGTCTGCCCTTTTTAGCATTCTGGTGAAGCCTATGGATCCTTTCTCAGAATAATATTCTGAAATGTATAAAATTAAAAAAAACACATTGGGTTATGAATGAAGTCCATCACACTGAAATGGTCAGAATTTAAGAAACACCAATTTGTGATGTAGTGATATCAATCTTCATTATCAACACATTAATAATAAGACTTAGAAGTCTATTAGCGATGAGAACAAATGGCATTTTCTTTTTTTTCATGATATAGTCTGCTTCATTTGGTCAAAGATCTGGGGAGAAAATTGGTAAAGACTTTTGCTAGAGATAAAAGAAGAGTATTACATATTTTTAAGCCATTTTGATTCCAAGAGTTTCTGGATTTTGTTGGTTTACTGCATTTCCCACTAATCTGATCAAGTGAGTGTGGTTAACAAACAATGAAGATAGAGGTCTATCTTTTAACCTACTGTATCTATAATAATTTTTGGGGGGAAACTGATGCCTAGGAGAGTCCAAAGTTTATTGACCTTCTCTGCACAGTATCATTTTGACTGGATTAAGAATTATTTAAGCAGCCTAATTACAGATAGCTTTTCCTGCCCTCATTATTCCTCTTGCTGATATGGCCTGTCCATATAGAAATTACCAAGACTCATTACCAAGAGACTTAACATTTGAACCTTCTAATGATATCTACTGTTAACAATTATTTATCATGTCCAAAAAAGTGATCATTTGTGAAACTGTAATTGTGGAATTTAAAATAGCTATTTCCCAGGAAGAAGATGAGTATTAGTCTCTTGCAGAACTGTTTTTGTAAGTGTGAAGGACAAAAGAAATAGAGTTTTCTTTGAATATCTTATGGCCTATACAGTGTGCGTATGTGTGTGTGTATACACACACACATATACACGTATACACACACACACACACGTATATGCAGAATACTTATTCCTGTATTTTTTTTTTTAAGATTTTATTTATTTATTTGACAGAGAGAGAGAGAGAGATCACAAGTACGCAGAGTAGCAGGCAGAGAGAGAAGGGGAAGCAGGCTCTCTGCCTAGCAGAGAGCCCGACGCGGGGCTTGATCCCAGGACCCTGAGATCATGACCTGAGCCGAAGGCAGAGGCTTTAACCCACTGAGCCACCCAGGCACCCCTATGCAGAATATTTAGAAGTAACAAATGGTATTTTCAAGTAACTGTAGTATGATATGACAATATTTATGACACAGTCACAGGTACTGCTAATGCTAAGGCAGTGTCTTTCTTATACTCATAATTTAAAAAAATGCTAAATTTCAGATAGAGATTAGTAAACATAGATATGTAATTTATTCCCAGCCATGTCTAAGGACCCTCTGAATTCTATCTGTGGAGCATTTGGTAGTTGGTGGATCCCAGGTAAAAAACTTTTGAAGAGAGAGACTGCCATGAAATTGTTTCTATTTTCCATTTTGATAGAGCTGGCCTAAATGACTGTGTGATAGTTGTGTGGGGCTACTCAGTAACACCTTTCTTGTATGTCTCCCCGAACTGCAGAGGAAAGCTAAAAAGTACAGGTCATAGACTCCCTTGCAGCTAAAGTTTTAAATGTGATTTAGGTTCAATCAATCAGCATTTACATAAGATCCAAAAGAAGGAAGTGAAGTAGAAGCTATATGCATGCTGGCAAGCCTAGTACGTAGGATGCAGTTGGGTTTTTGCAGCAATCTTATTACCGTTCCAGTGTCTACCACTACATTAATGGGTGCTAAGAGGCAGGGTCCTGGTACATTTAGTTGGCATGCCTCCTAGTAAATGTGGCATGGTTCTGGACCTGGCAGCCAAAAGTAGCATCCAGATCATGGCAATTTCTGCATTGTGGAATTGGCAGTGTTGGTTTCTGATCACAGGAGAGATAACAGCTCCCTAAGTGCTTGGGTTTGGCTGTATGGCTTGGAGGTCATTACTGACAACTCGAAACGAAGTCTGTTTTCTCAATCCTTCCTATACTTAGGCAATCAATTCAGTGTCCTGAAATATATCCCTTCCTGCTTTAACTAGCTAGAATGAATTCTGTTATCTGCAACTGAACTCTGACTCATACAGAATACAATTTATATCCCCGTCTATAAAAGGCCCATTTCCTCAAGAACTCCTTCTGACAGATGAGTTGCTTTCCATTCTTTACCAAAGAGTACACTTTCAACTTCAAACACCCCGGGGGGCAAAACGCAGGACCACCCTCTGTTCTTTGAACAAAGATAAACATATTCAAATTTATATCACGAAAAGCATAATAGAAAATACAAAGAATAGTCTAGAATCTGTTCCAGTTCAGCTAGTTATAATCACTTCATAAAGAAGTCAGTTACTTTAAAAAAAAAAGTCAATTTTTGCCTGATAGAGTAAAAATACTGGATTGCTAAAATAGAAAATATGCATAAATTATTAGCTATTTCTCCAAAAATATACATGACTTGGCCTGCCTGGTATACCATTTGAGAATTGAGGTCATTCTTTTCCTACGTGAAAGGAATTTAATATTTAACCCTCAAGGTAAGCCAGGTGCTATGTTAGGTTGGTATTCTACCCAGCCAGGAGGTATCACAATGAGGGAATTAGTTGCTCTATTATTCCAGAGGCCAAAAAGAAAATCCTATATTGTCGTAGTAAAGTTTTTTTTTTTTTAAAGATTTTATTTATTTATTTGACAGAGAGATGGTGAGAGCAGGAATACAAGCACAGGAGAGGGGAGCGGGAGAGGGAAAGCCAGCTTCCTGCCCAGCAAGGGAGCCCGATGTGGGGCTAGAACCCAGAACCCTGGGATCAGGACCTGAGCTGAAGGCAGAAGCTTAATGACTGAGCCACCCAGGTGCCCCTGTCATAGTAAAGTTTTATTAACAAAATGAACTTGACTGAAAATTACCTCAATGACTTCAGCAAAATGAAATGGATAAACAGAGCATGAAAATGAACTGGTGTGCCAAAGGTCTGGAGGTCTTAATTATGCTATTCCAGTGAGACTTCACTAAAATTCCTAGATTGGATTAGTCATTTTTTTCTGTGATATACACACATACACAAAACAGGAAAAAATATATATTAACATAATAACTAATATTAATACCATGTAAATATATATACCCCTCCATTGTAATTCTGGGAGAGAGAAGGTACTCTTCCGGAAGTTAGAACTTTTATTACTTATTTATTTTTAAAACTATTTACTTGAGAGAAAGAGAGGGAGAGTGTGTGAAAGCATGAGCAGCGGTGAGCGGCAGGCAAAGGGAGAAGTTGACTCGGGCTGAGCAAGGAGCCCCTCTGGGGGCTGGATCCCAGGGCCCTGGGATCAGGACCAGAGCCCAAGGCAAACGCTTAATCCACTAATCCCCACAGGCGCTCCGGAAGTTAGAACTTTTAATATAGAGAATGAACTTATGTGGTTTTTAAAAAATTTTAACCATTACCTAAGAAAACTGAGTATGACTTTGTATCTAATCTCTCTGAACATATTTAAGTCTCAGGAAGGTGAACCCACACTTAAGTTAGGAGAATAACTGTCACTTTAGCAAAATCCATTTAGCAAAATCCCATAAACTAGATACATTTCTTAATCACGTGCAACTCCTTTACCAAACAGAGCAAAGATACTTAAAATCTAATCCGAGCACTGAAACCGAGCATAAGAAATGTAGCTCTAGAGACCCAACATTATTTTCCAGTCGTTCAAGCCCTTTTCGTTAATAACGTCTGAAAAGCCAACGTGACTGTGACTCCGCACTTAGGTTTGTCACCTTTTAAAATGAAAAAAAAAAAAAAAAAATCTTCGAACTACTACATGTGTTCATTAACACCGGAAACAGCTTTAGAACACCAACTTTGTGAACTTTAAGTTAAAACTATCTTCATGTGGGTGACTTTGACAGTAACGTGGCTGTAACAACAACAACAACAAATTAAACTCTGTAAAATGCGTCTTTAGAAAACCCTATTTGGGGCCCTTCGTCGCTGTCTAGGAACGGAGGCCTTTTTCTGGCTTCTCCGGCTTCTCCGGCTCACGGACGCGGACCGGACGGTGGAGAACTGCCCCGAGCCTGCAGGAAGGCGCGGCTGCCGCCTCTCCCGCCTCCATGTTGCCCGTCGGAGGGAGAAGACTGCAAACAAAGCCCCGGTCTCCAGGAAAGGTGCTCGGGGCCCACGACACCCACGGAGCACAGCCAGAAGAGGCGCTAGGGCCGGAGGGTGGCGGCCAGCAAAGCAGAACTTCAGGCAGGTTCCCACACGTCCGCGGAGACCCAGCGGCTTTTCCGAAGCCTCGAGGTTCGAGCTCGCCACAGCCTGCCCGCCCAGCCCTTCCCCACCCCGGGGCACAAAAAAGGAGCGCCCGGCGCGGGGCTCCGCTCAGGCGGAGGCGGACAGGTCAGGGCGCGAGCCCGGCGCCCGCCCGCGCCCCGATCCGCGGCCGCCCGGGGCACCGCGTCCCCGCCGCCCGCACTTACCAGGAGAAGGAGCGCGGCGCCCTCCGCGCTCCGCGCCATCGCGCCCCCGCCTCCGCCGCGCCCTCGCCCCGGGCCGCTCGCCCTGCTCGGCACCGCCGGCTCCCCCGCGTCCCCGCCAGCGCGCCCCCGGCCCCGCCCCGAGGGCCGCTCTCCGCGGCCGCCGCGCCGCCCTGCCCAGGGGCGCGGTGCCAGGTGCGGCCGCCGCAAGGAAAATGGAACGGGGAGCCGCCCGAGCTGCTGGCGCTGAGGTGGGAATTCCTCGGAGGAGGGAGGCGCGCGGTGGACTCCTGCCCCTCGTCGCACACGCACCTGGGACCGTGACGTCCCTGGGCTGGGGACTTTGGGTGGCAGGCCCCGCCCCGCCGTCCTCTCCTCGGTTCTGTCCTCTCAAGAGAGTGGCGGGGACTAAGGGAGGCTCGGGGTCACCCGGCGGGACTGGGCCTGAGCAGCGCGGGCCGCCCGGCCCAAGGGCAAACCCTGCTCTCCACAGCGAGCCCGGAGCGTCCAGCGAGCGCCCCCGGCCGCCCCAGGCGCTCAGGGGTCCGGCGCTTTGTGAATGTGCGCGGGCCCGGAGCTCAGGTGGCGCCGACGAGACTGTGGCACGGGCACCTGCGTCCTCACTGCAGCCAGGGGTGCCTGGGGCCTGTTTTCAGGGAGCTCGGGTGCTGGAGCAGGATTTAGGTAGCTGGCTCTTTGAAGGCGTCTTGCTTCTTCCCAGTGCCCCTTCATTGCTTTCAACAGGTTTACAGTTTATCTGGTTAAGGGAGAAACAGAAAAATCACGGGTGATCTAAAGGGACAGTCCTGTGACTCCTTGTTAACTAGACACAGATAGGAGAATATTCTAGGGGTGTTAAGGGGAAGATAGACTCTTCGATATGATTTACAAAATCTCCTACACAAAGAATAACTAGAGGTCAGAATCCTTGCTCCAGTAGTTACTAGCGGTGTGACCTGGACAACCTGTCTGTGCCTTAGTTCCAGATCTGTTTAATGGAATTAACAGCACCCAACATATAAAGTTGTTGTGAAGATTAAACCAGCAAATCTATGGGAAGCCTTTTGCGATGTTTAGTACATCAGGTTCAAGAAACGTAGTTTTTAATAGTACAATTATTATTGCAAGTGTAAATGTTATGTTGAACTCTTCTTGAAAAACAGAGACACTGGAATCAGCAGCAGGCTAGGAAATGTCTAAGAGGTTAAGAATTGATGTTGGAGTAATGGAGGAGCCTATAAAAGTATAAAGGATTGGTTTGCTGCTAGAAAGAGAAGCTTAGCATTCAATTTGAACACAATAGCAGAGTTCCTTCTGTGGTCAAAAGTGCTTGTCTAGCTCCTTTCCCAGTTTATCCTACCCTTCTCTCCCCAGGTCTGATCTTGCCAGTTTTTCAGGTCCAGTAGAGTTGGCATCTCCTCTTTAGTCCCTTTCTTCTCTAGCTACCAAGGACGACTCCGTCTTTGAGTGGAGAGAGCCATATTCTCCTCTATTTGGTTAGGGCTTAACTGTTGAGTGACTTCTATCACGGTATTATTTAAGTGTTAGTGATTAAGTTAGCAGAGGACTAACTGTCTAGGAAGAGTGTCTGTTTAGTTTTCCACTGTGTTTCCAGTGCCTAGAACAGTGCTGAGTACCAGGGAGACTCTTAAGCATTGGTGCATAATTAAATCAGGAGAGAAGTATGTCTTCTAGTTTCCATTCCTTTCTCTTGTGCTAGACGTGGGTGGTAGTACTTTGGTGATAATTCTCATTCCCCATCACTCTGGGAAAACTCCTAAATAAACGAGGCAGGCTTTTCTTGCCTTGTAAAGGCAAAACACTTTCACAAATCAACCCTGAAGACTGTATATAAATCCTACCTAAAATTAGTGCTCTTGCACCTGAGTCCTATAGACAAGTATTTATGCCTCATTATCAAGAGTTTGGTTTCTGTTTAGTAATGAACAAAATTGTAGCTTCCAGAATGAGAAATAGCTAAGGCAAATTTTATTTCTGTTGGATTGTTCATCTCCCCCAGAGACTGACAAAGTCAGTTTCAATATTGTATTCTTTTATAAGACATAAAGACATATAAGCCTCTCCAAGGCTTTGAGAGAAGGTCTGAATACGTGCATTATCCAGTACCATAGTATGTCATTCTTTTTTTTTTTCTGTGTTCTTTTTTTTTTTAATTTTTATTAACATATAATGTATTATTTGCCCCAGGGTACATGTCTTTGAATCGTCAGGCTTACACATTTCACAGCACTTACCCTAGTACATACCCTCCCCAATGTCCAGAACCCAGCCACCCTATCCCTAACCCCCCCCACCTCCCAGCCACCCTTAGTTTGTTTCATGAGTCTAGGAGTCTCTTATGGTTTGTCTCCCTCCCCATCCCTTTTGTTTCATTTCTCTCCCCCACTAACCCCTGCCTTGCCTCTCAAATTCTTCATAACAGAAAGATCATGTGATAATTGTCTTTCTCTGACTGACTTATTTCGCTTAGCATAATACCCTCCAGTTCCATCCACGTTGTTGCAAATGGCCAGATTTTGTTTCTCTTGATGGCTGCATAGTATTCCATTATATATATATACCACATCTTCTTTATCCATTCATCTGTTGATGGACATCTAGGGTCTTTCCATAGTTTGGCTATTATGGACATTGCTGCTATAAACATTTGGGTGCACGTGCCCCTTTGGATCACGACATTTGTATCTTTAGGGTACATAGTATGTCATTCTTAAAATCATTCCCCTTTAAAAATTCTGAAACTTATGACTCAATGAGTTAAAGGTACTTGTTCAGAGTCAAATGAAACACAGCTAGTTCTCTAGCTCCTGACTTCTTTCTCCTGGCATGAGTAAATCCATTTCATAAGTTTCTGTACACAGGAGCAAATACCATTACCAACAAAGCACTTGATTGCTTTAAAATAAATTGGAGTGTTAACTAAATGTGAAAGATTTAACTTACAGGATTTTCCCCCAAATTAGTTGAACATTATGGTAAATGTACTTTTCTTAAAATGTATTTAAAAAATAACAAAAACATGTACTTACAATGTATTAGTTTGAATTATACTTTGTGCAAATAATTAATTTTAATGTCTAGATATATTCAGAATACCTACCTGAGTTATGTTTCCCACAATACTTTGCTTTACACACACAGAGATGAGAATAAGTTTCAAGTGATTGGCTTATTAGAGTCATCTCTTAATATTACCTAGTATTACCTAAAACGTAAAAATTTTATAAAAACAAAACTTAATGTGTCCTTTATCTACTATCACTGGCTCTTTACTTCCAACACATTGCAGCATCAAGGAACACTTTATGCATCAACAATTCTTGGCAAATAGTTTGATAGATGACTGACTCTTTAAATCCATTGAAAATCCCAAAGAGTGTGTTAGAATTAATATCAAAGAGATGAGAACTAAATTGGGCAATTTCTGATTTCTAAATCATATTGTATGGCCATTACAACATAAAAATGATTATTATAGTACATCTATACTTATAGTACCTCTTACCTATAATACATCTTATAGTTATAGTACATCTATAGATTAAAGGTATGTAGATACAAGAAAGAATACGAAATACCTCTACATAACGTGAAAAGGGCAGAAAAAGAAGGAATCTCTTTTCTAGTGTCACTCCGCTCCCTTTTCCTTCATTTATTCAACATTTAGTTTGTCCCTGTTCACCAAACATTTCATTTGCATTTTATTGGGAATACAAAGATAAATAAGTATTTCTTCATCCCAAGAAACAAAAATAGCTACTTATGAGATAATATAACTACTAACTATTATACTCATAGAACTTCTAAACTTATAAACACAGTGGTCGAACTATATGCAGGGTATAATGCAAACCTAGGATTTGCATAGTCCCAAATTCACACTGAGGACCATGATATTAGAGAAGGCTTTTGGTAGGGACTGTGGGAGTGGTGTGGTGAGCTGATTCTTAAAGGATGAAAAATTGCGAAGGAGCAAGTAACTCAAAACGTGGACACTGTTGGTGGAGAGTCAGGGGCTTCAGATTTCTGTGAAGAAAGCATTCTTTTAATCACATTAACACAAACAGGGGAGTCAGAAGTAAAAGCTTTTTTTTCCCAGTGAAAATTGTATTGAGATATTAGAGCAATATCCGATTAGAAGAGTCTAGCAAATAGTTTGCAATGAGAAGGAAAATGCAGTGGCAGGTAGATTTAGGAGGCCTAATTTTCTTTCTTTCTCCATCCTTTTCTTATTGCCTGCCCCCCTGTTAAATGCTTATGGCTTTTGAGTTCTTTCCTTTCCTTCTTTTCTTCTTACTTGGTACTGAGATGATTCTATAGGCACTCTCTTTGTGCAAGCTTTCTCTCCTGAGCTTCAAACATCGGAATATTACCATTTGGATATCTCACGGAGACCTTAAAGTACCACAATAATTTTGTAGGGATGTCAGACTAACATACTGACAAAAAATATTTTGGCAAAGCCCCTACACCTCTCCATTCAAGCTTACAACTTCCTCATATGCCTCTCGCATGCCTTGTCAACCTGGCCACCCAAGCCAAGAACAGGAGAGTCGTCCTCAATTCAACTTTTTCCATACTCTCCATCTGCAATTTGTTACCTTTCCCTTCATTCTCTGTGGTGCTGTTTGAAATGATTCACACAACCTTTGTAGCAGCAATCACATTGTGGCTCACGGTGATTTCATCCATGTGTGCTACTCCACCCATTTCTCTTTCTCAAGACTGTCAGTACTTAGAAAGCAGAGGCCATATCATATTCATAGTGGACCCAGCCCCTCATATCCAGCAAATATTTGATGATCAATAAAGATTTGTTGAACTAAGCCCACATAGTAGAAGGAACTGATTATAAGTAAAAAGCAGGATTATAAAGGAAGGTGTTTGAAATATGCACTGTGGATGAATCAGTGATGGATCTGGTCAGAAAACGTTGATCTGGGATTGTGTGTGTGTGTGTGTGTGTGTGTGTGTGTGTGTGTGTGTGTGTATGTGATGCACATGCATGCATGCACACATACACATATATATGTGTTGGTCTGTCTAGGTGTGTTTTCCCCAACCACACTGCAGCTCAAGAACAGGTGAAGGATGGCAAATGGTGATGTGAGTTAGGGCTGCAGGGTGGCCTGGCTGATAGTGAAGACGTGTGTCAGTATACACATGGAACTGAGTGTGGCACGAGGGGATGGACAGGATGAAGCTGAAGGAGTTTAGGGGCCAGTTGAGAAGACATTGGATATGGAGATGGAGAAATGGGAGAGGATCCTGCTTCCCCTTAATCCTGGGGAAGGAGCACTGGTCCTTTTCCAGAGAAGCCAAGGCAGGAGTGACGTCACAGACCCTAGAGTAAGGATGTTGAGATTCTCTTGGACTTTCCGGTTAGATGGATCAAGAGCCACCTCCACCTTGGGCAGTGGGAGAGGAGAACTGGCCAACTTGGGGTGGACGGTGGCTTTATTGCCTTTTTGAACTAGAACTAACAGTAATAATCAAAGCCTAGCAGACTGCAGGCCCTGTGGTGGAACACTGAGAAGCCAGCACGTCCTTAATGAACAGTCCCCACACTCTGGGGCAGCAGCAGTCAGCCCTGAGAGCACAACTGCACACACCAACACCCTGAAAGAGCGAGAGAGCCCCATGCAGTGAGTCACAGTGTCTAACTGAGCTGATCCCCACAGGCTCCTCCTTGTGAGTCAATATTCGGGGACTGGCTGGAGGCAAAGTCCAGGATCGGATGGTGGAAGGAGATCCTTAACATCATTCACAGGGCAGAGAATTAGTGGGGGATGCTACAATCGCAAAATTCTATTTGGCTCAGCCAGAAAAACAAAATTGTCCACTCTTGGGTCTTAGTAGAGTACTGATGATATCTTAAGAGATTTTCTTTTCCGAAATGAATCACACTAGTTTTAAAATATGTTAGGACTATAATAAAGCTAGATCGCAGTGTGCCCAAAGCAGCGGTGTCTAGGAAGCCTCAGCAAGCCGCTGGTGTCCCATCAGATGCCCCTCCCTCCTAATGACTCACTCCTCTAGCTGAAGGTGCCCTTAGCTGTTACATGCACCCTACTGGGAGGGCTGCATGTTAATCTCTTTATCGGTCATTTACATCATAGCAGATACCACAGACTGGCCGGGCATGTCCACCTCGGATTCTATGTGCTCTCCATTCCTTTCCCCTAGAAGTTCCGTTCTAGGCCTGTACAGTTCCCTCACTCTTTACTTTTTGTGCCCCTCAAATATGACATTATCGGTGAGGCCTTTTCTGAACACTCATTTACAAATCAAATTACTTCCAGCCCCAGAGCTCCCCATGCCTCTTCCTTGCTTCATTTTTTCTTCCTGTCACATTGCAATCTTAAAGACAATGCATTTATGTATTATCTGTTGCCATTCACTAGAATGTAAACTTCTTGAGGGCTGGGGGTTTTCTCTGTGAACTGCTGTGTATCCAGCACCTAGAACTTTGCCTGAGCCTTTGTAGGTCTTCAGTAAATGTTAGTTGAATGTGTGAATGAATACATCTTTGAGGTTATTTTGGAGGCTGGGGTGTGTGTGGGTGTGCCTTTAAAGTGAGAGTAAAGGGGGAAAGAACAAGAGACCATTATATTCCTGGAAAGATGTCAGTAAATGTCTCCAAGCTAAGATAGATAAAAATCACTGTTCCTCACCATTTTATTCAGAATGGGCCTTGCTAAGGCTGGCTGAAGAGCGTAAAGTGAAGAAGTTCAGAGGCCAGTGGAGAACAGTGCTGTGTTAAGACTCCCTTTCTTGCGGGGGGGACAAAGTGCAAAACCATAAACCATATGGAAAATCTCTTTCCTTCTGGAGCTGAACAAAGCAAGCATTCATTAACAGGAGTGTGACACTTGGGAAAGTTGATTTTATCTACCTAACTACGTTTTCTGTTTTTTCAAGTAGGCTCCACACCCAGTGTGGGGCTTGAACTCAGAACCTTGAGATCAAGAGTTGCTTGCTCTATACCCACTGAGCCAGCCAGGTGCCTCCCCCTCCCCCAACTACAGTTTCTGGAAAAAAAAAAATTCAAAATAAGTTTCTGGCCTTGGTTTTTACCCAGGGTTTGTTTATGGGAATTCTTAGAAAGATAAAGGAAATAGCAATGGCTGGGAAGATGGGAGGAGAGTATTTGGATTTTAACGGCAGCTCTGGACTGGAATCCATCCCCAGCATGACAGGGCATGCCCGGGCTTACAGGCAGGCATGGGAGC
The DNA here is from genome assembly GCA_028646535.1 of Procyon lotor. NCBI lineage: Eukaryota > Metazoa > Chordata > Mammalia > Carnivora > Procyonidae > Procyon > Procyon lotor. Next base: position 31,719,705 of record CM053616.1, read on the forward strand.
GTTTACTGAGGGTGTCGAGCAGAAACCATCACGCTGACTCAATGTGAGTAATGAGCCTACAGAGACATACAGAAAAAACCCTCGGAAGACAGAAAAGAGTGTTGGTTTCTTGGCAGTTATTTCATTCACTTGCACGTAGATAAGGGATGTTCTTATGTGTAAGGAATAAGTGAAAGAGAAGCGATTCAGTAGTTTTGGAGAGCAAACTTGGAAGTTGTTAAAGATCTTTCCAAATATTCCGGAGTGATAATTATAAATACTTTAGTAGAGAGAGGCAGAATCTCAAAAACAGTGAACGATTTTCATTTTAACGAAAAAACAAGGATTGGAGGAAATGAAATTTCCTTTATTTACCTTTCAAGATTCATCTTAGTGGTGGCGGTTTTTTATTTTGGCCCCATACCGGTCGATGTAGTAATCTGTTAATAATCAAGCTCTGTAATTTGTGAATGGCTTACTTGTTAAAATGATTAGAGCACCTTTAAAGTTATTCAATAATGATGTTACTTACTTGCATTTTGACATCCATCTCGGGTGGAGAGAGTTGATTCCACCTGGGAAGGTCAGTGTAGACTCAAGGGGATCTCGTCCACAGGAGAATATGAACTTGTGAATGTCGACCGTCACATGTGTCATGGAGAAAAAAAAATATGGGGAACCATTATTTTGGAACATGTTTACATGAGCTGTGCTGACTAAAAGTTATAATGCTGTAATTCTTGAGTCCCAAATTAGATATTGTGAATGGCAGATTATATCTGTGTAGTAACTTTACTTTTGTAACAAAAGTAATTGAAAACATCTTAATATGATAAATAATAATTAATCAACTCAGTTACATCTATACACATCCAGGGAATTGGAGAGTTAAATCAGTCTTTCAAATATAAGAAAAGAGATTCAAAATGTCTCTAGTGCCTGAGGATTTTAGGAAGATGTTTGTTTTTAAACCTGTTTTGTTTGTTTGAGCTGTACTTTTTTTTTTTTTTTTTGCTTTTTGTTTTTGTTTTGGTAGTGGACCGAATTTGAGTTTCATCTCCCTCTCTAATTTCTACGTAGAGATTTATTAGACAGAAATATGTTCAAATGCTAAGCAAACCAGTTAAGCAAAATGTTGATACGAAGAAGGAAATGAGAAAAAAAAATGCTTTTTATAATTTAGCTTTTAATATCTCAGTGACCCTTACTAGCTTCTCTAAGTACATTTGTGGTTAAAGACTTTTTGTAATTCATAAAGATCATTATGAACATTATTATATGCCTTGAAAGCAGACCTCTTGTTTGACTGAGCAATTGTCTGCTAATTTATTATGACATTTTTGTTTTCAGGTGGACCTCTCTTAACTTTTACTGAAACAATATCTGAGTGATGTCGTACCTTTGGGGAAAGTCACACCCGTTTCATGTAGAATCAGCTACAATAGAGGTAAGTCAGTCAACAAAGACTTCTTGTGACTAATTCTTCTCTGGGTATGAAAGAGGAAGAGAGTGTATCATCATACTTCTTTCTTAATTTTAGGATTAGAGCACTCATCTGAAGTAATCAGGACATTTGATGACAAGTCAACAAATTAAGCGGAGCAGTATTACAGGGAAGACTTAGAGGTGAACGAAGTAAAACCCATGTGAAAGCTCATGTAAAGAATTGCTTTATGGTTCATAAAAGTGCCATTGTGAGTTCCTATTGTTTGGCACTGTGGGAGAATCAGTCTACATGTTGGAATTTTCAATAGTTGGGAGTCTTAAGTCTACAGAGTATGGTTTATGTTCTTTACACCTTAGATTTTCACCTCAGAAGTATGGATAAGCCATCTGAAACAAATAAAAAAATCAGAGAAAGATTGTGGCTTCTAGGTTTTCAGGAATAATAAGATGGTGGGACTTCTATGGAACATGCCATTTAGTTTTATTTCTTAGAGACTAGACGCCTTAGGTCAGTTTGTCAGAATGTGAAACCTGAGTCCCCCATGTGCTCTGTGGCCCTACATGGACAGATGCCAAATATGTGATTTGAGGGACACTGGAAAGTGTCCCTTTTTTTTTTCAAAATAACCTCAAGGATTTATTAGAAAATATGCCAGCTGAGGCAGGGTTCCTTCAAAGCAACTGCAGAAGAAGTCAGGATTTAATTAATTTAAAAAGCAACACTGTCCACACTGAGCAGGTGCGCCTGCCGCGGCCCAAGGGGACGCAGCCCACGCGCAGGACCAGCCTCCTGCTCGCAGGCGGCACCCAGGCGGGCACGCCCGGAGTCTCTTGCACAAAATCCTCGGCCGTCTCACTTCATGTACTTATTCTGCTGGTCAGCCAGGATTTTGGCTGAGGACTTGGCATCATAGAAGAGCTCGCTGATCTCCTCGACGTGCTCTTTTTCGATACTGTCCTTCCCATTGATGCTTAAGACACCTCACCTCCTGATCTATGACCCGAATGATAATGGAATATCACTTTGTTTTCTAAGTGAACAGATATTCTAAATATTAAAGATATCTACTCCAAGGAGGAATAACAAAGTGCTTCTGGGGTTGATACTTTATCTCGAATTAACTTACCAACACAATTTAAAAACTTAGCAACTAGTTATGGTCAGTTTTTTAAAGGAAGCAGGAGGTAGTGAAACATTAGGCATATCGTGTTCTAGAAATAAGGTAAAAAACATGCAAAGGAAAAGACAAATTTCCTTTCCTTCAATTTTATGGTGGGTCAACTAGTTTTGCAAATGAAACTCTTTTTCATGTGGCTAGCAACTTGGCAGCATATATCGTAGAAACTGAACGTAAAGTGCGGTCTCTTGTGTGTGTGTAGTAATTGCTATTCTATTGGCATTACCTAACATATGGATACTACTGAAGATTGGGTTAAGAGCATCATTCCTTTCATGCTGATTTTCAAGTAACTTTTTTTTCCCCAAAGCCATCTGGCTATCCTGTTCTACTCGGTGGAAATGGTGTAATTAGAACTCTTAGAGGGCACCCGGGTGGCTCACTGGGTTAAGTATCCAACTCTTGATCTCAGCTCAGGTCTTGATCTCAGTCAGAGTCCTGAGTTTGAGACCTGCCTTTGCCTTTGCACTGGGTATGGTGACTACTTAAAAAAAAAACAACAAAAAGAACTCTTAGGAGAAAAAAACTTCTCCACTCTGCCCTTTTCCAAGGAAACCCAACGGAAAACTTATAATCATCTGGTGATCTTCATCATTTTGGCTACATAAGATAACAATTTGATATGAATGAATTCATCTCTCTTTGCTCGTGTGTTCAGAGGAGTTTCCAGTGTGAAGTGGCCGAGACAGGGCAAGCCTTGTGAATGAGGCAAAAGATTAGTGAAAAAGAAATATTATAGTCGCAGTTTGGAGTTTCAGGAAGAGAATTAACCTAGTCAGTTCCTAACTCTGCCTTGATCAACAAGTTGCTTTTCAGCTTGTTCGAACATCTGTAAAACAAGGTTTTGGATCAGATAATATAAATGTTTTGAGTTTGTATGGTTTCAAAACTTTGTATGTCAGTACTCTTAACTTGAAGTTGAGTTCATTTTGAAGATTTAAATTATAATGATAAAAACAATTAAAAAAATAACTATCTTTATGAGCACTTACTATGTCCTAAGTGCATGCTTGTAACCTCTTTACAATAACCTCAAGATGTAGGTAGGGACTGTTATTTTCATGGTAATAGTCCAGGGAGGTGCAAAGAGGTTAAGTAACTTGCCCAAGGACATTAAGAAACAAACCACATTAAAAAAATTTAAATTTATCTTTTGTTAATCATTAAAACATAGTTGTTTTGATTGACTAATGGATGGAATGACATTTTATAATTTTCTCATGGGTCTTGGAGTAGTAGCTTTGATTTTGTGCAAAGTTTAGCAGGCTTTCTTTGCCTGACAACTCGATGTTTCCTATCAAAATATTCAACAACGTCTACTGACTTGTTCTTTCAGTGGAGACATCCTTTCTCAGCCAGAGTTGGCACAAGTAGCAAGAACATGTGTTGGCTTGATCTGGAGGCTTTAGTGTGAAATAGGGTTGCACAGAGTAGAAGAGCTTCTGTCATCTTGGCAGCATGTGTCTTTGTTGTTGGTTTGTCTCTTTGAAAGAATTTCCAAAGACCAGGACAACAGACCCTTCTGTTGCAGGGTCTAAGAAATATAAGGAGGAAGAGTGACAAGTTAGAAGAGCAACTTATATTTCAACTGTAGCAACCATAACTTGTGAGGAAGAATTTATAGCAATTTATAACAGCTGAGAGGAAGAAGTAAGAGGCAGGAAGGAATATTGTCAGAACTTAATAGACTGTTTATTACATATTAAATTTTTTTGCCACATAAGAAGTTGTACATAATGAGTGTGTATAACTTGATGAGTTTGGCGGTAAGTATACACCTATGAAACCATCACCACGGTCTATGCCATGAACCTATTCATCCCCGCCAAAAGTTTTCTCCCTCTCTCTTATTTATTATTATCATTATTATTAATGACAAGAAGACTTAACATAAGATTTGTCCTTTTAGCAAAATTTAGGTATATAATATAGTATTGCTAACTATAGGTTCTATGATATACAGGAGATCTCTAGGAGTTATTCATCTTGTCTAAATGCAACTTTGTGCTCTTTGAATAATACTTTCACTTCCTTTTGACACAGTTTTATACTAATCTAAAGTTGTGGATGTCAACCCTGCATGAGAATAATTAAGAGTTTGGTCAAACAAGGTCTTTTCATTATGCTTTACCTGAAGAAAAACTACGTGGAAAAACCCAGGTGATTCTTTTCTTTTTAATAATAAATTTAGAGAGCAGACTCTGCACGCAGAAACTGTGTACCTACAACACAAACCAAATATCAGTGTCTGGTCCATGGACCTGATGCTGGAAAGACACTGCTTCAGCTACATCAAGCTACTTGCTTACCTGAGGGGTGTGTGTGTGTGTGTGTGTGTGTGTGTGTTTGTGTGTGTGTGTTACTCCCAGGTTAGGACCACATAAATCTTACTATCAACATAGTCAGTTGGACATGGAAAGACATGACTGAAGTTAATCTCACTTTTTGTGTTTAAATACTCATCTTTGGCTTAGTTACAATGCCTTTTTGCAGGAGTAGAAACCATGTCATTATCCCATTTAAATAAATATAAGATTACCTGATTCTGTGCTGCTTTATAATTAAGAGAGTTCTTTGCAATCCTCTCTTGGTTATGAAAGAATATAAATACTTCCTTTGCCTTCTGAGGAAATGAAGACACATAGTCTTTCAATCTCAGTGTTTTGCTTCTATTAGAATTTGACACTCTGTGTTTTCACACAACTTTTACTGTTTGCTCATTTAATGACAGATTCAGTACACAGAAAACATCAGGGATGTTTCAAGGCATAAATTTAAAAATATGATGGTACTTTATAGAATAAAGGTGGAGAAGGAGATAGCGTTGAGGAGTAAAGTAGTTGTCATTGTTTAGATGTGTTGTTTTCTACAAATCATGGAAACACTGAGGGGGAAGGGCCGCATGTGAAGTCATCATTTAAAAAAATGAAATGGGGTGCCTGAGTGGCTCAGCAGGTTAAAGCCTCTGCCTTCGGCTCAGGTCATGATCTCGGGGTCCTGGGATTGAGCCCCGCATTAGGCTCTCTGCTCGGCAGGGAGCCTGCTTCCCCCCATCCCCCTCCGCCTGCCTCTCTGCCTACTTGTGATCTCTCTCTCTGTCAAATAAATAAAATTTTTAAAAAAATTAAAAAAATTAAAAAATGAAATGGAATAAAACAAAAATCAGGGTCTTAGATACAGAAAACAGACTGATGATGGCCAAAGATGGGGCATGGGGGTGGGGAAAATGAGTGAAAGGGTTCAAAAGGTACAAACTTACAGTTATAAATAAGCCTTGGGGATCTAATATACAGCACGGTCACTATAGTTAATAATACTGAATTGCATATTTGAAAGTTGTGAAGAGGGTAGATCTTCTAAGTCCTTATCACAAGAAAAATTTTTTTGTAACTATGTATGGTGATGGATGTTACCTAGACTTACTGTGTTGATCATTTCTCAATATGTATTAATATTGAATCAGAATCTCTCTATATAAAGTTACTTTTACATCTAGCTACATGTCACACATAACCTCTTATAAATAGTGTGCTATCAAAGTAATCCTTAAGGAGTTGACCAGAAAAGAGATTCCATGACTTTCGGGTAGTTTGTTTTCCTTATTAAATGTGGAAGAGATGTTCATTGTGCCCTGAAAAATAAACTCATATATACTTCAAAATAGCAGCAAGGGGCGTCAGGGTGGCTCAGTGAGTTAAGCCTCTGCCTTTGGCTCGGGTCATGACCTCAGGGTCCTGGCATTGGGCTCTCTGCTCAGCAGGGAGCCTGCTTCCCCCTCTCCCTCTGCCTGCCTCTATGCCTGCTTGTCATCTCTTTCTTTCCGTCAAATAAAAAAAATAAAATCTTTATAAAAAAGAAATAGCAGCAAATCGTGTACTTGCATTCTTTCTATCTATTCCTCTGTCTCTTCCTTTTTATCTCTCTCTATCTCTCAATCTTAGATATATATAGAAATATTTAGAGGCCCTGTCCTCTATGCCCAAATAGATATATTTGCCTACAAGGTACTGTTTCTTTAATGATTTTTTTTTTTTGGTACTATTTCTTTAATCTTTAGAATTTTATTTAGATTTCTAGTCTTTTAGAAATTATTTTCATTGTTTTCTTTGTATTCTTTCCAATTTTTCATGCTCTACTCAAGTCTTAGGGCTGAAAGCAAGCATATTTTGACAGAGTAATGGTTATGTATTATTATTACTATCTATAGTGAATAACTATAGATAAACCTTTGCATTTACATCACTTTACCGAATGACTTTGAGGTAGTAATTTGCTTCTCTGGGTCTCTGTTTTCCTCATTATAATCAGAGTTACTGTAAGAATTAAATTGGAATTTGTAACTGACTTGGCCACATTACCGGCATCTAGTTTCTTCTGCTCTGGTAACTGTATCCATTTGCACTTTTTCTTTTAGACCAGCATTCTCTTGGGTTTTAACTGTATCCGCATTGTGTTTAGATTTTCCTGTTTTGCATTTGTTGAAAAGAAAGTCTATGTACAAAAGAAAAAGAAAGTAAAGACACCAACCTTGAATGGCCCATGTCTTGTCACGGAGGGATCAGGCAGAGCAGAAGGAATCTCGGTATTCATTGTGCAAAATGTGTTGCTTCTGGCACCTGTAAATCAAACAATTATCTTCTTTTCTTTATCAATTATCTCCCTCACTTAAAAATGATCTCAGACTGTGCTGTCAAAAAACTATTAAACCATAAAATCTCTGATTCCGAGTTGCTCTTTGTAGACCCAGTAAAGGAGTGCAGAAAATACTGAATTGCCAATAACAAGAAGGCAAGATCTTTAACATTTACTTGTTTCTTAATTGTTCGTTGCATTGAAGCTTGTCAGTTGAGTGTGCCTTTTTTTCACGCTCTTCCTTGATTTTTGACTGTTAAGATGCATTGATCTTGCTGTTTTTATTCTTCAAACTTTCTATAAATCGGAGGATCAGGGGATATTTTTGGAATTTACCTACAGGGACTTCATTTTTCCTGGGGTTGATTTGGAACATCAGAATTAAGCCATCCACTTTTCTTCATTCAACGCCCACTCTCATCCAGTTTCTGCTCCTCACACACCAGATCCAAGATGAATTGTACAAATTAAAGAATAAGGAAGGTCAGTCAAGGCAAGACTTTAAGTTCCAGAGGGACTTTTTGTGGCATCCCTTTAAAGGAAGACGTAAAAATAACAGACATTTACTGGGAGACAGACCCAGCTGCTGGGGCTGATCCTCAGTACATTTTTCATCATGTTAGGCTGGAAATCTTACCTTCTCTTTACTCCAATTTTTGTCTCTGAGGCATCGTTGTATGTCAGAACTTTTGCCTGAAAGATCCTTCCAAACTACCAAGCAAATAATAAGTTACTTAAAGCATCTTGTTAATAAAAGTCTGCTCTGAACTCATCCAGCACCTCATCCAACACTATTTCCACCTGAAGAAGAGATCTTGAGTCCCCAGGTATGTCTTTCCTGCCTGGGAGGATGGACAAAAGATATCGGCTAGGAAAAAAAAAATACTGATAAAAATACATATGTAAGTCAGTTCTTACCTTATATTTCTTAGTAACTATTAATTATAGAGAGTAGTTCACCTTTTACTAAATGGTTAAGGAAGTACTCATAAATTTGTTGCCAAATAGTTTTATTATACCACTGTTTTACTGGTAAAGTTTTAGTATGTACTGTTTAAAATTTATAATATATCAAGTAAAAAGACAGTTTTAAACATTTTTTTTGCTTAAAACAATTTTTATTTTTGGTGAAAAAATACAGATACATTTTTGCTTTGAATTTACTTTTACATGGCAAATCAATTTGAGGTCCTCCTAGACAAGATGAATCTATTTTTATTTTAAAACATGTTCAATTTCAATTTTTCCCTTATAGAACCTTTACTACGGTGACATAGTTTCCTCTGCAGTTCGGCAATGCTGCAAAATTCCCATTTCATGATAAATTGGGTTTGAAGAGGCAATGCCAAAATTCTTTGAGGATCCTGAAGACACTTTTGGACTTGAAATAAGGATTATTATGATTATTAATTTAATTCTCATGCATCACAGAGGCACAAATCAACCATGTGTGATCTAGACCCCAGAGCAAGCTTCCATTGAAAAGAGGCCCCAGTGGTAATAGCAAGACAACTTCCTCAGGACCTGGCAGCTGTTCCATAAGGTCTAGTGCCCTCACCTTAAGATGGGCACACTGCAGTTGTTGTTGAAACAATGGGATCTGTTAGGATCATACGGAGATCTTTAGGACTGTATCTTTCAGTCCTAAAGTTAAAAGTTAAAAGACACTTTATTACTTTGCATTCTATCTGGAAAAACAAATAGGTTTTGAATATGGCAACAAAACAGAGAGGAATATTTTATATACAATTAGATACAATGGAGCTGGACAATGACCTTATAAAGGCTCAGCTAAGACAGGAATATTGATAAGAATGTAGGGTGTTCTCTAGGGGCTAAAGGCTGACGATCTTGAATGACCTGAAATGATTTGAAGAACTGCATTGCTATCATGGCAACATGCATGAAGTAATAAATTCAAAAATCTTCATCGTTATGCTACAGAATTAAGTTGCTCACTCAAAGGAGTGAGGCTTAATAAAATAGCGGTTACCGATAATCCCTTTCCATCTCCCTATTTGACTTGAAATGGGGCTTATAATACATCTTCAAAAATTTCACCATATGTTGATCTAGTCAGAGGCCTCTTTTTCTTATGAGAAAAACCATGTTTTGTATTCTCACAAAGTCTGTAGACATTGTTAACATAATAAACATCACTATATGTCATATGCAAATTACATCTACCCACTGACACTTAAAAAATAGAGAGTAATTTTCAAGAACTATTAACACAGGATTTGTACTGAGAAGTGTATAGGAAGGAGCTCAATGTAAGATATTTTCTTTGGATAGATCCTTTCCAAGTGATTTAGAAAAACATGAAATATTATTTACACCATACTAAACTTTCCTAAATATTCTATGATATTTTCTTACCAAGTTGTATTTTGAGAATTGAGGGATATAGATATAGCAAGTTTAATGCATAAGCCAGTAGCCCTTAGCTTGAGCAAAAGATGCACTTAGGGTGTCCCAACACCAAGAAGATGGCAAAAACTCAGCTGCAACTGCTTCCTTTTTCCAAGCAGCTCAAAATGCTTTAGCAAAGATCTTATGACTCTTACATCATTATTAGTGACATAAGAAAAGGTGACAGAGACCATAACTGGGGCTTAATCCAATGAAACATGCTGCATTTTATTTAACGTAACAAATACCTTTCTTTGGTACTACATAAATAGAAGTTTAAAAGTTGTTAATTATTAACTAAAATTTTCCCACTAAGTATGATCTTAAGATACTTTTTAAAAATATCCAGATTTACTATCATTTGAAGGGTATTTGAGAAGTGAGAGAGACAACATACCCAGTTTGGTGATATTAACTAGAAAATTTAAACTAATCAAGCTCAGTTTAGGAGAGTTAAAAAATAACTGCCCAATTAGACCAATACTGTGAGCTTTGCTATGTGCCTTTGAACAATCTGGCCCAAATAATTATATTTGGCCAATATGTTATTCCAGTTCATTCTGGTCATATCAGACGGGAACAAGGATCTTCTATACAGATCATATTACGTGACCCCCGTAGCTCCCCTGGAGTGTGTAAGTTGCCAGGAACATTGGAAATGGAACCAATCACCCTTTCTGTCACTATTACATTTTGCGTGAGAAGTGGTTCAGAGACCGGAGTGGAAGGTTGCATGAGAGAACCAGAGGCCGAGTAAGTCTCTGTTACCAAATAGCTACCATGCTGCAAAGGGTCAGGGATGGAAATGGCTGGCTGGAGAACACAGCCGGAAGCAGACAAAGCAGAAGTTCCTTGACTGGCTGACAAAGTCTGGCCCCTAACAGATTCTGGCTGTCGGACTCCTAGGGCAGAGCCACAGGATTCCATCCCAGAATGGCTGTCTTTGGAAGGTGACTGAGATTGTTTGGCTTCATCATCGATCCCGAGGCTTATCTCTGCAAGTTTTTTAAACTTGGGGCCGAGCGAGTCCAAGAAGCTGTCATCCAGCTCATCGGCAATAAAACTGCAACAACCCAAGGATCCCACGGGAGAACTGGGGGCACCCATTCCTTCATTATCATAGATCAGCAAGCAGTCATTTGCTTCCTGGGCGTCGTCTTCCTCTGCACAGGCAAATGCTTTCTAAAGATGGACAAAAGTGAAAAAAAGGAATTTTCAGAGTCTCAGTTGAAGAATACAATGCTGTTCGCAGAACTCAAGAATTGGTCATGAATGCATAATTTCGGTAATCCTAAGACACATGCTGTATATCAACAATCTTGTTACAGAAATTATCTGGTGTTTGGAGAACAGTGTCGTTGACATTCCTTCAGAATTGAGTCTGGCCTGGGCTCACGTGTTAAGTCTGGGTTTTGAAGGCACTTGTATGGATTTAGACCTACAAAGCCAACATGTTCAAAGTCTGGAGGTTATTCACTGGGCCCAGTGTTGGGGTCCCTGTGTGTGCTTCTGTTAATGCATGTCTTTGTGCTTAGGGGTGGGGAGAGGCATCCCCCTTGCACCATCTAAGCCAGGTCTCAGCCAGACTGGGGCCTTTGCCTACATTTCCCGACCCGTGCGGGAGCCTGACCCATAACTAAGGCCCACACTACACCTCAGAATACCCCAAGAGTCCTCATCCCAAACAGGCTCTCCCTGCTGTGCGGTGTGAGGCTCACCTTCTCAGCAACAGGTCTGATCCTGGAATTTACCAGTGCTGATACCAAAACTCTGTATGAAATCTCTAATACCCATGCATCAACCAAGACTCAAGACCTGCCTCTTAAAGTCCTCCCTGTTCTTGAACCCTTCTTGGTTCTATGCTTCCTGGCACTTCATCTGATCTTTGATCACATCCCTTTTCCCCCACTTTTATTTTTGGGTCGTTAATTAAGTTATGGTTCATTAATTAAGTAATTAAGTAATTAATTAAATAATGATTCTTCAGCATTTTGGGGCATGGACTCCTTTGAAAATGTGAAGAGTACTATAACCGCGTCTCAAGAAAATATGCACATTTGACATGCTTCATGATATAGGAAACAAAAAAGAGGCTGCTTTCTATTTCTAGAGGATGTTGTTGATCCTGACACGCAAAAGATTTTGCTTTCCATTGTTATTCCAGTCAGAGGGAGGCGGTTCCACTTGTTATATTATCCCCCTTTTGTCTACCTACCATTTTTCCTTTTGACTAGTAGCCCAATTTTGGCAGCCACCTTCAGTTATCTGCATTGTTTTGGCAAAGAACCCTATTTTTTTTCTTACATTTTAACAAGCTGTAAGTAGACCGACAACAACGAATTGCAAAACAGAAGTATAGTCAAGAAAAAAGATCTCTAGTATACATAGGATAACGAAGCCACAGAGTTTTCCACCAAATTACCTGAGAAAAATAGGAGTCCAGGAAATTCATGCTTACTGCTCCTTCACCATAGTCTTTATTGGTTCCTCCAGTAGAATGCCTTGTTCTCATTGTTCCGGACTGTCCTGCAGAACCAATGCCAAGTCCAGTGGCTGCTCCAAATCCTGCAGCGGCTCCAGATCCTGTAGCTGCTCCAAGCTTGGTGGTCAGTTCCATTCCCGAGGCTCCTTCCACCACTGTCCCTCCAGCGTATGTATTTGTACAAACTTCTAAAAACAGGGGAGAAAATTCTGGAGCATCTTATGCTGTAATTTCTTTCTTTCTTTTTTTTTTTTTACTGTTTTTTGATATCAATGAGCAGACACCCAGTAAGGCAAATAAGTGAGAGAGATTACAATTATATGACTAGAGGTGATAAGAATATCCTACGGTCTGTGATGAGAGAATAACAGAGGAGGTGAGTCTCTGCAGAGGAGCTTAGCAGATGGAATAGTTCTGGAAACATGCTGATTAAAAAATATACACAGAAAATAGATTTTCAGTGACAACAGCCAGAAATAGAAAGGTTAAAAACAGAATATTCAGCACATAGCCATGGAAAGCTTCTAATGCAATGCTTATTTGTTTCCAGGAACAAAAGAAATTAAAATTAAGCTATCATATTGCTTTCAATATGGAAACCAAAGAGGAAACATACATAATGTAATCATGCAAATTAGCAGATGCTAATTTAGTGTCTTGGTGCCTGAAGAAAATTTAAAGAGTTATGACTATTCTCCTTATTACCTTTACATTACACTTTCATGGAAAGTTAATTTTTTTTTAGAGAATTCTGAATATAGTTTTTGCTATGTAATTATAATGGGAGAAGTAGGTGAGGATTGGGGTAGCTGATAAAGGCAGACATTTTGGGGTGATCTTATGCAGATTTTGCAGGCTAGACATTTGAAAACAATTTATTGCTAAGTATGAAATTACGATAAACTTTAATATTGGGCATTAGGTCTTATTGTTGTGGCAGTTGTGGCACTGAGACAAGAAGAATGAAATAGTTATTTGGAAACCAAAGAAATGAATAATTTCACTTGTATGAGAATGTAAATGATCTTGTCCCATTATGACTGAATATAAAATTCGTACTTGAACTCAGATCAGGGTATTGTTAGTTCTGGTGTAGGAAGAGGGCAATAAGATCGAGAATGTGTACATATGAGGTTTAACTGCAAATATTACCGATGGTAAAAATAGTCAAAGTTGAGTGATAGGTACATAGTATTTGTACTATGTAAAATACTATGTACCTATGCATTTTTCCTTTACATTTACATTTACATGTGTAAATTTCCTTCCTTTACATTTTTCTACATTTGTGAAATCTTTTCTAATTAAAAAGTTAGTAAGTGACTGAGAGCTATACATTAGTTTATTAAAGTTTGGAAAATGTATAACAAATCTTTGGGTATTAAAAATGGTGGCATCAGTGGGCAATGAATTTCAATGAACTTATTGAAACCCAAGCTTGGCCCTGGAATTGACTAATACTAATAGTAAATCATTTCATTGAAACCCTATTTCAGTGACAACATCTCTCAGCTTGTGTTCATATATGCAAATTATTAAGAAAATAATTTAGAACACTTTTTATTTCTCAGTATTTCTTATTTAACCCAGTATTGCCTTCAAAAATCCATTCAATGTTCACTTACCAGAATTTTCCATGAAATCGGCTCCGTTGGCAGTGATAGGTGGCACACAAATATTTGTGATTTCCTGCAAACCATGTTTAAAAAAATAAGTAAGTTTACAAATAAACCAGTTTCATGGTACTATGGGTGAAATGTGGCTCTTTACAGAAGGTGACTTTAGAAGAAGGCCAAATTCTTGCAGGAGTAACCATTTTTATGATTAGACATCTGAAGAACTGTGATTCTAAAAGGCTCCATTTATTTCAGCACTCACAGAGGTCTTTAAAGGTCAAGGAGTGTCTTATTTGTATACCTCATTACCCTCTTTCCTATCTGAATATAAATCTAATTTTGTTCTATGTGATTGAAATAAATATTTTAGAAACTAGTTCCTCACCTTATCTTCAGGATGGGCTCCTTCGATTCCCCACTGATGAATTGTTCCTTCTGAACCATCAGGAACTGGGATAAATCCTCCTGTCACTCCCCCGATAGGACCCATCCCACAGTCACAGGTCAGCAGTAGAAGGGGGGCCACTAGTTATAAAGGAAAACAAAATACCAGAACTTTTGAATCATTTGGAAACAATGTGAATGACAATTGTCTGAAATGTTACAAAGAAAATACAATATTTTCAGGACTCATGGAAAATCTAATAGAAAGCAAAACTAGTTTCTACAAAATAAAATGTAAATTAAGCATCCTAAAATTTCATATGATTATGAAACTGGAGGAGACAGATCTGGTCATTCTTGTGATATGTGTATTTTCTTAAGATAGTCACTGTTTGAATGATAAAGATGGTCATTCAATACTTTAATCCATATATATATATGGCATTTATTTGAACATTTTGAAGCAATGTATATTATGTCAGGGAATACACACCTGGATGGTCAGGATTTTAGGTGGGCAGGATAATGTTTCTGTAATCTGGATTCTACTCATCTCTTAGCAAACAGCAATTAACCAGCAAACTCCCTCAGCAACTAGGGTGATGAGCTAATACCACTGCACTCTTAATTGTGACTTAAGAATCCCTAGCTTGGAGGGGCTTTCCTGTCAGAGTAATTTTCATTCTTTCTGGGCATATCTGTAAGATCTGTCATATCTCAGCAATAAAGATTAACATCATTCTTATGCTAATGGACCAAGAGGAAAATGCTAAACTCTCCTTCAAAAGGAAGTTCTGGAAAGCTAGGTAGTTAGTGACCCCACCCCCACCTCTGGCTTGTCAGTATCTGTTCAATCCTCTCTGCTTAGAGGTAGTTTAGTGAGGGGTTGCAGGGCTTGAATTTTGGCTCCACCTCTCACCAACTGGGTAAGTTATATTGTCTTTTCTTGCCTCTAGTAATTCATTCAGAGAATGGGAGAATAAATATTATCTACATCACCAGTTGTTGTGAGGATTAAATGAGTTAGCAGTATAAGTAAAGGACAGTAGTGAGTGCTCTGAGGATTTGCTAATGTCTGGGAGGGCCACATCAGTTATGCAAATTAGATTGGTCCTAGATTACAAATAAAGTAGGTTGGACATAATTGATGTATTTTCTTAAAATTTAATATAATGTTCATATAAATGGTACTTCTACAGGCTTTTTAAAAATTATTATTGCCATTATTATTGCCATTCTCAATTCTATGACTTTGTTAAGTGTGTGGGAAGAATTGAATACTGTTAGTTGACAAATTAGTTTTTAAGGTGCTGTATTTTTAGATGGGTTTTTTACCCATTTTAAGGTGGGTATTTTTAGATGGGCATAAATCCTCTTTTAGAGATCTTATCATTGTGATCTACAATATATGTTTAGTTTTTATATGTGTATCCAGAAAAAGTTTTTCTTTTTCTGTTTTTTAAAGATTTTATTTATTTATTTGACAGAGAGAGAGAGATCGCAAGTAGGCAGAGAGGCAGACAGAGAGAGAGAGCGAAGCAGGCTCCCTGCAGAGCAGAGAGCCTGATGTGGGGCCTAGTCCCAGGACCCTGAGATCATGACCTGAGCCGAAGGCAGAGGCTTTAACCCACTGAGCCACCCAGGCGCCCCCAGAAAAAGTTTTTCAAAGTCTTGAGTGTATTTCTACAGACTGAAAATGTATGTTATGTCCTGCACAAAAATCAAAACCTGGCATTTTTTCAAATGGTAGGAGCACAGGAAGGAAATATGATCGTGGGATTAACACAGTGTAGTTTCTCTGATTGCCACCCCAAACCACAGTCTCAAATGTACAGTGGCTTGCCTCTGGGATATAGCTACACCCTAAAAGTTGGTATTTCAAAATGAAACTCATCACTCCCGCCATATGTATCAGTGCTTCCTCTGATATTTTCAATTTCATTAAACCATTAAGGTTTAAGCGGCAACTGAATTCAATGGTTCATCTGGATTTCTTATTCACTCCTCATATTCATCAGTCTCCAAACCTTTGCCATGTATCACCTCACATGCTTATCCTTTCCTTTCCAGTCTCACGTCCAAATCTGGTTTCTATCTCTTTGAAACTAGTAGAACTTCCTGTTATTTCCTTTCTAATTTACAGTACACAGTGCTGCCAATGTTATCTTTCTAAAACATAAATATGAACATGCTAGGGTTCCTATTCAGATACTTTCAGCAACTCTTTTTCTCAAAGCTTAAAGCACAAACACCATAACATATGTAGGTAAGCCCTTTCAAATTGGTACCAGTGCATCTCCAGTTTCATCTCCTTGACTGTCCACAATCTCCCCATGCATTAGCCTCCCAAGGTGTGATTTCTAAAACATGCAAAGCATTTTCTGGCTTTGGCCCATGCTATTACCCTTTGGGAACAAATTTCCCTCTTTTTGTACCTTCTATATCCTACTCATTTTCCAATGCTCAAATTGATGATTCTCCTACTCCACACAAGCCTGCATAATACCCCTTTGTATTCATTTCTATTATAGTTGCATCACAGTAGAGTTTTTTCCATGGAGTTAGACATGCATTAATCTGTGAACTACATGAAAACCAGAATCAGGTTCCTTTTCTAGCTGGCTGTTTGTGTCAAGACTCACATCAATGTACTTGAAAAAATCTTTGGTTTTGAAATTGACTAATATGATATTGAAAAACTGAAAGATGAGTCAGTTTCAGCTGTGAAATGAAACAATGTGTGTTAATTGCATAATAATAAACACTTTTAGGGAAACCAGAAGAAGAATATATGGCATGTGTGGGAGGCCACTAGATGTATGGATAGCAACTTTTTTTTTATAAAAAGAAGTCTGAACACATATGGTAAATATTAAGATCTGTTAAATCTGAGTGATGGTTATATGCATCCTCGTCATGTAGTTTTCTGCATATTGTGGTTTAAAAATATTTCACAAATTTAAAAAAATTTAAGTGAAGGGGTTGGCATAGACTTGTTTTTCATGAACAAAGCCTACAATTATATAATAAATTTGGGAAATGAATATGAATTTATCAAGGATTTTTCTTATTTATATGAGAATTTGCCAATTCTTAAATTTAAATTTCCTTTAAATAGAGACCTGTTACATTAAAAGTGCTATTTTTAAAAAATTATTTATTTATTTGAGAGAAAGCAGAGAGAGAGAGAGAGAGAGTGGGAGAGGGAGAAGCAGACTCCTTACTGAGCAGGAAGCCTGATGTGGGGCTTGACCTATTTTATGTCTACAGAGAAGACATTTTAGAAGATATTGCATTGTGGGTAAAGACATTATTTCGATGATGAACATTACTGGCAGTGTATAGAAAGTGTTCATGCTTAAATTTTTTTCTTGTTGATTCTCTTGTGCTGTTTTGTAACTGTCTAACATATATATGACTTGCTTTGTTCTGTTATGACTATAGATTATTGGCAAGTGACATGTTAATTTTCAACATTTCCGGTTCTTCCTGAAAATGTTACCCCCATCTTTGCCTATAACACCATTAAGGAATGGTTGTACATTGCAAAGATGGTATTGCCCATGCAGCCTGAAGGCCTGATTCCCTATCAAAGGGAATGTGCCAAGACTGATTCCCTATTACAAACAGAAGTTGGCTTTGGCATACTCACACAGCAACAGCAAAAGTCCAAGGAGTAGCAGGCCAATGGCGGCAGGCCCCAGGCTCCCTGATGTTCTATTTCCACCTATGCCTTCAGGGTCTTTTTCATTATCAGAAGTTCTGCAGATGTCCCTGTTGTCACACTGGCAGACTTCCAGTGTCAGGCTTTCTGGTGCCTCGCACTGTCTGTCCTGACTGTCGGTAACTGTGAGGGAGATCCTGTGTGATCCAGGAGATAGCGGCTGCTGGGTGTTTAGGAGTGCGGAAGTAGCTGAAGACAAACAATCACACAAATCAACAGCAGGATAGGCAGCTTTTGCTCTTAAAACTACTTATTTTTGTTAACAGACCGAGGATTGCCTTAAACATTGTTGTCACAAATGGGGAGGCTGATAGTAAGGGGAGGCGGGAACAGTTCTGAGAGTGATAAGGGATTCAGTTGGGTAAATCGGGCTGCCACGTCCTCCTTGTCCTTCTTTCTGCCCCAGATGGGGCTGTTACTGCTTCCCATGAAGACTCAGTCCTACTCCAATTTTCCCCCTGAAAGATCATGGGAGGTAGGTAACATTTCAATATCAAGCCTCCTCCCCTGGGGCTTAACCAATCTTCTGTATGTCTGCACCAACCCCCTGAACCCTTGTGTGGCCCTCTGGAAGTATGCTTTCCCTCTGAGTCCATGTTTTTGTGCCTGACTTATCAAG
>CM053616.1:31748741-31841338 GCA_028646535.1 Procyon lotor
CAGGTTATTTGGTCTGTGGACTCCGCAGTCTGCATTTTGATAAATGGAGTTGCCATATCATTTTAATTTATATCTATTACATTTATTCTGAAACTTCACATTGCCCCTTCTGATATTACTTACCTTGGCAATTGGATTTCTTTTCGAGTTGTCTTCTCTTTCTCTGCAGGGTTTCGCAAATTTCACCCATTCACGTTTGTATCTCCTTTTGCCTTGTACAGCAGTATCATCTTCTCCATGTTGATCCTTTGTCTTATGTTGAAAGGCATCCCATTTTATTATGTGCATTGTTAAAAATTTTTGCTTTGAGTATTGCTTATCAACACCTAGGTTGAGGAATCCCCTCTGTTTCATGGTATCTGGGACTGTTGAATGTCTACTTTGCTTGACATCACACTTTGTCAAGCAAAGAAGGAACATTAAATATCTAAAACAATTACAGAACCGTATGATTTTTAATACTGGCATTGAATCATATTTCACATCTCCTTTATATATTCCAAAATATCTCACTGTTCTGGGCACCTAGGATGTGTTTAATAAAAACCTGTTGATTTGTTTAAAATAACAAGAAAGAATGCATAAGATAAAGTACAATAATGACATTTATGCATTCTTGGTATTTAAAATTGGGTTAGTTTTGGGGCGCCTGGGTGGCTCAGTGGGTTAAAGCCTCTGCCTTCGGCTCACGTCATGATCCCAGGGTCCTGGGATCGAGCCCCAACATCGAGCTCTCTGCTCAACAGGGAACCTGCTTCCCCCTCTCTCTCTGCCTGCTTGTGATCTCTTCTCTGTCTGTCAAATAAATAAATAAAATCTTTAAAAAAAATTGGGTTAGTTTTAATTTTATTTTCACAGTTGTTTAATAGTTTAAACATTAAAGAAATATTTATTTTCCCCAATACAATTTTAATTTTTTGAACTAAACTATTATTTTAGTTACAAAAAACTTTTTCATACTTTACCTCGATCCTCAGTTCTCCATGAACCAATATGAGCACCTGTAGACATTTAAATAAAGTCAAGTTAAATGTGAATTGCGTAGGATAATCCTATTCATACTGTAGCTTGTTTCTATTTCAAAAGAAGTGGATTCGGAGAAGCAGTATTCAAAAGGTAAAATCCTCTCAGGAAAAAGAAAATATTCTCAGTATAAACAGGTTCTTACAGTGTTTTAATCTGACTTTAGAATTTTAATGGTATACAAAAGAATCTAATGAATTATGCAAAACTGTGCCTAACAACCAGTTGCAACAACCAGACATATTTTACTTAGCTGTTCTATAAAGACTTCTTAAGAACTGTGGGAGATAGTGCTTTGGGAAACAGTGGTGAGCATCATCATGATAAGCTATTAGTTAGCTGCACTTTCTTTGTTGTATGATAGTGGAGAGGATGGAATAGAACTAGTCAGGTTTAGAGAGTGGAACATAAAAGTTGGGGATATGCTATTCCAATCACAGGTGCTGTTTATGAGGGACATGGACCTGCTAAACCCTGCCCTGTTATTTCAGCTTAAATGTTGAGCTTAATTTTCACACTGATCTGAGAAAATTAAATGAGGATAAAATGAAGTCAGGCAGACTAGGATCTTTACTTTCTCAAGAACATATGGCATCTTCATTTGTGTCCCTTCCCTTCCCTTCCCTCCCCTTCCCTTTCCTTTCCCTTCCTCTCCTTTCCTCTCCTTTTCTTCCATTTCCTCTCTTTCCCTTTCCTTTTCTCCTTTTTATTTTGGATTCCACTTTTAGGTGGAATCATATGATATTGGGTTTTCTCATTCTGACTTATTTCACTTAGCATAATACCCTCCGAGTCCATCCATATTGTCTCAGATGTCATGATCTCAGCCTTTTTAATGGCTGCATAATATTCCATTACAGCTTCCTTATCCATTCATCTGTTGATAGACACTTAGGTTGCTTCCATATCTTGGCTATTATAAACCATGCTGAAATAAGTATAGGGATGTATATCTTTGTGATATGGTGTTTTGTTTTCTTTGGGTAGATATCCAACAGTGGAATTATTGGATCATATGGTAATTCTATTTTTAATTTTTTGAGGCCCTTCCATACTGTTTTCCACAGAGGCTGTACTAATTTCAGTTCCCACCAACAGTGTACAAGGGATTTCCCCCCTCTCACATCTTTGCCAACACTTTTTATTTCTTGTCATTTTGATTTTAGCCATTCTAACTGGTAATGATCAAGTTCCAACAATTGCCATGAAACTGTCCTTACTGATGTCTTCTTTTCTGAATTTTTTCAACACATATTTTGTACCATGTGGTTTAACCCAAAAGGGTTTGCCATGATTTACTATTTCTCATTGTTTTATGTACTTTATGATGTTAAGCCAAGAGAATTATAAGCTTTCCAGATCAGTGTTTCTGTTATTTTATTCTTGCAATTATTATAACTTTCTCCTCAGTAGATATTTAACAAATATTTGCTGACCTGCTGCTTATCTGATGTGAAGAGAATCTGGTAGGGAAAAGGTTGTGAATAATAAATCAGAGGAAAAAGAATTAGAGTAATATTAGTAGTTAAAGTTTATTATGGTTTTTGTGTCAGTTGCAATTTATAGATCTTTATATTTATTATCTCTTTTAATACTTACAGTAGCCATCTGATGGAGATACTATTATTATATTCTATTTTATGGATGAAGAAATAGAGCTAGGAGACGATGAGAACTTTGTCTCCCCAACAGCTCTAGTTGAGCCAGGATTTGAACCTCTGCAGCCTGACTCTAAAGTGTATACATCATCATTAGACTAGATTTTAGCCAAAGTTGGCATAAATAAGTAGAAAAAACTAGTGGTAGAAAGAAAGTCATATGATAGTCGATTTAGATTTCTTCCTGGCCACAGTGGAGGTTACTGCTGAAACATGTAGATTTATTACATTGTTTACTTTGGAAGGCTATAATAAAGAGGCAGGTGGAACTCTGAACTGAAGAAGTTAACTACAGTTAACTTCTTGGTATCCTTGGTTGACATAGGATACCAAGACCCTTGCATTCTAAAAAATTTCATTGAAATCCTTATTTCAAAGGGTCTGCAAATTGTCGTGAAAAGGGACAATTGCATATGGTTAGAACATGTCTCAAAGTGATTTTACAGCTTTACTTCTCTTTATTAAACATTATCCTGAGTTACTTGGGAGAGAAGACCCAAGCACTGTCATAATTGCACTAATTTCTCAGTTCATAAAAATGACTCAGCTACAAGTGACGGAAGGCTTGGGCCAAGCACCCTTCCCTTTACAGGAAAACTGGAAAGAGTCATCTAGAAAATATGAATCACGTTTGCACTAGCCCCACAGAGAAGGATTCTTCTAATAGACATTAAGGGATAGTTTCTGTTTTCCTGGGGAGCAAAGAAAGGACAAACTCTAAACTATGGAGAATGAACATTGCAGACAGTTGTTTCTTGTTCAGTCTTTTCACTGAATCAGAGCCCTTACAAGTTATTCAATCAGGCCTTTACTTTTTCTCATCCTCTCTATTAGTCAGACCACCAAGAATGTTCTCTAATTTTAGGAAATACCATGCAATGTGATGTTATTTGTGCCTCTAGGAATATGAGATAGTTAATAAGAAACACTTCTGAAATATTATAATATTGTTTAAATATTTAGAAATATAATCATAGCCTTATTTGGAATGGTGTTTTTTTAAGAAAATTTATTATTTTAGATAATTAATACTTATATTAGTTACTTAGTTGCTTTAGTTATTTTAATATACTTATTTTGAGTATTTAATAAATATTTCACTAATTTTCTGACAATACAAATCAACTAAGTTGTCTTTTCTTATAGCCTTGATTGGAAATACAAATGTGGAGAAAATATTCCTTATCTTGAGAATTTGTATACTTTTTTTCTTCCTCTGGTCTCCTGGTTATTTTGATAATTTTAGTTATATGATTTTTAAAGCACTGATATGACCTAAATACTTTGGTATAGATAAGAATTAGAAATATTTTATTAAAAGCAAGTCAAATCATTAAATTAATAAAATAACATATGGAATAAGGTAGTTTAATATCTGCATGCCATATTTTCTAATTGAATGTATATAATTATATCATTATGGTTTCTATTAAATATAATAGATATACAATAAATACATTTTGAAGATATGGGTGACTAGTTTTTTAAAAATTCATTTATAATAACAACCGCTATTTCCTGAGTTTGGCCAAGAATTTGTTTAGAGTTACCTCAAACTTTTGTGTGGGGAGGGATAGACTGTTAAAATATTCATTAGATCCAGGGAGGTAGTCCTGGCTGGCTTAGGGTAGCTCTCTACAGAGAACAAACTAATGTTTACCAGAGGGGAGGTGGGTAGGGGGGGAGGGGGAAATCAGTGATGGGGATTAAAGTGTACACTTACCATGATGAGCACTGAGTAATGTGTAGAATTATTGAATCATATATTTTACAACTGAAACTAATAGGACACTGTATGTTAACTATACTGGAATTTCTCTTTCTTGAGCATCAGGAAGAGTCAAGAACCAGTGTTCCATTGTACAATTGTGTGGGTTCCTTCTTGCACAATTTCAGGGGGTACTGTTCACACTGTAGTTTCTGTGAATGTGTCTCCTGGAGTAGTGCAGTGTTTAGCCTACCCAACTGTATAGTGGCCATGTAAGAAAAATGTGCATATTAGATAGATTCAATTATTCATAGTATAATTATGGATCGTAACCACTTGCCCATATAATTTTCTTGTAATGAACTTCCCAAAACGAGCCCTTACCTTAGGGTATCAGATTGACTCTTAACTGGAAAGGAAGAGCCAAAGGCTAAGAGGTTTATGAGAAATCACATGGGACACTAAGTGTTCTGGCTCCAAATAAAAACTAGTTTCAGGTATTAAGCAAGTGGGAGTGGTAATTGGTAGATGTAATTGCATCTTTCCTGACATTTGCTCAAGTCAGGCAGGACTGGCCAGAATTGCTTGGCAAGTTTATTCTGAATTTAGAATCTTAACTTTTGGAGAGGTTCAGGAGCAAATTAATTTCCATGTATTTATTAGCACTGAAAACTGGATTGTTTCATTGATCAAGAGGAGGAAAGATACCTCAAAGATTTTCCTTCTGTTAAAAATTTGGGCCATTACGTTTTTCACAGAACTAGAGCAAAGAATCCTGGAATTTCTGTGGAACCACAAAAAATTCCAAATAGCCAAAGCAATTTTGAGAAAGAAGAAGGAAGCTGGAGGTATCATACGCCCTGATTTCAAACTGTACTACCAAACTATAGTAAACAGTATGGTACGAGCATGAAAACAGACAGATCAATCGAATAGAATAAAGCCCAGAAACAAACCCACACATATATGGTTGATTAATCCATAAAGAAGGAGGCAAGAATATACAATGTGAGAAAGACAATCTCTTTCATAAATGGTGTAGGGGAAATTGGACAGCTATATGCAAAAGAATGCAACTGGACCACCAATTTACATCATATACAAAACTAAACTCAAATGGATTAAAGACTTGAATGTGAGAGCTGAAAACATAGAACTCCTAGAAGTAAACATAGGCGTGAGCTCTTTGACAATGGTCTTAGCAATATTTTTTTGGAGTAGTCTCCTCAGGCCAGGGCAAGAAAAACCAAAATAAGTGAGGCTACATCAAACTAAAAAACTTTTGCACAGCAAAGGAAACCACCAATGAAACAAAAGTCAGCCTACTGGATGCAGGAAGACATTTGCAAATCATGTATCTGATAAGGGGTTAATGTAAAAAATATATATAAAGAACTTAAGCAACTTATATAAGAAAAAAACCCAATTTAAAAACATGCAGAGATTTGAATAGACATTTTCCAAGAAGACATCCAGATAGCCAACAGGCATGAAAAGATTCTCAACATCACTAATCCTATCAGCGAAATGTATGAGATATTATCTCACACCTCACACACATCAGATTGGCTATAATTAAACAGACAAAAAAATGACAGGGGTTGACAAAGATATGGGGAAAAGGAAGTTCTCATATTGTTGGGAATATAAGTTGGTACAACTGCTATGGAAAACAGTGTGGACATTTCTCAAAAAATTAAAAGTAGAACTACTGTATGATCCAGCAATTCCATTTCTGTATATTTATCGAAGGAAAATGAAAACATCAGTTCGATGAGATAAATGCACCCTTATTATCACTACAGCATTATTTACAATAACCAAGATATGAAATCACCTAAGTGTCCATCAATGGATGAATGGATAAAGAAGATATTATATATACATATATATATGTATATATGTACATATATATGAAGGGTATCATAGTCCCTGATTTCAGCCATAAAAAAGAATGAAATCTCACGATTTGTGACAACATAGATGGACCTAAAATGTATTATGCTAAGTGAAATAAGTCAGACAGAGAAAGACAAATACCATGTGATTTCACTTATATGTGGAATCTAAAAAACAAAACAAATAGATAGACAAAACAAAACTGAAAGAGATTTATAAATACAGAAAACAACCTGTTGATTACTAGAGAGAGGAGGGTTTGGGGGACAGGTGAAATAGATGAAAGATATTAAGAGGTATAGACTTCTGGTTATAAAATGAGTAAGTCATGGGAATGTAATGTACAGCGTAAGGAATATAGTCAATGATGTTGTAACAACTTCGTATGGTACTGAGACTCATCATGGAGATCATTTTGTAATACATAAAAATATTGAATCTCGGGACGCCTAGGTGGCTCAGTCTGCTCAGGTTATGATCCCTGAGTCTTGGGATCGAGTCCCGCATCTGGCTCCCAGCTCCACGGGGAGTCTGCTTCTCCCTTTGACTTTCTCCCTCCCATCTCTCTCTCACTTTTTCTCTCTCTCTCAAATAAATAAATAAAATCTTTAAAAAATAAAAAATAAAAAAAGTAAAATAAAAATATTGAATCACTATGAGGTACACCTGAAAGTAATAGGATATTGAATGTCAATTACATTTCAATAGAAAAAATTTGGGCCATTTACTTACAATTATTTTTCTAAAATTTTACTTTTTGTGTGTTCTATAGAAGAAGGTGGTCGAAGATACTTCTGCTATGGTTAGAACACATGCAGAGCTTGATATTTAAACTACTCTTTTTTTTTTTTACAGCACTAACACTACTAATTTCTTTAAAACTTTCTGCTTTAAAAATCTTTGAATTTCCAGCATTACCATTAGCTTTGTAGTGAGTAAATTTTTACATAATATAGTCGCATGAAATTAAATGGCTTACTGTCCAGATGCTAATAGATGTGTTATATGACAAATTGTGTTGCAGATTTTGTGGACTACAAAACACTGAAATGTGGTCTCCTTTGAAGATAGACATTATTTTTAAAAGGTTAAATCTCTGAAGATAAGTATTTTCCAATCACAAATTTTCCCCCAAATGTTTATTTTGTATTTGTGAAATGGATCAAACATGCACAGGAAACTGGTAACTATTACATTTTTCTTTGACTTTAGGCAGGTGTTCCCCATGCCTTCACCTCTCAAATAATTAGAAGACTGGACAGTTGAAATTTTGAGTAATGCTCCAAGTTTGAAAATGTTATTTTCTCACACCCATTATATTATACAAATGTAAGATATAGTTTGATATGCTCTTTCGCTCAAGAAAAATGTAGGTCCTTTCTTGACTTACTAAAACTGGTATTGATGGTTATTTAAATAGTAAGGCAGACTCTTAAGAAGTTATGTGGAATCTCTTGTATTACTAATGTAAACATTGCAAATGATAGGAGTTTCACAAAGCACTTTATATTTTCCAGAGCACTTGTTTGCACATGTTGCTGCTTTTTTTAGTAAATGATTTATTTATTTATTTGAGAGTGAGAATGGGAGCATGGGGAGGGGCAAAGAGAGAGGGAGAGAAGAAAACTCCCTGCTGAGAGGGGATCCTGATGCAGAGCTTGATCTCATGAGCCTGAGATCATGACCTGAGTGAAACCAAGAGTCAGAGGCTTTACCAACAGAGCCACTCCGGTGCCCCAACATCCATGTTGCTGCTTTATTCTTACGATGGCAGAGGACTGTGATTATTGTCATATGACAGTTGAGGAAACAAAGCCTGGAGTGGGTCAGTAATACGGGCATATGATATATGACTGATATAAGATAGACTGAAGCCTGTGACTTTGCTATCATATCTCACTTCTCTAGGCAAGTTTCTACGGTCATAGGATGGTGGAATTAATTCAACACCTCCAAATATGTCTTCCAACTTCCAGACCTCACCCTTCGACAGCAAAAGATGTGCATTCCCACTCCACAATGCTTTTAAAAACTTTTTTTTTTCTCCCTTACCACAGTATTTCAAAACTAGGGGTGGCTCCCAACATCTAAACGGATTCCATTAGCCTTAACGGAGTGTACTTTTCATTCTGACTTACTTTTCCAGCTCATGTCCAATGCATACTGTAATTCTAGCCAAACCAGTATGTCCATTGCCCCTAGGTAAATGCTGTAATTGCGCTTTCCTTTGCTCCTGCGGGTCTGACAACTGAGGGTATAGGATATCCCCCTTTGGCCCATCTATACTAACCAAAAAACAGCTCAAATCCCACCTAGTCTATGGAACCTTGTTTGCTGATCTCACTCTTGACTGATGCAGCATTCCACTAACAGCATTAATAATAGACAAGCACTGCCTGATAGAAATATAATAAGAACCACAAATGCGAGCCAAATGTATAATTTTAAATGTTCTATCATTTATTTATTTATTTATTTATTTATTTATTTATTTATTTATTTATTGTTAAAGATCTTATTTATTTGTTAGAGAGAGAGAGAGAGAGAGCATAAGTGGCGAGAATATCAGAGAGGGAGAAGCAGGCTTTCCACTGAGCAGGCAGCTCAATGCAGGACTCGATCCCAGGACCCTGGCATCATGACCTGAGCACTGAAGAACCCACCCACTGGGTTAAGCAACTGGGTTAAGGGACAGCTGGGTGGGACATTAATATTCACATATTTTTAAAATATTATTTAAATTATTCATATATTTTAAAAGCTTATATTAAATATTCATATATTTTAAAAGCTTAAGAGGGTGAAATTTAATTTTAACAATATATCTTATATCCAATATATCCAAAATACTGTAATTTTAGTTGTAGTCAACATAAAAGTTGGCATTTTACATTCTTTTTTTTCATACAAAGTCTTCAAATATGGTGTGTATTTTAAAACTCAACAGCACATATCAGTTCAGACAACCGCATTTTAAGTGGTTATTAGCCACATGTGGCCACTGGCTGCCATATTGGACAGAGTAGGTCTAGACCATTCAATTTAATAATCACATATGAAGTTATATTACATATTACATATGAAGAGTGTGTGTGTGTGTGTGTGTGTGTGTGTGCGTAAAATTTTTCTAAGGGGAAGAAAATGTCTTACTTTTCATAGTTTCCTTCATGACCAGCATTATAGAGGCACTCTAGGAGGTTGTATTTTAGAGGCCTTATTTAAATGTTCATCTATCTATTTTTCAAACAGTTGTGTGTCCACTATAAGAGAGATATTATAGGAGGCATTAGGAATATAAAGATGAATGGAACACCCCTTAGTATAATGATTTTACTGTCATTTTAGAATCAGAGGGATATTTGAGAATGGTTTATGTCAAAGCAGGGAAAAGAGCTCCCCTATACTTGTGGTGGTCCAATTCTGTGTTCTTATGACATCTTCTGACACCCCCTGCCCCTTTCTCATAGCTTCCTGAGTCGGTCATTGGTTTGAACATGTAGATTATCAGGCTACCTGAGGTTTAGTCTAGAAATGACCATTCGGAAAGGTAAGAACATCATACAACTGTCTCATTTCTCTTTACAACATTTTTGAGTTAAATTCATTAGATAACCAAAACAATTTGTTACATTGTTATAACAAAAATAGACTCTAACATTGGGACACCTGGCTGACTCAGTCAGTTAAGTGTCTGCCTTCGGCTCAGGTCATGATTCTGAGGTCCTGGGATCGAACCCCGTATCAGACTCCCTCAGAGAACCTGCTTCTCCCTCTTCCTCTGCTACTCCCTCTGCTTGCTCTCTCTCTCTCTCTCTGTCAAATAAATAAATAAAATCTAAAAAAAAAAGTACTTAAAAAAAAACTAACAGAAGGGAAGATAACAGTTTTCTGCTTGGACATTGTTGTGAAAGGGAAGACTGGGAAACTCCGGCTCACAAGGCAGCCTATTCTAATTTTAGACACCTTTAATTTTTAGAAAGTTCTTTCTAAAGATCTATCTCCCTGCAACTTCTTGAAGTCCGATTATCATCTCAATTTTTTAAGATAAGGAGGTGAGGGAAACTGGTGCCTAGGCCTACTCGGTTTATTATGAAGTGGGAATTAGTATTGGAATTTTTTTAATATTCATTTATGGTATATGTCACTATTTTGATATCCTAATGTAACTGATAAAATTGTGGGGTTTTTTTCTTCACTAAAACAACATAGTTAAGGAACAAACTAGTTTGTAACATCCAGACTAGTGCTTTGCTCTTCAGATCCCACTTCTCTTTTAGGTAACATTATATAAATCTTTCTCAACCAGTATTATTCTCCTGAAAAAAAAAATGGCTTCTGAAATGTTGCATGTCTTTTCCCCTCAAAGTCAGGATATTTTTTGCACATAATAGCGAAACATGGTTTTCTTAATAGCCCTTTCAACTTCTCTAGAGTCAAACATTGCTTTGATTTTAATTCAACGGTCTGACTATTTGAAAAACATGTCCCGTATCAAGACCAGGCATGTACAGTTCTTAGCCATATACTTAAGAGATATGTAACCTTGGAAAATAGACCTGGTTCTCTTTCATGTGTTTTAGTTTGTGTATTGGAAAGATAAAAGCATTACTTTGAAGAAAGTGAAGGTGTTGTGGATAATAGATCTAAGATCAGGATTATTTAATTCTTTAACTAAAGATATGCTAAATATCAACTTTCAAATTCTATTTCTGATTTATTTTTTTATGTAAAATACAACATTAAAAAACCACCAAAAGGTGGAAATTGGTAACCTTTACAATTTTATTCTAAAATGTTTATTTCCACTTCACTCCTTTTAGAATTTATAGGAGGGATTCAGCTATCAAATATAGTATTAACAAACCAAGAAGGAAACAGGGAAAGTTGGAATTATTAGGGGAAAAAAAAGGACTTACCATTAAAATGGCCAGAGCCCCTGGTGTTCTGAAAAGCAGCCAAGTCATTTTCTCTGACTTCCTTGGTGGACAAATCCAAGGAAGCTGCTGCCTCAGTCCTTCCAACTGTCTGCATGTGATGTCTAAGAAAAGCCCTTCTATAGCGCCTCTGCTTTCTGGCGTCTACAGATGGTCTGTTATGCAGCTCCTCCCCACCCTAAACCAAGGATTGGTCTTACCAGAAACGCTTGCATCACTTTTGCTCCCAGGTAAAAACTTAGACACACCTCAATTCCAAAAGCAATGAAATCCTTTGTTGGAGGCTGAAAGAAAAGTTCATAGGCTGAAGACAAGGTTTACTAGGAAGGTCCCAGATGAATAATAAATTCATCATGGTGTGGAAGTGCAAAAGCTTGTCCTGACTACACAGAGAAAGAATCTAGTTGGCTTTTCTTCAGGGTTACCATTAAAACTGAAAAGCAAAACAAAACATACAAAAATCCCCTAAAATCTAACTTGTAGAAGAGCATTTGTTTTTAGTCTGAGTATATGTGGATGGATTGAAAGTTAAGCAAAATATCAGTGTGAAGTAATAATATATTTTTTGAAAGTAATATAAATTTGAAGAAGAAAACCATCACATTAAGCAATTATTAATACAGGTTTTGGAAAAAAAGAAACTAGAAGTAATTGAAAAACAATTGAAAAACTAATTAAAACTAATTGAAAATAATTAGGAATAAAATTGGAGTAAACAGTTACCTGGTGCCTTGGATATTTGAAATATATAAATAATGCATTGCAAAACCAGATCCCTGAAAATAATCAGATGACATCTTTCCTCTTGTATTCCTTTTCATTTATAAGTTTGTTAAACGGTAAGTTGCCTAGTGAAGGAGATTATATTTGTGCACTTCTAATTACTCAAAACATTTCCTCCAGAACAATCAACCTTCTTGCTGCCATGTATCTATGCACTTCTAAATATGTGGACACCAGCCCAAGTTAGAGGATGGGGAAAATCTACTAACACCACTTTACTTTGTTTTTAATACTAGAGTTAAAAACACTTTTAAACATTCCAGAATATTTAAAGAAAGTTTTGGTAGAAGAACAATTGTATCTTTGTAAGTATTTATGCATCAGGTTTTGGAAGCTTTTTAGTTTCAGGAAAACCATTTAATCACAGAGTATTTTATTTTATTTTTGAATTTTTAAAATTTGAATTCAATTAGCCAACACATAGTACATCATTAGTTTTTGATGAATCACAGAGTATTTTAGACAGAAAGGATTTTGTAATACAAAAGTTAGGGGAGTGGCCAAAATCTTGTGGTTTTTAAAAAAAATTGTGGTGAAATATGCATAACAAAATTCACTATTTTAACCATTTTTAAGTGTAAGGCTGAATGGCATTAGTGATATGCTCATATTGCTGTGCAAACATCACCACCATCTGTCTCCAGAAAAATGTCGTTTTTGTAATAAAGTTTTTGTAAATAAAGTTTCATTGGAACATAGACATGCCCATTTGTTTATGTATTATGAATGACTGCTTTTTTGGTACAAGGAAGAGTTGAGCAAAGCCTTTTATAAATAACACTGTTAACTTTGGGGCAGGAAAGAAGAGAAAAATTTAATGGATTCTTTCCCTTCCCATAATTTAATATCTTGTAATTCTTCAGAATATTGTGCTCAAGATAAAAGAGATGGATGCCTAGGTGGTTCAGTCAGTTAGCCTTTGGCTCAGGTCATAATCTTAGGGTCCTGGGATCAGGCTCCTTGCTTAGCGGGGAGTCTGCTTCTCCCTCTCCCACTGCCTCCTCCCCGCTGCTCAGCCTCTGTCTCTCTCTTTCTTTCTCAAATAAAATGTTAATAGAGACAGAGGAGATTAAAAAGATGATAGCAGTGAATTATGATATTCCTATGCATACCCATAAGTTGCACTGAATCTAGATTCTAGATATGGCTTACTTTGTTCTGATTTACGTTTTCTAAAATTCCAGTTCTTGAACAACTTTAATTAATTAGGAGCTTCTACTCCTTCCTTACCCGAACACAGGTAAGGAAGTATTTTACTTTTGTATTTTAAAATACCAGTTACAGATTATTGATCAGGTGATGATGAAAACTGTGGGCATCCTTGTAGGAAGTAATATACCAGACTTGGCCCATCTATGTCCCAGTCAAGGAGGATTGTAGAAATCCATGACAAAGCCCATCGTACATTCTAGTCAGGCAGTCCTCTCTGATCTTACATGTGCTCTTGACAATGCTTTAAGCCAGTACTTTTTGTTTGGAGGAAAGTAATAAAATATGTTGGGGCCCTATTTGCATGGTGTTGGGAAGCGAGTGGAGGTTACTTCGCTGGGGAGTGTATTTGCATAATGCCTTTGGACTAAGCAGGGTTTTCACTTGCCACTTCATTTGTTTGTGGAAAGGAAAGATGGGAACATTTTCCAGGGCTTTCTGTTGAGTGATTATGTTATTACTCTCTGAATAATGGCTTTGCAAACCTAAGCCCAACTTGAAAGTGGCTGTTACTCCAGAGGCTGAAATAAAAAGGAGGATCATAGCAATAATAATCATAATCGTTAGAAGAGAGCTTCATTGTATATGTATGTTGTGGTTCAACTGAGGCACCATATTGAAAATATAACAGTTGGACAGTAGGTTTAAAACATAGTAGATAGTAGATTTAAACATCACAGGTTTAAAAAGTTCAAGAAACCATTCCTCAGTTTGCTAAAAATTGAACCATGGCCTAAGAAGTGAAGCAATTAGAATGAATATTTTTTCAAGTGGGCAGTAGCTTCTGAGGTTTCTGTGATGTTTCTAAACACTCATTATCTATAGCAGTTCCTATTATTCACCAAGTAGAGAATGTTAATGAGACTTTGCCTTCACTGGCAAGCCTTTACTGGTTTTGTTTGTTTTGACTGGCAACGTGTATGTAATATATTTTATATGGTAGACTCTACTACTTTCTGATATTTAATTGTCCTTGAATATCCACAAATTCATGAAATTAAGATACTAGTTCCAAATCATGCTGTAACAGAATTATGCATACATCTTGAAATGGCCTGCAAAAGTTGTGACCCATCACCCTTGGTTGTTCAAGGTCATGGAAATCAGACCTCTTCCATTACAATCATACCTGCAGGCATGCAGAAATGTCAGAGAATGTAATAACTGTGCACCAGCAGAGAAGAGTCTGCACTTTAATAATTAGTGAAAATAGAGCTGTTGATCCAATTTGCTCTTAGATGGTATGTAACGTGGTCCACCATGTCTCTGCCATTCCTGGAATTATTTCTTTAAAAAGATTTGTGTGATTCTTATATATTGATTGAAGCCCAAACTTGAGAAGGGTGATTAGGGGTGACTGCGTATCTAAAACATTTTTACATAAGCTGCGGACCAGGGTCAACATCTTTTTGCCTGGATTTAATCTGATTAGGCAATTGCTTCATTGTGGTAGTATTTGTGACAGGTAATAAGCATGAAGGAGGGATTTTTCAAAGGCACATCATGGTTTCTCCACCGTTCTTTAGGAATCACTCTGATTTGGTTCTTGTGATTTGCTGGAGATCAAATTAAATAGGTGGCATCTATTTGCAAAGTTTATTCGGAATCCACGTAGCTCCTACTTCCTTGGGCTTTTGCACTAGGCAGACTCCTAACATCTCTCATGTAGGCCAGGCAGTGGGACCACTCAGCACCCTGACTGCTACTGGTAAAAGGATCATGGCTTGGGGCGCCTGGGTGGCTCAGTCGTTAAGCGTCTGCCTTCAGCTCAGGTCATGGTCCCAGGGTCCTGGGATCGAGCCCCGCATCGGGCTCCCTGCTCAGTGGGAAGCCTGCTTCTTCCGCTACCATTCCCTCTGCTTGTGTTCCCTCTCTCACTGTGTTTCTCTCTGTCAAATAAATAAAAATCTTAAAAAAAAAAGAAAGGATCATGGCTTCCAGCGGCTTGGAACAGAAGCAAAACTGCCTGGCAAGGCCTACGCCGGCCTTGATCAGCTCTGCTTTCCTTTCCAACCATATCCCACACTCCATCCCTTTCACATGTGTTTTCTTTTGTTTTCCAGAAACCCTCAGCTCTTTTCCTGCCTTAGGCCTTCACCAGTTTCTCTCTCTCCCGGCCGGCTCGGCTTCTTCTCACTCATCGGGTGGCAGCTTCTATGGCCTTCTCAGAAAGGTCTTCCCTTCCGACTCCCCACACTTGGGCACTCTTTTCCTCATTATCTTTTCATCAGTCATCCCAGTTTGCTTTGCCTATCAGGCTTAGTACCATGTATCAGCTGCTTTTTCTTAGTCAGATTGCTTATGTTGCCTTTTTCCACCACTTGACTATGAGCTCTATCGGGGAGGAATCATGTGTGTTTCATTTAATAGCATATTCCGAGGACTTTGCAGAGTGAACAAATAAATATATCTTTAAAAATTTTGTGCAAGTATTGTCTGCTGGAACATAGGACACATACAGTTCAAAGTCTTAATTGATTGTCTATTATCTGTTGTTTGTTTAAATGCTAATAATTTACTGGATTCTAATAAAATAAAGATTTCAAGCATAGTAATCTAAGGTATTTGACCCGGAGCTAAGCAAGTTCTGGATCTTAGATCCTAAGGACCTGGCATCCTTCCTGGATCTAACATCATCCTGGTCTTTTCACCATTTCAGGTGATATGATGATGGGATAGGAAAAGATATGAGAACACTAACATGCAAATGGTAATTTACTATACTCTGTTGCTATGGTTATGATCCCTTTATTTATACATTTTAATCTTCTTTTGATGATAAATAGTACATTTCGCAGATGTCCTCAAGTATTTTTTAGTATCATGGGAGCCACATCTTCTGTTTTTCTAGTAATCAAATTGTACTGGTATGTTGGTAATCCATAAGGAGGAAAAAAAATGGTCATTGTTTTCATTTAAATTTCAACCCATGACACCACCCTTAGGAAGAAATACATGGACTGACCCACCAGCTTCTCAAACCACCAGTCACGCCCAGGGTGTGACTGCCAGTGGATATGGATATACATACTGTGTTCGTGCTCCTTGCTTTGCTGCCAGCATCAAACTGTAGAAAGAGGGAATCTGAAAACAGCATGGAGCACATAAGAAAAATGATCTCCAAGGATTTCAGGAAAGACTGCAGTTGAGGACTACTAGCTCTCGTATGGTAAGGAAAGGGGATGCTTCTAAAAATGAGCAGCTGGTCATTCTTTACTCTTCAGGGACTGTGCATTTCTCTACCAGACTCATGTGTTACCAGCTTTTTAC
Organism: Procyon lotor; assembly: GCA_028646535.1. Taxonomy (NCBI): domain Eukaryota; kingdom Metazoa; phylum Chordata; class Mammalia; order Carnivora; family Procyonidae; genus Procyon; species Procyon lotor. The sequence continues at coordinate 31,765,226 of CM053616.1, forward strand.
CTAGTGAGGCATCACGCATGGATACTTTTATGATTAGTAAGTTCCAGGGAAGTTTGGCAAACCTGTAAAACTCGTACAACTTATTGTACCCTGACTTTTACAGTTTGTGTCCTGATGAGGAGCCACAAAACCTTCTGAAATGATTAATTAAAGAGAACAGAAATTTCAAGATTATTTTCTCGCTGCTGCTTTTTGGGGGCAGAATAACTTTCACATCATGGGGGTCAGTTTTGTATTCACGTAGTACTTAGGGAAGCCCTGAACTTTCCATTCAAACACATGCACATGTTTTTTTCTTCAGTTTTGGGTACGTCTAATTGGCCTTCCTTTGAGTAAACACCATTATTCTATTCACTGACACCAAGAAGTGGGTCAGAATCCATTACCTACCTGAAGTGGTCATAAATCCATGTCTTCCAGAACAATGTCTAGCTTATAGAATTTCTTTTTATTTTTTTTATGTTGTATCACATTAACTTTTTTGAACATCGTTTCAATTTACTTTCCTTTAGTGAAGCCTCTGAAAATGCCTATGGGTGCCTTTAGACTGAACGTTTCTCAAAGCACAATCTTTGTAGTGTGAGTTTATGTTCTTTGATCCAGAACTGGCACAGCTGCAACGTATTTGGCCCATTTCTGGAAGGCTACACCTAACAAGAGATTAAAGGTAGAGAAAACACTATTCTCCCTGTTAGCGCAGCACATCCATGAGTCACTTCGGGCTTCATTTTTGATGTGTTAAACACAATGCCAATTTTACGGATGTTTGTACATGCCGATTAACTTGTGCAACTTGGTGATTTAACGTTAATCGCCAGTCTTCCATGTGAAGTCAGGATTGACAGATTCTCGAAACACCTTTTTATTCCTTTTGACTTTGAAGTGATGCAATTTCTAATAATTTGGACTGGTTAGCCTACACTTGAAGGAAGTGATTTGAGGTTATGAAATTTATCTCCAGTTACTCCAAACTTCACTATCCTGAAGCTCCCCAATATTCAGTTGGTCTGTTGAGGTTTCTATTTTTGTAGAGCTACATTTTGATAATTTACATTTGGAAAGGAGATTCTATCTTCCAGTTTTCAAATTTATTAGCACACATTTTCACATAGCACTTTTTTTTTAAATAAACTTTAAGGGGGATTTTTTTTTAATTTTATTTATTTATTTGACAGAGAGAGAGATTACAAGTAGGCAGAGAGGCAGACAGAGAGAGAAGGGGAAGCAGGCTCCCTGCTGAGCAGAAAGCCCTATGCGGGGCTCCATCCCAGGACCCTGAGATCATGACTTGAGCAGAAGTCAGAGGCTTTAACCCCTTAAGGGGCTTAACGCCCCTTAAGGTGGATTTTTATAGAATAAATCAGTAACTATTCTTTACTTTAATGGTAAGGATCTACAGAGTGAAATGAGATAAGAATCTTTTCACAGTCTCATTTAAAAACTATAAAGTATGTGGAAGTAACTCTTTTTAAAAATTTATTTATTTGACAGAGAAAGACACAGTGAGAGAAGGAATACAAGCAGGGGGAATGGGAGAGGGAGAAGCAGGCTTCCTGCCGAGCAGGGAGCCCGAAGCGGGGCTCAATCTCAGGACCCTGAGATCATGACCTGAGCTGAAGACAGACGCTAAACGACTGAGCCACCCAGGTGCCCTGGAAGTACCTTTCTTAAGAATGCGCAGAGGAATATTAATGAAAGGCATAAAATAATGGGGCATCTGGGTGGCTCAGTCAGTTAAGTGTCTGCTTTCAGCTCAGTTCATGATCTCAGGGTCCTGGGATCGAGGCCTACATCAGGTTCCCTGCTCCCTTCTCCCTCTCCCTCTGCCTGCCACTCTGCCTATTTGTACTCTTTGTCAAATAAAAAAATAAAATCTTTTTAAAAATGAAGGACATAAAATAAGATCTAAGAAAATAAAAAGATATTATTATGTTCCTGGATGAAAAGAAATACTATTATAAAATGTCAGGTTTTCAAAGAAAAAAACATCTTAATGCAGTCCTCAGACTTGACCCTTAGTTTATGTGAAGGATAGAGACAGAGGAGGTTACAAAAAATCTTAAAGTCTATATGGAACAAACCATCTATATGGAGAACAATGTGATTAATGAACTTGTGAAAAGGAATTATAGACAGTGGGTTCAGCCTACTACCCCCTCCTACCACTCAACTTTCCAGCAGGATTTTCTCTTGGAGCCAGCCTGTTGACAAGATATGTTTTCCATTTCTTTTGGCTATAGGCTCACAGGGCAGGCTCCATCCTTTCGTTCAGTTGGTGGGGGTTATCTGTGACTGGGTGAGTAAGTTTAAGTCTGGCATAAATATTAGGATGCTCATCATGACTGCCCGTCTCAACCACATCATCCACATCTATTTTGCTACAAATAATAAAAACTGATGCTTATTTTTGTGTGTGTATCTCCTAGACCTTATTTCTCAATTGCTTCAGATATAAGGAGGTGACAAAAGTTGGTTCTCCAACACCCTAACAAATATGGTATTGGTCTGGGAATAGATAAATAGACACAGAAAGTAGAATATTTTGCAGAAAATAAAAAGAATTAATTATTAGTTAAATATATACCAATTGACTTGGCGATATTTGTGTGAGGTACTATTGAGTGAAAAGAGCAAGATATAGACTCGTATGTATAATATGCATGTTTGTGTGTGTGTCTATGTGTCTGTGTGTGTCTGTGTGTGTTACTATAAATGATTAGCTGAACATAGAGAAAAGCCTGAAGCACAATATGACACTTTTAGTATGGGTTTTCAGGCAAGAGAATACCACTACTATGTGTTTAAGGGTGGGAGGGGTAATGGAACTAAGGAAGAAATGTAAAAAAAATGCACTGAAAATGTATCATAACATTACATTTGTTAATTTATGTCAAACTAAATATATATGTAACATTCCATTTAAAATATTTTGATTAATTATATGTTTAATTTTTCCTTTCAAAGCATTAGCTATTGAAAAAATAGGGATTTTACAATTTGATGTTTAAACCATTTAGAAAAAGATCTAGCAAAAAACAGGAGGAGTAATATATAATTATTATTTTAGGGCTTTGTCTAGTAATGAAATTAGCATAAAATACTGAGCTATTGAATTCCTTTGAGTCATGTGTTTTGCCCTAAATAAGAACAATGTGGTTTGAACACACATGAATCAGCTGTATCCATGCTGCTGAAGGTGTTGGCATAGTGACCAAGTGTGTGCATTGTTTTCTGGTATGACTGGGAGAGATGTGCACCTGAATTAAGAAAGATAGGGCAAAAATAAGGGAAAACATCATTTTTTGTAGCACTGTGCAATGAAAAACCCAAATAGCATATTTTATTATTATAGATACAGCATTCTTCATGCTCAAGATAGGGGCAGATGATTGCTGTTCTGGCAATGAGTATTAATAAAAAAGTGATATTACTAGGTACACTGGGATTTACTGGCAATTTCTAGAAGCACGAAAGGTTTTAAAAAGTGATTCCTGCTGTCCTGGTAGTAGGGCTGGCCTATAGTAGGTAGATGGCTCCTAGCAGGTGAGAGTGGGAGCAGCTGCCCTCATCGCCAAGTCCAAGGGGACACTCTTGGAGAGTCTAGTCAGCTGTGAGCCAGTATCTCCATCCAGTGGTTCACAAGGGCATATGGTGGGGCCCCTAGGCAATGGCTTCAGGTGGATGACTCCATCATAAATCAAGGCAGTCCTGAATTAATACAAGCAATGCAGGAAGCAACACATAGCCCAAGAGAGTTATTACCTGCTTCACAAAGTCTAGACCACAAGCTTTGAGAGGGCAGGAGTCATTTCTCACCTGGTCCACTGCCTGGCTCTCAGTAGCCATTGTTGAGTAAATACATGGATGGATAAATGATTGGATGAGGAGGTAGCGATGAAGGGAATTGGATTGTGATGTTTAGTTGGACTCCAGATTGAGCAGGAAAGCCAAATAAATAAAAGCTAGGAGTAAGGGGTAGAGCAGAGGACCTGGAAGGGGAATGAATGGCTCATACATAGTAGGACTCCCCTAAGGAGGCTAAAGCCTCAAGCTCATTGAACACCCAGACACACTTTTCATTTCCAGCGGCAGGGGAACTGGTATTTATTGAGTGCCCCCTACGTACTTAATTGTAGCATGAAGTGTTTTCTTTATATGGTTTATTTACTTATTTCCCTCAAACACCCTGCAAGGAAGATGTTAGTAACCCCGTTTTGCAGACGAGACAACCAAGACTCAGTAATTTTTTCAAGATCACGAAACTGGTAAGTGCCATAGCTGGGATTTGAACCAGATTGGCATGACTTCAAAGTTTATGCTCTTCCTACAACCCCGGTAACTCTAAAAAGACAGACCTAAAGAGATGTGGGTTCACCAAAGCTGAGAAGTATTTGCCTATTTTGTCTTCATTTTCTTCTTAATTAAAAAAAAAAAACCCTAGCTTTTGATTATTACATTAGTCGTAAACATACATTGTAGAAAGTTAGAAAATAGAAGCAAGCAAAAAGAAAATAAAGGCACCAAATTTCGATCATCTAGAGATTAGTTCTATTCACACCTTTCAAATACATGTCTCATCTGGAAAATGAGGCTAATTTTCTTTGGGGTGTTTGGGAGAATTAAATACATGATAAAAAGAAAATTCTTAGAATAACCTGTAAATACCTAGAAGGCATATATAAGTTTCTTTTCCTGCTTGAAATTCTTCCACTCACTTTTCTATTTACATATATGTGATTTTTTTTGTTTTAGCCAAAAGGAGATTCTGCTGTACATGCTCTTTTATCACTTGTTTTTTCCCCTATGTGTTCTTTGCCTTTCCATGTCAATAAACATTTATCTTTTCTAATATTCAATCCATATTCATATTCAATGAATCCATATTCATTTCCTCAAGTAGGCAAAAAAAAAAAAAACAAAAAAAAAAAAACCAACAAAACAAACTATCACAGGTGATTTTTCCAAATTGGGACTGAACTCAGAACTGCAAAATAAATTTAAGGTGGAGTTGCAGTCCTGAGTTCAATGAGTGAACAGTGAGTCCCCTACCCCACTTTTTAAAATGACACCAACTTGTTGAAAGGACTGAGACAGTTATCCTACAAAATGTCCCACTTTTGGGTCGGTCTTGTGTTAAATTTGTCCCCCTATCCTTGTATTTCTAATCCCTTATATGCTGTATCTAAAGATTTGGCAGATTCGAATCACACATTTTTGTCCAGAATCCATCCTATTGTATTTCAAGCACCATCTCTGATCTACCAGACTAGCTGAGGTTCTGTGTCTCCCTGCCTATACATAGCACTTGGGTAGAGCTTTCTTAAAAGTTATACAGAAGTATTTGCCAAAGACTTAGATCCCTCTTACTATTCAGTAGTGTCCCCAAGGGTGGAACTGTGTCTTATTCTTCTTTGTAGCCCCAGCTACATGGCAGATGTAGCTCTGCTCATGGCAGATACTCAGTAAATATTTGTTAAAATAAAGTGAAATCAGCGGATTGGAAGTCAGCAAAATGTAGGCTGGGAATCATGTATCTGAATATTACACTGAAAGAAGGCTCAGAGAGTCCTGGGGGAAGTCTAGGATCAGGTTCAGAGATTCCAGGTGATGCTGTGGGTTGCAGGCAAGGTTCAGTGCCCCCAAAGTTCTTGTTATGTTAGCAGTCAGAAATCTAAGTCAGGTATGAGGGAGAAGCAGTCTAAATAAAAAGTGAGTATGACATTCAAGATTAGCCTGAGAAAAACCACAGCAATGGAATACAAATTCGTTATAAGAAACAGAACAGGCAGCTAGTAGGTTCATCCGGCTCCAAACCAGGAAATGACTGTCGATCCTAAAACAAGAACTATCTCTGCTCTGCGTTGTGCAGGCTTCCTGGTCAGAGATCAGGTTGGGCAGGTATGGCTGGTTCCAGAGTGCAGCGGGCATCTTAGGGCTTGTGAACCCGGAATAGGCTCTGAACCCCTTTTCTGGATATGTCCCTCCTCCAGCCCTGCAGCCTGTTTCTCTGGATGCAGCCCACTCTCTCCATTTTTGTTCATCTCCTTCTCTCTCATCCTTCTTCCTGCTTCTTCAGGTACCCCCCCACACCACCTATCCATTTTTTCTATTATTTTCCCCTTCTTTTTTTTCCCTCTTCTATACCACCTTTGGGTAAGATGTAGATCTGAAGTTTGCATTAGTCTGTTATCAGACTAATTCCCCCATTGTTTTCTTACTCTTAAAAGAAGATCCAACTAAAGAAACAAACAAAAAGACCCAACTAATAAAATTGCTTACTGTTCATTTAAATTTAATTGAAAGTCACTCTGTTAGAGCATGGATGTCTGGTGGTGGGGGGGCGGCAGTGGAGACATTGATCCTAGCCCCCAGAAGCCCCCTGCCCATCAAGAAGTGCAACACAGGGAAAAGAAAACGAAATCTCAAGGTTTTCTGGAGGTTCTTTAGGAAGACTCATTCCTCAGGGAACAATAGTTCTCTGCTCTCCAAGAGGCTTTATTCCCAACTTTCTCACCTGACCATAAAACATCCTGGGGATTACATACCTGGAGTTTGAGTCACAGAGGATCCTCCACAACTGGTTTCTTTTTGAACAAAATGCCTGGAATGCCTCAGATAACTCTCATTTTAGGAAAGATTTAAAATGTAATAGGGGTTATCTCGTTAAGCAGAAGCAGTTCATGCAGTTCCCTACCCAGGGACATATGTTTTTCCAGAAGCTTACGTTTGGAAGGTGGTAACTGGGAAGTCTGGGGAGGTAAGGGACTTGCCTACCATTGCATGGCTCATCAGTGGTACAGCATAGGTGAGAATCCCATCCCGTGGCTGGGTTAAGATGACAAATCGCCGCTGAGCAGGCATCATGGGCGTGTAGCTCAGCATCTACAAAGTGCCATCTATTTCATACTCTAAAAGTTGAAGATCAAAGCAAAGATTGTCAAAAGTGGGGTTTGCTAGGTTCAGTTCAAATGAAGATATGATGCACTGGCTTTTCTCCATGCAGATGAACTATCTTTCCTTAGTTACGATCATATTAGGTTTATGGTAGGTGAGGATCACTGAGTGCTCATTTCTCATATTCTTCCTTATTTATTCCAGGAATTGATATCTTCCTTGTTTTCCCAGTGCTTTCGAGGAAAAGGTATTTTATATGAAAGATCTCCCTAGTGCTTGTTATGTGAATAATAGTAAGGGCACTACGATATCTCTCACCTGCACTCCTTTCGCTTTGCTCCAAGAGGCACCGCCCTCTTGTGTTGCTCTAACTTCCCCATTCCCAGCACTAAAATCCTTCTTATTTCTCTTTCAACTTATTCAAAAAATTCAAGTACTTGAGAACCTCAGGAAACTTAAGATGACCTAGTCTAATGGTTTTCAAACTTCTTTTAACCATAGTCAGAAATATAGTTTGTGACCAACCGGTGCACACATCCACAAACACATACTTTTATTATTATGTGTGATGTACTCTGCTATTTCCTTTCCTTTTATATTCTGTTTAATTCCATTAAAAATGTTCACAGAGCTAGGCATACTAAGTTGACTTAAAGATCCATTATTAAGGACCCACCGTGTGAAAAACACTGGTATAATCCAGTTCTCTAGTTCTCTAGTAAGGTGAACAGACTTAAGTGATTCTTCCAAGAATTGGTCCCAAATATGAATAGAATTCTCAGTCCAGTTATGCAGAGTGGTAAGCCTCGAGAGGTGGAAGATGAATATCTAATCGTTTTTACCTCCTGGTAAGTTATTAATATCTCTTTATGATTTCTCTTTCATAAAGATAGATTCTCCCATAATCTACAGCTAGTAGAAGAGATAATTTTTAAAATGATATTAAGAATTGATCAAAGAAGGGTAATTCAATCAACAAGTACTCATTCCGCTGGCATTTACTGAGTGTCTACTATATATGAGGCACAATTTGGGCCTAGAGATACAGAGATGAATGGGATAGTGTTAGAATCTTGGATCAGGGTGTGCCCACTTGCATAGAAAGAAAGTGACTAATTCAATGCTGCAAAGGATTTTACATGACTGACTGGTCATGTGAAATTGACAAATACTTAATGAATGCCTCCAGTGGTGACTGCATTTTCTAAAACTCAACTTGTCTAGCAAGAATGAGTATGTAATAGATAACAGGTAGGTGGTTTTAAGTTAAGACTAAAAGGGATGGTGATCATTGCAAACCTGTCCTGGAAATCAGGAAGTGAGGTTACTATTAATTATGCACCCAACCCTAAGATTCACCAACTCCTCCAAATTTCAAACTCATTGTAAAGTGTTTTTTATTTTGGCCAGATTTTCCAGTTGACAAAGTGATGGATGTTTTCTTTTCTATGTATTCACTGCTAATCAGTCTGACTATATGGAGCTTAGTGGTTCCAACTTCATATTTGACTTCTCAGCCTTTTTCCTGTTGAGCTACATGCTTTTCTGTCTTAGCTGAGAGCGCTTAACAAGTACTCTGCCAAAACATGCAATGAACTGAACACACCCTTATTTAGAGAGAGAATAATATATAGAGAAAGGACATCCTTTCCAATGCTATAGATACTGTAATTCCTAACCCAGTGGGATTTTTCTGTAGTCTTTTCTCCCCTCCCTTTCTTTAGCTCTCTAAGGGAGTGAGGAATCTGGGAGGAGTGTGCTGTCTTCTTGACCTGCTGAGTTTTCCTTTCTCAGGTAGTCTGTGATGTAGGGCACAAAGGCACAGTTGACTTGGTGAGAGACTGGGAGAGGCTTGAATTACGGGAGGATAGGCGTCCTGTTCCCTCTTGTTCTACTAAAGAACAGCTCTGTCTTTCAGATTCTCCAGCTTGCTTCCTCCTAACAGAAAGCGAGGCTGCCCCAGGGTCTTCCAGTCAGAAAATTTGAAGATTGAGGGAGAAAGGCACTAAGTACTTAGAGTAGTCGGTTACCAAAATATGGTAATGGATTTTCCTTTTCATTTCTTTCAATAATCAATTCTTTTTTACTGGAGCATTTTATGAAATTGGAGTGGGTGAAGAACGTGTTAAGGTTACAGTTGACCTTTGTGGTGCTTTCTTTGAGATATGATCCTAAGGTACTGCTCAATTTCAGCAGTCCATAGAAGCTCTTGGCACTAGCCATGCTGGGGGCAGTGTGCTGCTGTCAAATAGAGGACATCCACCAGTAAGAGTTAATGAATCTTATTAGCTTGGGGTCGTTGTTTGGAGGAAGTTGGCTTGTCCTTGTTTTGAAAGTGGTTACCGAATAAGCCAGATATTCCCTCAAACGTCCAGGTTTTCCATCCTCACTGTTCAGGGGTAAAACAAAGCCTTTTATGGTGGTTTTTTAACATCGTTTGTCATGGTAACTTCTCTCCTGGCAAAATCTCAGTGCAGGTGAAACAGAGAAGGTAAATCCCGAAGTTAAGGGAGGCAGATGAGAAACGGTGGTTTTGAAACAATGGAAATGGAAAACGTCAGGAACAGGCTCGTACTTGAAAGCCACACATTGTGGAAGATTAGTCATAGTTTAATGTATTCTGGACAATGTAAAAATCTCTTTTTTTTTGAAATTAAGAACAAAGATAAATAGTGTCATCTCAGAATGGGATCTACAATCATCATGTCAGATCATGTCCTATCTTTGCTGAGCATAGTTCTTTTCCTCTGAAGCCTGTACCTAAATCTAAGGATCTTTCTTGGTGGATGGTGAACCTTGTTCTATGAACCAGCCTATAGGCAGTACTTGGGAGATGCCGGTGTGGCATTTTGATTTAGGTTTTCTCATACTTTTTTTGGGAAAAAGTTTTTTTTTTCAGGGTTCAAATTGTTAGATGATATTTGGTACTTTCTTAGAAAATTATTGCCTGTAACTTTGGTTCTAGGATTATACTATGCATTTCTCAGGGTTGAACACTTAGATATATTGTCTTCACTTGAGAAAAATTGGTATTCTAAGGCAGGGTGTGAGCTCATGACCCTGAGATCAGTACTTGAGCTGAAATCAAGAGTCAGAGGCTTAATTGACTAAGCTACCCAGGCACCCCCTCACCTAGGATAATTTAAGCCTTGATAGCAGGGCATATCTATTCAAATATTCCTCTATAATGTTGACATCCTTATAAATGAATATAAGCTTCATAACTATATGATACATGAATATAAGCTTCATAACTATATGATACATAACTATATGATACATAACTATTAGATTCATGGTCTCCATGAGAGTACTGGACGGGAAACTGGAATTCAGAAGTCAAAAAATACATACTATTGCTGTGATTATTATACTTTGGTGTATAAAGTGTTTTCAGGAATATCCAGGACTACCTTGTTTTTTTTTTTTTTAAAGATTTTTATTTATTTATTTGACAGAGAGAGAGAGAGAGAGAGATATCACAAGTAGGCAGAGAGGCAGGCAGAGAGAGGGAGGGGGAAGCAGGCTCCCGGCTGAGCAGAGAGCCCGATGTGGGGCTCGATCCCAGGACCCTGAGATCATGACCTGAGCTGAAGGCAGAGCCTTAATCCACAGAGCCACCCAGGTGCCCCCAAGACTACCTTGTTAATAATGTGTTGTAATACACAAATTTGTTAATACACACATATTTTTGGCCCAGAAATTTCAATTCCAATGGAAATAATGTAAAGTGCATGTGAAGTCCCACATCATTATTTACAATACAAAGGAATGAAAGAAACCTCAGTGTTCATTCATGGCATGAATATCCCTTAAAATACTTTTATAAAGAACTTTAAATAGGGGCACCTTAGTGGTGCAGTGGGTTAAGCACCTGACTCTTGATTTCGGCTCAGGTCATGATCTCTGTGTTGTGAGGTCGAGCCTTATCAGTCTCCATGCTCAGCCAAGAGTCTGCTTGAGATTCTCTCTCTCCCTTTCCCTCTGCCCCTCCCTCTCCGCTCTCTCTCTTTCAAATAAATAAATAAAATCTTAAAAAAAAAAAAAAGACTTGGGACACCTGGGTGGCTCAGTTAAGTGCCTGCCTTTGGCTCAGGTCATGATCCTAAGGTCCTGGGATCGAGCCCCACATCGGGCTCCTTGCTCAGTGGAGAGCCTGTTTCTCTCTTTGCTTGCTGCTTCCCCGGCTTGTGCTCTCTCTGTCTTTGTTTTTGACAAATAAACTTTTAAAAAATCTTAATAAAAAAAGACTCTCAGGGGCACCTGGGTGGCTCAGTCGTTAAGCAGCTGCTTTCGGCCCAGGTCAGATCCCAGGGTCCTGGGATCGAGCCCTGCATCGGGCTCTCTGCTCAGCGGGGAGCCTGCTTCTCCCGCTACCATTCCCTCTGCTTGTGTTCCCTCTCTCGCTGTGTTTCTCTCTGTCAAATAAATAAAATCTTTAAAAAAAAAAAAAAAGACTCTCTTCCTCTCCTTCTGCCCCTCCCCCTCTAAAAGTAAATAAATGAAATAATTTTAAATATAAAACATAAGCACAAACTTATATATAATAATTGCAACTTTACGTGGAGAAAGGATGTAGAAACAAAGTTTAACAGTCGAATTTGGATTTCTTTGATGTTAATCTGTCAGCTGAAGGATAGAGCTGGGAAAGGGTTAACTGAAAGGAAAACTATCATGGTGTTAGCAGTAGTTGTCTCTGGGTGATGGTATGGGATCACCATCACCTTTGTATATTTTCTAAATTTTCTGCAGTAACTACACACATCTTATACTAGGAAAATAATGAAAGCTACTCAAATAGCAAGAAAAACCCAAAAACCAAAAAGCAAAACCCTTAAAACCTTAACACTGACCTGTTTCAGAATTTTTCATTTCTCTCCTTTAGAAATGTAGAAAGCATATTATTCTTGAGGTAAAAGGTTGGATCTTAGTGTTCATATTCTCCTTTAGCAGATAGTCCTCCAGGGAGAGTCCTACTATTTCAAGGGCATTTACTGGGCTTGATGGTTTTAGGTTACAGTGCCATCTTTGGGACATGGCTGGTATAACTGGTGGCCACCATTTGGTAATGTGAAATACACAATTATTTTTTTAAGATTTATTTGAGAGAGAGAGAGTGAGCGAGCATGGGGCGGGGCAGGGAGAGAGAGAGAGAGAGACAGAGAGAGACAGAGAGAGAGAGAGATTCTCCAGCAAACTACCTGCTGTGTGGGGAGCCTGACATGGGGCTTGATCCCACAACCCTGAGATCATGACCTGAGCTGAAACCGAGAGTTGGATGCTTAACCAACTGAGCCACCCAGGTGCCCAATGAAATATACACTTATACTATGATTTTGTGATGTGGGCAGTTAATTAGTCCATTATTTAAAGATTATGATGGGGTGGGGGCGCCTGGGTGGCTCAGTGGGTTAAAGCCTCTGCCTTCAGCTCAGGTCATGATCTCTCAGGGTCCTGGGATCGAGCCCCGCATCGAGCTCTCTGCTCAGCAGGGAGTCTGCTTCCCCCGCTCTCTCTGTCTGCCTCTCTGCCTACTTGTGATCTCTCTCTGTCAAATAAATAAATAAAATCTTTAAAGAAAAATAAAGATTATGATGGGTAGATGAAACTCAAATTATTCCCTCACCATTCCATTGGTTCATTGTAACAGCTTCCTCGCTGATCTCCTTATCAATAACCTTGTACCCCTTCTATCTGTACCAGAGCAAACTTCACAAGTGATTCGAATTCACTATTCTTTGACTATTTCAATGGTTCTCTTTAACTTTCAGATTAAAATAAGAATTCCTTAGCATGTCATATGTATTTAGGCTTCTGACTTCTTGTCTCTATAGTTGTCTTCCTTCATTCTTCAGCCTTACCAAACTCCGTCCAGTTTCCTGAGGAGCTAATCTCTTCTACGTTCTCGATTTCTCTGCTTCTCTCCCGTTCTTTCTAGTTTTGAGTGTCCTTCCCATTTATTCATCTGGCTTTTTCCCATGGGTCCTTCCAGACTCAGCTGAAAGATCATTTCTTCCGGGAACCTTTCCCACTTGGTTGGATGCCCCCAGTCTCTGCTCATAGCACTCTATTCATTCTCTTGGGTAACACTTGTCAAACTACATTTTAACTCTTTACTTCTTCCTGGGTTGGACGGTGAGGCCCTTGATGGCAAGGACCTCAGTTTACCTCCCTACTCCTAGCAATTAGCTCACAGGTAAATAGTGAAATGATCAAAAAACATTTAATGAATGAATGAATGAGCTTTGGAATTAGTTCACAGTAGTTCCCATAAGTTTTCTTCTTCTTAATTTTCTCCATCTAGAAAGACAGATCATTAGGGGATTAAATGAGAATATGTTTGAAAAGAAATTAGTGTAACATATAATAATAAATATTATTTGTTCTTTATTTATTTATTCTTCTTTATTTCTTTATTCTTCTCTCTTTATAATACCTATGTAGTTTTTTAAAATTTATTTTTTTAATTATTAAAAAAATTTTTTTTTACCTATGTAGTTTCATGTTCCCTGATGGCTCATGTCTCATTGATACCAAAGTCCCCACCCAGTCAGTACCTCCTGTGTATTTAAATACATGATGAAGACTTCCCAGTCAACCAGTGTTTATGCTGATCGAATGTGTGTACTGTTACTTCTGTACCAACACCTCATCATCACTCACCAGGCATATTCACTGCCTCCCTATTAAACACCTAGTCAGCATCTCTCTTGCCTTTAACTTAGTCATCTTGCTAATCACAGAGAAACTCAAGTCTATAAGTTTCTAATCCAACCTCTTTTTAAGAAAGATTTTTCAATGCTGAGAGTTAATCTTTTATGCCAACAGCAATAAATACAAGTAGTCTTCAATTTTCATTTGTCCCACTTTTATAACTCTTTTTTTCATCCACCCTTACATTGCCTGTCTAAGCACAACCCGCCTGCATATGAACATAAGCACTTTGTGTTAGCACATGATGCCTGAGTTCTGGACAATGGCTATCTTTATCTGTAAAAAACAGTTGACTTATGTAATTATGAGAAGGGTTTTATTGCCTTTCCCTTTATTATTTTTTAGAATAGTAAGATACCTCACAATCTTTTGTTTCTTTCTTAGCAATCCACAAAGTAGATTCCTTCCCAGTGTGAACTCTGTTTCTTTAGTCTTACTGTTATTTCAAATAAGCTGAAATAGAATTAATTAATTAATTAATTAATTATCTACTTTATTTTATTTTTTTAGGCGGGGGAGAGGGAGAGAGAGAGAAAAAAAAAAAAGAGATGGGAAAAGGGCAGAGGGAGAAGCAGTGAGAATCCCAAGCAGACTCTGCACTGAGTACTGAGATCAACACAGGGCTCCATCTTCTGACCCTGAGATCATGACCTGAGGTCAAACCAAGAGTCGGAGGCTCAACTGACTGAGCCGCCCAGCCACCTTACACAAGCTGAAATAAAATTTAAAGAAGTTGTCTTAGCAAATTAATTTTCATTGGCTGTATTTAGTAATTAGTCCATGTTTAAAATATTGTAGCAACCATTTAAATATTGTAACATTCAAGAAATTTATACCATATGTAGTGACAGTAAGTGTTGGCTTTCTGGGGATTTTCTCCATGTAACATGGAAGTATAATTTTTAGGATTCATTTATTGGTTTTCATGGTTTTTTTTTTTTATAAAAAGTAAAGAATGTTTCTCTTAATTGGGAATTCTATTTTTCCTGCTGTAATACTCTATCACACACACACACACATACACATTTTGTTACTGACCTTATATTAAAGAAATGGTTTTGAGAGAGAAAAGACCCAAAATCAATGGCTCTAATAAAAGGTAATATTTTCAGCAGTCTCTCAAATTATCAGAAATTTTAACTTTCTTCTGATGTATTTATCCTGTAAATCCTAAAAGTAAAATCACTTTCTCTGTAACATTTTAAAATTTATTTTATTCAGCTATAATATAATTTCTTTCAAAAAGCACAAGAGGTTTTGAATAACTTTATTATTTTTTCTCAAAAGGTAAATTTCTCCTGAAATTATTTGTCTTTCTGAATTATATACTTACATTTTCTTGACAAAGGTGGCATTTACACAGGCTTTTCAAGGACCATTCAAAGGGCTGCTCTCTAGAGGCATTGCTGTTAAACTGCAGACACTTCCTGTTAGGTGCCTGAGAGAATTGGACTATATTCTTCACTTCTAAAATTAATGAGTGCATGCTATGGGCTAGATATTTTATTAACACTGGAAAAAGCAGTGCCCATTTCCCTAAGGTGCTCACAGGCTGGCAGGCAAATGCTAAAATCCTGCGTTAGTGTGGGTAGAGGAGAGCTAGCTAAGCCAGCAGCTTTGGGGCAGGGAAAGAGATATCAGGAAATGCTCTCTGGAAGTGGCAATGCTTGAAGTGAGTGTTGAAGGGTAAGTAGGAAAAGCTAAGTAGATGAGGAGAGTGAAGAGGGT
Organism: Procyon lotor; assembly: GCA_028646535.1. NCBI lineage: Eukaryota > Metazoa > Chordata > Mammalia > Carnivora > Procyonidae > Procyon > Procyon lotor. The sequence continues at coordinate 31,780,562 of CM053616.1, forward strand.
TCCAGGTTAAGGAACCAGGGAGGGGCAGAGTGACAGAGGTATGAGAAAGCATGACCTGTTCCAGGAACTGCATATAGTCCAACACTTATTTGAAGGGGGAGGAAGGTCAAGGGCAATCAATGTAGAAAAACTTTGATTGATTGATTGAAGTCCCTTTAGACCATCTGAAATACACCTGCTCATCACAGTGGTGATCTAAGAGGATCTGTGAGGCTGTGCAGCCTGCAAACTCACCTCGGAATGTTGACTTTTTGGAGGCTCCTTGGTTCTCTGGTCTCGTGGGTGTCTCTGTGATCAACAGCACATCAGTGTCATGAGGTCTCCTGATGCCCCAGTGTCATCAGGAGCATGGATTCACTTATAAATTGAAATGCAAAAAAATTTACTCATGAAATAAGACCTGGCCATTTACCAGCACACAAAATTTCACTTGTTCCCCATTTTATACCAAGTTACACCCAAACTCCTAATGGAATTCAAGTTTTTTAACATTTGCCTTTCTCACATACCCTTCCAGAATTAAGTCAAAAGAATTTGATGATTAATAGTAGGCCATCCTAGGTTTGAATTTTAAGTCTTGCTACTCACTTAGCTGTAACATAAAAATAACAAGGCTTTAGTGTCTTCATGGATGACATGGGTATCAGTCATACCATAGTGTCGTTTAACGAATTCAATAAGATAATATATTCTGAGTAATTACTACAGGAAGCATCACATCAAATGGCTGACCGTGTGATAATTTTATAATGCCTATTTTGCTTGACATTTTTTATTGTATTTCATTTGACCACTTAGTATTCTTTGATTATGTCCTATCTTTTTTAGTTTTTATACCTTTGGAATCCCTATCTGATGAAATTCTGCTTGGCTTAGTTTAGATCTCACCATTTTCAAGAAGTCTTCCTCTATTCCCCTTATGAAAATTCATTATTCTTTTCTTATTTCAACAGAAATTAGTGCCTCTGGTAGAGGAACAATAATGATAATTTTATTGAATTTAAATCCAAGGGCAAAAATAGGATATTTAATTCTATAATTTATACAATGTCTAGAACAATTTCTGGAATTTATTCAGTTGAGATGTTAGTTTATAGTGAGCATTGGCTAAGAAAAGGATGATTTTAGGGGCGCCTGGGGGGCTCAGTGGGTTAAAGCCTCTCCCTTCAGCTCAGGTCATGATCTCAGGGTCCTGGGATCGAGCCCCGCATCGGGCTCCCTGCTCAGCAGGAAGCCTGCTTCCCCCTCTTTCTCTGCCTCCCTCTCTGCCTACTTGTGATCTCTCTCTTTCTGTCAAATAAATAAAATATTAAAAAAAAAAGAAAATGATGATTTTATTGAGAAATTTTACCACTCATGAGTAAATTTTTTTGCATTTCAATTTATAAGTGAATCCATGCTCCTGTATTATACCCATCATGATAGACATGATAATCACCTAGTAACACAATGGGGAAAGGTTTTCTGAATGTGTGTTTGTGTGTCGAACACTACATGCACCAAAGAGAAAATGAAACATTTCTTTCTTTATCACATATTTTTATTGATGAAATATATAAAACATTATTACATTTGGTAATATATTGCAATCAGAAATATCTAATTCAAAAGAGGAAATTTTTTCAAATAATTTTTTCTGAAAAAAGTTTATAACTTTTTTTTTTTAAGATTTTTATTAATTTATTTGAGATAGCACTAACGGGGAGAGGCATAGAGAGGGGAAGAAGCAGACTTCCCACTGACCAGGGAGCCCAATGCCTGGGCTGGGATCAGATCCCAGGCACCTGGGATCTTGACCTGAACCAAAAGCAGATCCTTAACTGACTGAGCTACCCAGGCTTCCCTATATATTCTGTCTTCTTAATGTCTTCCTTTCCCTTCACCTAATAAGACCTTTCTAAGAGAACCCATTGCATTTGATAATGCCTTCCCTTCAGGTAATTGCATGGGGCAAGAGATATGACTCAAACTGTATGTTATTATTTATTAATTAAATCTCATTTCCTGAACTTCTCGGTCCATTTTCAAACCTTAACTTCAATGCTGTCAATGTTATATTATCTTTATATTCTAGATAATCAGTACCCTAACTCTTCAGCAGTGAGGGGATATCTTGCTTTATGCTTTCTATTTTGATTGGTATGATATTTTAATAGTATTCTAACTTCAGAGGCTTATATATGAGAGTACATATACATATGTATATGTATATACATACATATATGTGTATGGACCATCTTAGAATAATGGAGGAGTTCCTCCTCATTGATAATGTTGAGAGAGAAAATAAAATCGTTCTGGTCTTGTTTCCATGAACAGCATAATAGAAAACATCTACCAGAGGTAAATTTCCTCTTTTGGAAGCACCCTTAAATCTTTGTGTATTGATAGAAAAGTTCATAGAGAAATTTCCTTAGCCTTCTCACAAGTGGTTTCAGTTAAATGCTTAGTAGTATTTTCTTTGTCATTTTTCAAATCTTACAGTGTTTTCAGTTTTAAACATAAAGACCATGCAACAGGCCAAACTTGATCCTCTCTGTGTCTGATGAGGTTATAGTATGGAAACCCAGGCCAGAGTATCAAGCAATGGCTTCAGAGTTCTGTACCACAACTAGCACATTGTGGTCATTTTACCTCTCTGGTTCTAGATTCCTTTTCTGTAAAATGAGAGAATTGGGCAAGATATTATGTGAGCTGCCCCAAATTCTAAATATTCATCCTTTATTCAAAAAATAAGGGAGTTTTATTTATAAAGGAACAAATTAAGTAAGAAGCACTACAGTTATTTCCTTCCAAAAGGAATAAGCCCTGAAAATAAGTTTATTTCATTTACATTATTTTATGAGTCACATTATAGTTACTACTATATAGTTTACATATTTTACAGAATTAAATAAAATGATTTTGCTAGAACCTCTTTTTCTCAAGCCCGCTTTATACCTACTAAAAGTAAGCGATCTGTGCATGTTTTTCCATTTCATTCATTCAACATAAGTAGCAGTGTTAAAAAGAGAAACACAACTTGATAATGGACTTAAATATTTTGTTAATTATTCTTGGTAGGAGCTCAAAGCTGTATCTCAGGGGTTTTAAGTCTAGAAATGAGTTAGAAGTTCTAGGAAGACAGAAATCATGTTTGTCTTCTTCATTTATTTATTTATAGAGACAAGACCAGCACTCAATACATAGCAGTTTCTAAGTAAATATTGTTGAGTACATGCATAACTACAGAGGTGCTTTGGAGAATATCTGATCGCCAAATCAAAGCTCTATGACTCGGGTCAACAAAACGGAGCAAACCATATTTTATATGGGTTTCTCACATAATTAGCAAGAATAGAAAAAAACATTCCCTGTAAGAAGGAAATATTCTAATGCTTTACCTGAGAACTGTTTGTACTCTACTGTTGTCATAATTCTTTTTACTATCCTAAATTTACAGTTACTGATATAAATCAATAAAGTGCAATAAAAATTCATCCATATTGATTTATGTATATATGCATATCTATACATATGTAGTTCTTTTCAGTGAACCATTTTCAGTGATGCATTCAGCTGGCAAACTCTTTCCCTGTATTATATTAATCATGCTCTAAATATTGCATATCTTGAGAAACTGTTTTAAGAGAGAAATCATTTCAGATCGCTAATGATAGATGCTCTATTTTCCTTTTCAATCTCCTTTCAGAAATGCACACTTCATTCACTTTTTCAGTTAAAAATTTTTAACAGAAATATTTCCAAAAGATAAATATGACGGCAAATACAGGCAAGACTTCTTTTGCAACGTCCAGGAACAAGGGCATCTTGGCTTACATGACCAGTCCTACAGGCCTGAGGACCTCTAATATTCGCCTTATGAGTTATGTGCTATTTATTGAACAGTATCAAAGGATAGAACACATTTTCTTTAAGTTTTTGGCACATTATTTAAGACCAGAAAGAATTATAAAAGGCTTATTTAAAGTGCTTAGCCATATTCACCCCCCAAAAGAGATATTCAAAGAGTAGTATTGATCTTAGGATATTTGAATATTCGTTGGCTGTTAAAATGTTAAATCTAATATATTACACACCTTTGGTGGATATGTTGGTGATTACAAGGTGCAAGGTCTTCCTGTAGAATACTGACCCAAAACACTTACTGTTGGGAGTAATGTATGTTACTATACCGTACTCTGTGTCGAGATGTCATTGGGGATGTGGAACCAGTGGTTTGGCTTATGTGAATGTTGGGACTCACCATTTGTGTCACTTGAATTTCAGGCCCTACCAAAATACCACCACTCATTACAGGTCCCATACAGCCATCAGTCATGCTACCGCTGCTCATGTCAGGCATACCAGGACTAGACAGCACTCTCTCAGTATAGATTACATTGTGTGTGTTGGCTAACTCAGCAGGTACACAGATATTCCCTTGAACATCATAGACAGGTGCCATTACTGTTTCGGTCACTACAACATTGGGTGCAAGCTGAGGATCGAAAACAATTGTAGTGGGTTGCATACATTGGTCAGCTGTTGTGTAAGTCTCGGTCACTACAATATCCCCATGGATCATAGGTTCAGGTATTGCCATTTCTGCCTGGAATTCAGCCTCTGAGAGAGTCATTCCCGAAGAGTCATTAACAAAATAATTAGGGCCCAGTAAAGGCAGGTCAGTACTGATAGGTATACAGGCCTGCTGTGAAGGAAATGGCTCAATTTCTGTGTCTAAGCAGATTTCAGCCAGAGTCCTGAATTTTGGATCTAAAGTTTCCATGCAGCTTTCATCTAAATCATCCACAATCCAACTGCAGCAACCAATGGAGCCAACGGGAGACCCTACTCCCTCGTGGTCATAAATGAGCAAGCAGTCGTTTGCTGGCCGACCTTCGTCTTCATCTGCATAAGCATATGCTTTCTAAAATTAGAAGAAAAACAGGAAATTAATTTCTTTTCCCTTAAAATAACCAAAGAATTACAATAATGCCTTAGAGGTGTCTGAGAAGATTTTAATGGCATGAACTGAAAAATAACACTGAAGATTTTTTGCTAAAATTCTAAATGGAATTTTTAAAGCAGATCAGTCTATAGTAATGCCACATAGATTCTGAATAAATGTGAACCACTCTTACTTGAAAGCTAACAAGGAATAATTTCTACCTTTTATTCAGATTTTGGCAATCCGGATTTGTCAAAGACAGGGTTTTTGTTTTTTGGATTTATAGTCTTTTGTTTCTGAGGTGGTCTAGAAATAAGATATATTTAGTTATGTTCAACATGTTATTTACTTAAGGAGATAAGTAAACTTGGAATAAAAGCATTTATAAAGATGTCAATATCTTTAAGCTTCAGAGACATGTTCAAATGTTCAGTGGTTTTATGTGACCTAAGCAAAGACAGCCAAGATGTCTTTGGAGTTAGGTTAACAGGAAGAAGGCACTAAGAGGTTACCTACTGTGATTTTCAAATTATTTTTAATGACAGCTCCTTTAAATGAAATCCTACATAGGAGCCCTCTATATAGAACAGATGAAAGGGAACTTCTGTGTTTGAAGAGGGTGGGGCGGCTGCTAGTTCTCTCCTCAACTTCCTTCAGCTGCTCTGGTCCTCTTGGGTTCCATGGAATCCCATGGGACCTGATATAATCTTACCCCCTCCCTATTTTATAAATAAGGTAGCCGAAGGCCCAGAGAGAGTGAATGGCATGCCCAAGAGTCAAATCACTGTAGAAAGCTACCTGAAATTCAACTATCCTTTTTACACTACAAAATGTTGTTTACCCTCTGGTCTACACTAGGCTCTAAATTCTACCATTGGAAATAAATGGTTTTAAGCCTCGAAATTATTTCTTCATGAGTTTGGTATTACCTTAAAACTTTGCCATTTAACATTTTTTTATACTTTCATTATTTATTTATTTGAGAGAGAGAGTATGTGTGGAAGTGGCAGGCAGAGGGGCAGGTGGAGAGGAAGAAGCAGACTCCCTGCTGAGCAGGGAACAAGATGCGGGGCTCCATCCCAGCACCCTGGGATCATAAGCTGATGAATTAAGAAGGCAGATGCTTAACCAACTGAGCCACCCATGCACCCTGCCGTTTAATATTTTGAAGTGACAAAATATTGTCACTCTGTAAGAGGATAATCTTTTCTTGCATGGGGCACAAGTTGGCTGTAGGAGTGGAGGGTGGAACGTGGCAGGAAGGAAGCACTTCACCATTCTGTAGGTTTCACCTAATAGAGGGAGAGGCTGCATCTCACCATCTCTGAAATCTAGTGCCACTTTTTTTAACTGTAGAGCTGAAATATTTGGGGAAGGGTGACCTCAGTGCTCACAGAGGAAAGGGAATACATTTTGATTTTATTTGACATATCAAATGCCCAGGGCAATTTTGACATTAATGGTAAAGCTCTTTTAATATTAGTGTGATTTTTATGTGTTCGTTAAATATAATTTCTATGACATTTCTATGATACATATATAATTCATGCCCATTTATCGAATATACTTAGTGATACCAATCACTCATTTACATAGTCGATACGATCATGCATAGATTGTGATAGTATTTGTAACTACCAATTTTAGGAAAGCTTAGAATTACAACATCCTTAGCGTTTTTTTGTTAAGAGCAGTGGTGAAACTCATATATTACCATATAGGGAGTAAAACAGGCTCGTTGAAATATGAGATGAAATGGATTGCTAATTAAATGAAATAAACATACTAAATAGGGATGCACAAAGGGATTTATTTACCCCTTGGGCTACTCTGTTAGGCCAATCTAATGGAGCTTTCTTCTTTGGAATGCTCACAGACCTATGATCCCTTCTCTTAGTGGGGGACACATATTCTTGGTGATGGAGCACTGGATAGCGAATAGGAGACAGGGGTTCTAGGCCCTGATCTTTCACCAAGTCATGGTGATGCTCTGTTCTCTTCCTTCCCCAGTCCTAGCTTTTAATTTCTTTTTTTCTCCTTTCTATTGGAGATACCTGCAGTACCTGCAAGAGGGACACCATAAAGAGAGGACATGGATACACATTTTTTTAAAAATAAGAATCCTCCTGTTTTGCTGCTGCTATGGGAAACAAAGTGGGAAAAGGAAAAGGAAACAGAAATCAAAACAAAAAAATGAGAAAATGGAAGTAGGGAATGATGAGAGATGCTAGCCTTTTCTGTAGTATTAGGATGGATGGATGCCAATTGAATATGAAATGCTTTTGATGAATTGGATTTCTGTATTTTAAGGAGAAATGAAGTACTTTTTTTTTCAGGATTGAGATAGAGTTGAGAATGACTGAATATATTTCAGAAGAACCTACTGCCATTGTGATTGTCCTTCAGTCTCAAGACTATTTCTTGTAGCCGTGTGCAGGGGGATTACCTCAGAGAAATAGCTGTCCAAGAAAGCCATGTTCAGGCCCGTGTCTGCATATTCCCACTGGGTTCCTATGGTGGAACTCCTTCTCCGTCGAGCTCCTGCTGCTTCTCCCGAGGCCAGGCCCACGGCGGTCCCCAGACCTGTGTTGAGTTCCACTCCTGACACACCCCCTTCCACCGTTCCTCCGCCCGCGTAGGTGTTAGTGTAGATTTCTGGAAGGAGAGAGTATTCAGGGAACGGTGCTCTCAGGGTCTGCCCTGTTAATCCATGTGCAACACTGCCAGCCACTGTGTGCCTTGTTACACACCGCACCTACCCACACAAATAGGTCCCGGAAGGCCAGGCAAGGAGCCATTAGAATTTTACTCAATCTCAGGCTTGCTGATAAAATAGAAGTAAATGGTACAGAGGGAGCCAGCTTTCGGACTTTGGCCTCACATTTGCATAAGCTTATGGCCTAGACTCACAGGTAAAGAGCCTGCCGAGAAGAGCAGGGCATCTTCCTCTGTCCTGTCCCTCCATCGCTGCCTCTGGCAAGCTGCCCCGTCCTGTCAGAGAGGGCTTGCATGCCGCCCAGGAACCCCCACCCCCACAGCAAGGCCACCAGCAGAAACGGAAACGGTCCTCCTTCCCCTCAGCGCTAGAGGGAGAGCTGGCTTTCATAGGCGTGCTCAGCCACCTCAGGCTCTGCTTCCAGAGTCTGGTTGGGATACTAAGGGGCCACCACTGAGAAGTCTCACGCCTGCTCTAGAACTGGGCAACCTCTCGACTTTGTTCAGTCATTGCCCACTGGCTGGGTATTTTACAGTGTTCCCAGGTGTACACTGAGCTGGTAAATCAGGAAACTGATGAGGCAAATGCACGTGTGGACTTAGAAAAGTACTTCAGTGTATATTAGAAAAGCATTTTTGCTGCTTTTTCTTTTATTATTATTTTTTGAACAGCTTGTATTACAAATAATGGCTATAGTAGCACTGTGCACAAGGCACTGTTCTAATGTATATTTTGTGACACAAATACACACACACACACGCACACATTTTGTATATATATGTGTATATTCTGTAATATATATTCACATACCACACATATACATATATATCATATAATATATAATATATACATTATATATCATATGTAATAAGTGCATATGTGTGTGTGTGTCACTCTTTACAGTGACACTTTGAAGTAGGTATTATCATATTCATATTCATATTCAAAGATAAGGAAATTGAGGCCTAGGGAGGTTAAGTGTTGGCCCAAGGACATAGCTGGGCATCAAACTCAAATTTTCTGGTTCTAGAATTTGCCTTTTTAATTGCTATGCCATACTCCACTGCCTGTAGGTCAAGAGAAAGAGAGTGCTAACTTCAAACATGTAACCTTCCCTCTCATTATATTATCATACAAAGAGACTGGCAGACATACTGTTTTCTTTTAAAATTACTTATACATGAAATTTATCTGGTTGAATAATTTTGCAAATTTTAAAAAGAAAAACAGATTTTGGGGTCCACTGACCAGAAGAATCTATACGATCCTGGGTATTAGAGGCTGTCATGGGTACACATATGTTTGATACATCCTGAAAAGAAAGAAAAATATTTTTAAAATGCGTGCTTTATGTTAAATAGATAAAAACGGACATATTTTTATTTTTGTCTTGTATAATTGTCAAGGCTTGCTCGATTCCATGGAAACCCCATACTTCTCTGGAACATGACAGTGCACTCACCCTGTCCTCAGGATGGGCCCCTTCTATCCTCCAAGACTGTATCACTCCTTCCCCACCCTCTGGCACAGGAGCAAACCTTGTCCCCAGGCCTTCAGGCTGTCTTCGTTTGCAGCAACACATGAGCAGCAAGAGTGGAGACACTACCCAAGAAAGTGGAAAGAGAGTTCACACATATTGCCCAAGTTAGGAAGTCATTGAATGTATCCTTTTTTGAAAAATGTGGCATTATATGGAGAACCAAAGGGATAAATACAAATATAAGAAAGCATCAGTTTTCCCTAAAGGATTGAATATACCTACCCATATTTATAAACACCAAACCACCAAATCACATAGACTTGAAGCCTGAGTGAAGGGAATTTGGGATCATGTAATCAGGGTTCTTTACTGATAGATTAGGAAAGTAAGGTCCTTTCTTCTGTCTACTTTAGGACTCCCAGTTGGTTGCTGGCAGATCTAGGATTCAAATCCAATTTTCTGATTTCTAGTCCCCCATGTATACACATATAATTGTGTTTGTATATGTGTGTGTGTGTGTGTGTGTGTGTGTGTGTCTATATCTATATCTATACCTATATCTATACCTATATCTATATCTATATCTAAATATATATGTTTTTTAGCCTATATATACATGTGAATAAACATGGACTTATCTCCAAGAGCATGTGTATATGTGCAGGTACCTGGGTATGTATATATGTACACATAGACTGTCTTTGTGGATATGTATATATATATTTGCCTATCCATATAAAAACAAACATACACAAACCCATGTAACCAAACATCATGTATATATATATGTATAAGTTAAATACACAGTCAATAAATGTTATCAGGATTGAATAACATATTCAATTGAATATTGAATTCAATATTGAATTCAAATTTCAGTTATGGGACCTAGAAATAGGTCTCTTCTTCAACTCTTATATTTACACTTAGAATCAATCAAATATCACCCACTAAATTTAGTTAAGCTATTTACATTTGTTATTTTAAGATTTTTGTCTACAATCTATAATGAAAAGTTCGCCTCAATTCTACAAATTAGTCCATAAATATCAACATTTCTTAAGTTTTCTAAGGTTTTAGAATATACTCAGGTTAGTTCTTTGGGTCCACTGTAGTTGTTTTTTATACTTTTCTAATTCCCTAGTATAACATGCGTTCCACTGAGTTACTTAGAGGTATGGATGAAAATATCAAAGCTGCCAAATCAAGGCCTTAATTGATTTCATTGAAATAGTTAATCTCACTTGGAGCAAACATCAAAAGTCTTAAATGAAGGCCCTTTGAGAAGATGTTTTGGGTTGGGACCCTTCCTCTCTCCATCACACTGTTCCTCCCCCACCAGAACACAGTCTGGGCTTCTCCATTTCTCTCATGTCTCAATGGACAAATAACTTTGTCCAAAAGGGTATGCTCCTTCTACAATCGACTTCATAACTCTTAATGCTTTCTTGGCCTGATTAAGAAGAGTCATGAAATTCTGAGCACTAGTCTGCTGGGAATGCAGCTGGCCCTGGGTTTTTATCCCTGAACTGCACATCAACTTCAGCAGAGGGCTTACACATGCCATTAGCTGGGGTCTCATCTTGAGTACTCCTGCCCGAACATGATTAATTTTAAAGATCTCCAATGATTCTGATATGCAGCGGAGACTGAGACCCACTGGCTTAAAGGCAAGTTGACACCTTGACTCATTTGCTATTGGCATGTTCTTGGAAAATATCTAATACCGTTATGATAATCACTCATGATCTTGGTATAATTTTGAAAGTTCATATTAGTTTAAGAAAGAAAGTCTGGGGATGCCTGGGTGGCTTAGTCGGTTAAGTGTCTGCCTTTGGTTCAGGTCATGATCCTAGGGTCCTGGGATCCAGTCCCACATAGGGCTCCTTGCTCAGTGAGGATCCTACTTCTCCCTCTGCCTGCCGCTCCCCCTGCTTGTGCCCTCTCTCTAGCTCTGACAGATAAATAAATAAATAAATAAAATTTTAAAAAGAAGGAAAGAAAGTCTGCCCAAAAGTCACTTGTTATTTTTTCATTCCTCAAGATGATAATGTTTCAGTGTGTACTTCTCTACTGAAGCATATTCTTATTAAGGTTTGAAGGATGTAGTCAGCTTTAATTTTGGATCCAATTTTTGATTTCCACAAAATCTAAAATATTGCAGGGGCAGCCTAAAATGTATTACTCCTCTGAGGATCTACACATTTTAAAAAATAGTATAGGCAGAGGAGGACCCCTTTTTCAGCATTTGCTTAGGGACCTCACCACTCCTATGACCATGGTTCTAGTTGCAGATACTCCTATCAAGAATCCAGAGGCTCATTTTCTCTTCCAGGCTCTTCTCCTGTCTTCCTATTATGCCAGCATGAACAGGTCACCTGATCTCACACATCTTCACTGATTTCTCATTGCCTGTGGACTGATGCCCAGAACATTTGGCTTATCATGAACATTCCTGTGTGCTGGCTCCCAGCCTGCCTTTTAGCCTGTCCATTTCCTGAGTGGTCAATGCCTTTCCATCCCTCTTCTTGTTTATGTTTGTGTTATTCCTTTCAGATTTCTCCCAGATACCATCCTCCTTCTGAGAAAATCTTTGGTGTGTAGGGACTGGGTCAAAGCCACTTTCTCCATGAAGACTCCCAACCTTTTCCACTTGGACTTGAATTGCTTCTTACCTCTTTTAAAGCACTTTGCTAAAATTTTCGTGATGGGATTTACTCTCTGTTTTGCTATTTTTTATTTATAAATTTGCTTGTGTTTTTTATCTCTATGACCCTGAATAATTCTAGTTGTTATTACAGAACAAGTGTGTGACCTTTTTAGTCCCACTGTTTTTTTCCCAAATCCCCATGAGAATTGCTATAAGTACCAGAAGGAAGTGGCCAAATGAAACTAGCCACCCCAGTGAACCTGGTTACATTCTTATTTTGAAGAACCGTCGAAAAGAGGATTCGATCTAGTACTTACAAAGTAGTAGTAGGAGTCCCATAGCGATCATGCCAATCCCTGTCGGTCCGAGACCAACATTTGAACCCCCAGCCTGTTCATCAGTGACAGTGCCATATATGTCACTGGTAGCTGAGTTGCCGTCCCCTCCGTTGATGCCCGTGGTACTAGAATACAAGCACATGTGGTTGTTGTCACATTCACAGGCCTCTAATGTTACAATCTGTGGCAATTCACATGCCCGGTTATAGCTGTCCTTCACTATGATTGGGATTTGGTAAACCGATGGAAATAAAGGCTCCACAGGTGTCAGAATTGCAGAGGTAGCTGAAAAGGAAGAGAGGAAAGAGAAAATAAATTGAAATTCCTTGGGGTAACCCTTCTTTTTTTTGGCGGGGGTAACCCTTCTTAATACCCAAGACTCACCTAGGGCCTGATTTTTTTTCATGTTCCCTTAGTCATATGGCACACTATACTTATTATTTTTTTAATATTTATAATTAATTGTTTAATACTTCTTCCTGCTGAATTATTATTTCTTTGAAGCAAGTTGGGAACCTGTTGCTTATTTTCTAGAGCAACAATATTTGGCATGTTTTATGCACTCAGTAAATATTAGTCCAATGAATGAAGAATATTGAGCAGAAAGGAAATATTAGAAATCTTCTATTTAGGATTATGGTTTACAAATACTCTCCTTAAGACTGTTGTTTATCTCTTATTCAAAGTTGCTGTTCTATCATTTAAGTTTAAATGATTCCAATAGCTATTATTTTCCTAATTCTTTGTGTTATCATTGTCTGTTGATTTGCATGGAAACTATTGCTTAAAGCATAGGTTAAAATTTATTTATTAACCCAAGTAAGGTTTAGAAAGGATTAAACTTACACCTAAATCATGAGTGTTAATAGATTAATCCATAACATACAATAAATTATAAACATTATGGTTTATTAATTTCATTTAGCTATATGATTAGTCAGCTGTGTCTACCAAAGCGTAACCTGTGCACAAGGCAAGAGTTGAATAACGTGCAATTTCATAGCACATTAAGTTAAAGTTTCTTCTGTTTTTTTACACCAACATCTAAATAGGACTCTAGGAATATTGTCTCCAATGTGATTATATTTTTTATTGGCGAATCTATAATTTGAATACCTTTATGAACCTCCACATTGAACCTTTTTTTAAAATGTTTTTACTCATAATATTTAGGATCTTAATGAGGAAAACATGGTGAGCAGTTGTTATTTAAGAATGGCATATTGGGCTTTATAGGAAGGATGAATTCAAAGTTGTCTTGATTTTAATGGGGTTACTTTAGTGCTTAGCTTTTTAAAATATTAAAGTGGTTTTGTGGAAAAGAGCCAAAAAGTTTTCTTAAGAAAATAAGTTGCCTGATTTCCTCTTTTGACTAAGTCCCTAAGGGTGGCATTTTTTCTGGATTGTATAGGGGTTTCTCCATTATGGAGAAGCTTAGTGGCTTCCGACAGGTGGGAAATATTTCCTCTCACTTTGGGCTCTGCTGACCCCCATCCTACCACCCTCTAAAAATCTTTTATTGTTGCCTCAAGTGAATATGAAATTAGACAGCTATTGTAACCCAAATGAGATCCTCTTATAGTAATTCATTTTCTATTATATGTTTAACATCTCAGGGAAGTAGAACCTAAGTATATAAAATGTTATGTTGTCTGAAATTTACTCTCAGTACCTTCAGGCATTCATTTTTACCTAGCAACAGTTAGTACAAACTCACGTACTGCTTAAACATCTTTACTTTTTAAATACTTTAGTTTATGTATTTCTTTGTATATAAATGCTTCACATAATTCCAATTTTAATGCTGTATGTACTACATCTTAATAATATGTACTACTGTTTGCCTAACCATTCTTCCCATATCAAGCAATTTGGATTTAAATTTTTACCTTTTCAAAAAGTCTGAGCTTATCACTCTTTCTAAAAAGAATTTCATTGATCTTATGTGCACCTGAGTAGAAAATATGCAGATTTTATCTATGGGATACTTGAGTTTCAGAAAGTTTTAAGAGATTTGCCTGAAACAATTCAAAATAGGGAATTGTTCCATATGATGAGTTAGTCAAGGGTTCTGTTTATTTCAAACTGATCAAATATTGGTGTAACACCCCATATATACAAAATGGTAGATAAATTGATATTTACATGCTACTATTTGTAATTGCAGTATCAATAAAAATTTTTACTTTTATACCAGTTTAAAAATTTCCCAAATATCCTAAGTGTGAATATGAAAGATTTTCTCACTTATTCTGAATATGGTCAAGAATCATAGAAACAGAGAAAGTATTATTACATGTCTTGCCTAATTATTTAGTCATTGTTTTTGCTTTTGGTCTTAAAGATGAGCAAATTTGCAATCCACTTACCATTTTTTGATTCAATTTTCCACTTCTTAGCTGTCCCTGGTGGCTGATCAATAACACAGAAGGTATAAGGAGACCCATAAGAACGATCACCAATGTTTCTGGCAAAGATACATGTTGATGGAGAGGCAATGCATATGTAATCATTTTCAGCTAAAACAATTGGACAGTAATCATTGACATCAGGAACTTCGATACATATGGTTCCTGTTGCTGTTTTCCCAGAGCCATCTGAAACAGCAGAGCATCATGAGTGTTGGGGTAAATGATGTGAGGGAGAAAACTCTTTCTTATACTCTACAATGATGCCACATCATAGAGAAATAGCATGAATGACTCCTTGAGGAAGTGGCTGTTGGGTTCCTGCTTATTTCAATGACCCGAAACCACTCTTGTCTTTGCTCACTACTACCTTCCAGCCACACTGCCTTCTTTTTAGTTCTTGGAACAAGTTTCTTCCTAACCCAGGACTCTTGTGCATTATATTCATTCTTCCCAAAATGTTTTTCATCTCAATTTCATTCAGCCAACTCCTACAAATCCCAAGATGCCGCAGCTCGCTGTTTCTACCCTGTCCCCATGAACTAGACTCCCAGTCCAGGCTATAGGCTTCCATTCAAGATGTTTATCGAGTTCTGTGTAGAAATATAATCACAATTGAAATGCAAAATTATTTGTATATTTTTCTTTCTCTTTTGCTGTTTATTTTAATGACATCCCTTAGATGCTACTTCTCTTCAAAATGGCACTTCTGAAAACAAATATAAATCTATTAAATTTTTTTCCTAACCTACTTTAAACAAATTTTGGGTTAATAGAGTTTATTAGAAAGGACAGAGGACGAAGAAATAGGAATTTGAGCTTTTAGTTCACTTTTCCATCTGAATGGCTTGTGCCTGTGCAGATACTCTGCTTAGGCATCTAAACAATAGGACTTGTTTTTAGTTTTCTGTTGAACATTTTCATAGTTTTTTTTCCTCCTTCTTTATTCACTTGAGGACTAATCTTTATTCTAGTTTTTAAAGATATTTATGTATGACCAATATGTAAACATAGGCTGTAATCAACATGGTTAGAATCCATTATAGAAATAAATGTTCTAGAATACTGATAATAAATCAGACTATAATATTTCAATAACTGACTCAGGTGTTAAAAGTGGCACTCACATGATGAAGACTGTGGTCCACAATGGACTGTGGTCCATTCTATGGTCCACAGAATGTATGGACCATAATTACTAAGGTATTAATTTGGTTTTTTTTTTTTAATCTTACAGTGACCCTTTGTCTTTGTCTTTTGCCACTGTAAAGCTCAGATATAAACAATACAAACCTATAGTATTTGCCTTCTATTATATATATATATATATATATATATATATATATGCAAGACTTGTTTTCTCTCTTCTTTCCTGGTTTCTGACCTTTTTGTGTTTTGCTCTGTAGTAGCTGGTTTCCTAGGCACTGTTCAGAGAATCATTAACTATTGATAAATAAATTTCCTGTTGCAGTCACCAAAGAAGAACGCTTAATAGATTTGTCCACATGAGAAGCAGCTCAGTTAAAAGTTCAAGTGTATCTGCACCTATGATTTAATTTCACTCTTATATTTGGAATAATCTTGTGCTTTAACATCCTATTTTGGACAGCATGTCCACTTGAGCTGTACTTACACAGGCTTTTCACTGTAGCTCAGTTTTAGTGGTTCTAAAATAACTATACTCTTGGGACACCTGGTGACTCAGTTGGTTAAGCATCTGACTCTTGGTTTCTGTTCAGGTCATGATCTCAGGGTCCTGCGATGGAGCCCCACCTCAGACTCTGTGCTCAGTGTGGAGTCAGCTTGTCCCTCTCCCTCTGCTCTTCTTCTCTATCCCCACCCCCTGCTCACGTGTGCGTGCACAATCTCTCTCTCATAAATAAATAAAAAACCTTTTAAAAAACCCTTAAAATAACTATACTCTTTGGGTCACTGTTGTTCCCATAGGTCATCCCCAAATGAACTTTGTGTACACCTTGTAGCACTTACTTTATGTAAACATTCCTAATATACTCAGAAAGTTGGATTAAACATCTCAAGAAATGGGGCCATAAGCAGAAACTGAATTTTACTTACAGACTTAAGCTTTTAGGCTTTATGCTGTAAATCACATATAGTTCTTTTTTAGAAGTAGGTAAAATAAATTATAATTTAAATATAAATTATGGTTATGAGTATACTGAGTTCAGTTCTTAATCTAAGGTATTTAAACTCTCTGTAAGTCTTACACACAGTAAATGATATATTTTATTTGAATCAATTTAATATCAACATTAGAATTACATTTATATTTAGTGGAATAATAATTTTATCAAAATGTTGAGAAGAAATTTTCTTACCATCTATAGCGAGGATTTCTGCTGTGTATATCCCATTGGTAATATATTTTGACTTCTTATCAAATTCCCTAGAAAATTGTATCTCACCAGTCCTTGAATCTACTTTTAACCAGCTGCCTGCATCATGTCCTATGATATACCTGTTTTTAAATAATAAATAAGTTTATCATTTGCTCATATGAAAGTTAATAATTTTAAGTCACATATAATGTGTTAAACATAAATTTGGTGTTTGTGTGCTTTATGGTGATAATTTCCTTAGTTTATAAAATGTATATATTTCAATAAAATTTTAGTGTTGAACTTATTAATACATGGGTTCACAACAGAGTTTTAAAATTTCATATTTCTTACTCTTCTAGCTCTTACTATAATTGTTAGTACAATGTATGAGTCTTTTTCAGGTTTATTTAATATAGCATTATCTACTAAGGGAATATCCTTTACTTATTTTCACATGTGATATAGTTTATTTTTCTTACATTTTAAGGCATATTAGCTTTAGGATACCTCACTCTTGGCCTATTAAGGGTTGTGGTATTTATAATTAATATAGTATAATATAATATATAAGTAATATAATGGATTTAAAGTGCTTGATCTTAGTAGAAGAAGATCTGGCCTCTGTATCAGGCTTAATTTCAAGTGTCCAAGGTACTTATCTGACACATCATTTTCTTCTATCCCATATTAATAGACTTCATAATTTTTGTTGTCTGCCAATTAGTCTATTAAGTAATCAAAACTATTAATATCAAAAGTAATTTGCATTGTGGACATTAGGGAGGGTATGTGCTATGGTAAGTGCTGTGAAATGTGTAAGCCTGACGATTCACAGACATGTACCCTGGGGCAAATAATACATTATATGTTAATAAAAATTTAAAAAAAATAATAAAAAAAAAGTAATTTGCAAGTCGATAGACTGTTCACTCCAAAAATATTAGGAGAAGGAATAGAAGAGAGATAAGGAAAAGACATAGAGAATACTTACATATTTCACTAGAATCATTTTCTAGAGTATCTTGTAATATAATGTAATGCATGTATAATCTGTGTACTAGTGCCTTGAATGCTTACCTCTCTATTTCTCCAGTTCTGACTTTCTTTATACTAATCAAATTCAGAAACACCTGTGTTTCAGCTTCTCCTATTATCTTTTTTCTTCGTCTTAAATTAACCTCGGAGTTGAGATTAGCTCCAAAGTCGTTAGATAACATAGGTTTTAAGGAAACAGTGATTCATCTTTTAGGATGTCTCATCATTTACAATGCTACTTAATCAGCCTGGGGCCAGGATGCTAACAACTGGCCACGAAAGATTAGAGAGACTCACAGAATCTCGTAGGCAGCCCTTTGACCTCATAGTTTCTCCCTGGACACAATTACCTTTCTAGCCAGTTGGAGGCCATATTGCCTCTAAAATACTATTAAAATCTTGGGAAAATGTTCTAAAACAAGCAAATGAACAAGAAAAGCAAAGCAAAACTCAAAAACTACTTTAACCCATACGGTCTAGCACATTCTGTGTGAGCCAACACTGGACAAACCTCATTTTATCACTTGGACATGAGCACAGTTTTTGTGGTACCTGACATTTGTGGCAGGATTTCCTGTGTCCAAATCTGTTGCCGTATATGTGCCAAGCACATAATTCAATAAGGAATTCCCTCTTATTCCTTCTCGTATACTGAAAGTCATAGAATTTGGATGAAATGTGGGTCCTTCTCTCACATTAACAACCTGAATTCTCACAGGAGTTGAGTGCATTTGGAATCGAGAGGCAACTGAGTGGTGAAATTCAGCTTGGTTTTTCACTCCAATACCAAGATGAATATTAGACATTTGTTCATAATCCAGCATCTGAAATAATAGAAAGTAAAAAATTTCAAAACAGCAAAAGGACTCTCTTTTGATAGAATAAGTAGCTGTGATAAGAAAGCAACACATGAGAGTGAAGTTCAGGAGCTATGTGATTCAGATTTTGAATGGATAAAATTTTACTAATTATAGCATCAAATATTTCAGACATGTTATTCCTCTCATGTCTTGGCATAATCAGGTATGTAGGTCATTTAGGCCTGTCACTTAAATTGGACTATATACTAGAGTTTTAAACTTCTTATATAAAGACCCTGAAGTCAAAAACAATCTCTTTCCAAATGAGAAAAATAAAAAATAAACTTAGCATGAAATAAAAAGGGGTTTACAACTGGTGAATGAATACATAGGACCCAGGTTTTCTTTGTAGCATCCACATCTGAGAATCTCTTGAATTCAGCAGAATAAAGGAGCCAATGTATATGATGTAAATGAACATGTAATTTTAAAAAAATGATGCAAACAACTTCTAAAGGAAAATTCATGATTATTAAATGCAGCCCTAAATTATAATTTCATTGCTCTGGGTCTGGTAGACAAGAAGATTTCTTCACAGGGCACATTCAAATAGGTAAATACCTTTCCCAGAGAAAAGCTACCTTTGAAATGGGTTCTTTGGATAAAAGGTGAATGGAATCTTTTGATCCAGAATGATTGATGTGGTGACATGAAAAGTCACCACCAACAATTCAGCACAGAGCTGACTGTGAATTGTGTACTAAAAAATGGATTTTCAGTTAGAAGAGAGTTCCCTCTTGTATAATGAGTGAGAAAGCAGTTGTGAAAAGGGAGTCCTGGACAAAGTCTGTTTAGAAGTGTTCTGGAAGCTAATATAAGCATCACTTACAACACATTTACCAACAACAGAAGTCAAGAGGCCACTGCCGACAAGCAAGACCCTGAGGTAAACCTCTGCTTCTGGAGGAAATTCTACGATGTCATAAATATTTTCTCAGTAAATTTTAGTTAATTTCTTCACAAGAGCTAATAAGATAGAAGTATTTACTGGAATTCAATTGTGCCCTTATATGGGGTCTGCTCCACGTGATTTCTTTAGATTTCAGCTCACACCCTTCAGGTTTGGGATTTTGATTTCTTTTCTCTTCTCTGGTTCACCTGGTCCACACGATGCCTCACATGGAGCCAATTATGAATGGTGTGCTCGAAAATAGATTTTCGATGGGAAGAAACTCCTCTTCTATAACTAAGTTTTTATTTTCTAGAATTCCATGCTGTCTTTAAACAAATGAAAGATCTGAGATCCCCTCTTCTGGTAGAGAAATCTCTTGGTGCTCTTTTGCACGTACACACGTACGTGCTTTTTGCTCGTCAGAATAGTTCTCTCCCTTTTGAATAGATGTGGTGGAAAATATATTAATATGTATATAACATCGTGTCAATTATAGACATTCACAGAATATAGTGACAGGAAATGGTCTGGGGGCTGATCTTCCCTCTGATAGGGAAGATAAAAAGCAGAGGAAAGGCACAGAGCTTCTTTTATATCCTGTGCAAGTGGGACCTTTTATCAAGAGTTCTGCACTTGTATGCAGAAGTCAAAATTGTGCGAAGAACAATAAAAACAACCATGGGTCTCAACTTGGAGTTAGAATGGAGTGGCTGGAACAACTCGGTTTCTGCAGTTTAAGGCATGACTGAAGAATACTCACAAAGGATATGCAGATGTGTCAGAAAGGGAGGAGTGAGTGTTAAGAGCGTCTACAGGAGGCTCAGGAAGTGCTCAGGATAAAGATGACCCCTCCAAAAATAATAGATTTGTCTTCTGGCAAGTTTTTTGCTATTTTAAATTTTAACATAGAAGCTAAGCTGTTAGAGCTTCACGTGCAATTTTGTTTGTTTGTTTTTTGTTTGGATCTAAGTTAATAGAACCCTGCTATTTCTCAGCGGGATGCTGGTTCATTTTAGAGTTGGGGAAAAGGGAGGAGCTTAGCAGTCTGTATACAAAACAGGCAGTGTTTCCATGGCAGGGGACTGAGGAAATGAGTATGGGTGTGTGGGTATGTATGTTCTGCTTTTCAGGAATTGACATTTTCTGGTGCAAATGGGTCTGGAAGAGAGTAGCAGGCACACACAGTTGGGAAGGGGCTTATAGAATTGAACAGAAGGAAATATCTCAAGGCACGAGTTCTTGCTTCTTGCTTGTTTTCCTGGCCATGAGGCACAGAGGGGGCAGTTAAATATGACTTTGGAAACAGAGAGCTCTGGTTGGATCCTGTCCTTGTCATTTGCCACCTGGGTGAACTTAAGACAACTTAGTTTTCCTCTTTGATTTTGTTTCACTTTCTATAAAACAAGAAATCAGAATATTTTCTTCCCAGAATTGGGATGATTAGATAATATGCACAAAACCTCTATAACACCATATAACTGACCAGCTGGTATTTCGTGACTGCTTGGTAAGACAGAGAGCCAATATTTCTTTGTTAGAATTCCAGTTAGATAACATTTTGCTTTTCTTCTCAATGCTGAAACAAATGTGTGTACACACACACACACACACACACACACACACACATTTATATTGTTTGTTAGTATTTCCATACATATTTATTGATAAATACCTAAAGGAAGTTATTGACAGATTTTTTTTTTTACCTTCTTAAAGATTTTCTTGTTAAGCTACAGGTTCCTTGAGAACAAGGACCATGTTACATTCACCTTCATATCTCTAGCACCTCATAGTTCTCAAAACATTTGAGTTGAATTGAATCATTTGTAATATCCTTAGACTAAGAAAAGGGTTATGTAAAGCTTATTAAAAGCCTGTGACTGAGGGGCCAGTTTCCACAAGGTTAAATGGCAACTTGAGTGAAAATGGAGAGGATGCAGGAGGGCATTAGTGACCTCACTGCAAGTGCCAAATTTGGGAAATTACACGTATGTTCTCTAAACACATAGTTTTTCTGTTCAGACTGGATCCTGATATATGTACTAAGGTTTTACATTTCAATTAGCCTTTCCATATTATTTTGATATTTTTAAGCATATTCTTCCTGCTTTCTTTAATAGACTTGAGAAGTTATCATCCAGGAAAGAGAGACACTGTGTCTACATAATATCTAACACTACCTTGACCAATTTTTCATGAAATTGAATTTCCCATAGTTTTTCTTTGTGACGAACTAAAGTATGTTTAAAAAAAAAACACCTTTTAGCTCTCACAGAAGATATATAGTATAAGTTATAGTGCATTGCCTGCATTATAAATATGTTTCCTTTCTCATTTTTATAATTTAAAAAAATTATGAAATAAGAAATCAAGCCTGGTGACTCCCATCTGGGTGAGAACCACACCATCCTCAAACTTTTGTGAATTTCTACTATCTTCTGGCCACTGAGACAGGTGATGAGTGGAATAGTTATTTTAAATTGAGTTGTTTATATGCAAAGCTCTTAACTATGTTTTTTAGTAGGTTCAGAGGCAGACCCAAAGCAAAGAAAAGTTATATGCTATAAGATAACAATCAAAGTCAATAATGAAGGTGGTAAGAAGATGGGTAAAAATTATATGACATGTCTACATCTTGGATTTTAACTGAGATGCAAGGTTGAACAAATTTTGATCCCTGGAAACAAACGTGACTAAATATTCAGAATTTGGTAGGATGGTCAGTGACTTCTTACCTCTCTCTTCCTTATCTATGTTAATTTGACAGTGGCTGTTATTCTTGTTCCCTCATTTCCATTTTGACTGCTATTGCCTTAGATCGGGTTCTTAGCAACTTAGGACTTGATTACTATAATAATTATTTTCTTAACTTTAATCTTTCTGGAGTTGAGCTCATAATGTGACTGCTATTTTTTTTTTTTTTTTAATGTCCCCAAGTTTTCTTGGTCTAGAAGTAGGGATTAGTAAAATTTTTTGGGTAAGAGCAGATAGTAAGTATTTTAGGTTTGGGAAGTCATATACAGTGTTTGTCTTAAACATTCAATTCAGCTATTGGAGGGTAGAAATGGCCATAGAAAATAATGAATAAATATGGGTGTGTTTCAATAAAATGTTATGTGCAAAATGATGGCAGGTCATATTTGGCCTGTGGGCTATAGTTTGCTAACCTATGGCCTAAAGCAATATTTCTCAAACAGGGAGACTCTGGTTAGTTCTTAGAGTCCTTGCGTTCTCTTTAGGAATTTTGAAATTTTGTGTGTTCATTTGAATGAGGATCTTAGAAGGTATACATAGATATTTTCCATAATTTTAGTGACCACCTCATAAATTAATACAGTGCATGATTTCAGTGCTGACGATTGTGTTTTGTGGTGAAGTAGTGATACTCTAATTGTTCCAGACAATTGCAAAAAGAACAGAGAAAGACTCTATATAGAAATGATGTGTTTGCATTAGATGAAGGCCAAATGGCTTCCTGATATATAGTAATTGGGATAAAGAAAAGTAGTAACAGAATGGAATAATTACAGTTCACATCGTGTACCAAATTAAATGTGTGCATTTTTCTATTAGTATATATTTTCATAACTGTAAGTTCTGTTTATGTTGTTAGCAATAATTTTGTTTGAGAAAAAAATTAATTTCCCTTATTACATTAAAGTTCATTTTAATCTTACTGGTTTGCAGTTTTAGTTTTTTCTAATTTGTAGTTTTAGATTTTATTGCTGTCCATAAGGTAAAAATCATAAGGTAGTTTAAGAAAAATTAACTCATGGAGAAAGTCAAACGAGACTAACTCTAACTCAACATCTTTGTTCTTGCATCTTTATTTCCTTCCATGAACACCCTGCTACAGCCTCAAAATATTGCTCGCAGTACCCTGAACATGCTTTACCTTTCCTTACCTCTGTGAGTTTGCTCATTTCAGTTCTCACATTAGCAATCTCAGTTGTAAGGTCTTGCTTAAGCTGTTATCTCTGCATGAAATCTTTTCAGACAAATCCAGCTCAGAAAGATATCACCTCTTAGTAATTATTTTATATTTCACCATTTGACCATTAATTATGTTTGACATTATTACATCTATACAACTACTTCTTTGTTTTTAACTCATTATCTAATTCAGGAGTGCATGCCTTGTCTTCTCAAATAGATATTGGGCACTGTCAGAACAAAACACCCTCCTTATTTCTTATTGCACTTGGTAATAAAAAGCATGTTGCTGGGCTGCAAGTCTCAGACCAACCTAGTGAGCTAACTTACAGACTGGTCCACGTGAGTAGTATTTGAGGTTACAGAGTATTTTTTGGAGGTAGATTCTGTCTGTAAGAATATTTTAAAACTTTAGAAGTATTGCAGATCACATACTGTACCTTGACAACTTTCAAAATTCCCTCATTGGTTTGTGGGTCTGTTTGAATATCAAACCAATTCCCATCATTTCCGGAGAGAATTAAAAATTTTGCCAACCAATTATCGGTGCCTTCTTCATCAAGATCAATTGCTTGTAATCGTATCAGTTCTGAATTTAGACAATTCTCTTCAATACTTGCTGAATACTGAAATGACATAGATCAATTTTATAATCAATGAAGTTTCAAAAGAGGATATTTATTAATACATAACTGTCACTTAAGATAGTAACAACAAACTGTCAATAATTTTTGCACCATTATTAAATGCTATACATTCCAATCAGAAATATAAGAATAAAATGATTATAAGATAATAAAACTGATTTTTTTTTGGTGCTGTATGTGAAATCAAGGTCAAACTAGCACTTTGTTCCATTTTTCTTATTCTTTTCCCTTTATCTTGCTTATTTTTAATTTTCCTTAAGTTACTCCCTCCTTTTACTATGAAGAGTCAGATAGTTATATTTTAGGCTTTGGGAGCCAGAGAGTTCATGTTGCAACTAGTTATCTCTGCTGCCGTAGGATCAAAGCACCCACAGACAACATATAAAGGAATGAGCCAAGTTGTGGTACAATAAAACTTTTTTTTACCAAAATGGATGGTGAGCCAGATTTGGCCTTGCTATTTTCAGTTTTATGCTTCTTTATGCTAAAGATGAAGATGAAAATTGAGAATTTTGGGGACTATTGTAGAATTAATTCAGCAAATTATCATGCCTATAAAGATAGATTGATAATGTTATACGATTCCCAGATTTATTTTAATAAAATCCCACATTTCTATAAGTAGAGAGTATGAAGGAGATGGTCTGCTGCTTTCACAGTTGCACAGAATAGTGTGTTGCCCAGAATAGTGACTCAGAGGTAAACATCGTCTAGTAAGGTATATTATTATTGTTTAATGAAATATAATTGAAATACACTATCATTTTAGTTTGATGTACAATGTAGTATTTCAGTGTTTATATACAGTGTGAAATGATCACCATAGTAGGTCTAGTTACCATCTGTCACCATACAAAGTTAATACAATATCATTGATTATATGAGATCTGTTATTATTATACATAAGATGTTCCAAGATTTATACACCAAAGCTGAGCCCATCCATACATGTAATAGAACCAGGCTCACAAACTAGCAGGAAAGCAGATTATGGACATTTAGGGAAAAAGGGTTATAAGAGTAACAACTTACAGAAGTTTTCTCCAAGGTGGGGAAATTATCGTTGACATCTAAAACCTTGATTTGACAGTCGCACTCAGAAGACAGTCCATCTGCTGCTCCATCTCGATCTGAGCCCCTCACAAGGAGGTTATACGTACTGTGTTGCTTAAGATGAAAAAGAATTGTAAGACTTAGATCTCCTTTGGAATGAAAGCCAACACATTCTGATGTTGTTCTTCCAATTTCCTTTTATAATTTTATGTAAGACTTTAATATAATCTTTTCTTCTTACATTTTTCATTGAAAAGTCGTGGTTGGATTATTGTTCCTTCCCTCCTTTACACTGGAGGAAGGGCATCCATAGATCATTTTATCTTAGTCTTTTGAAAATGGAATTCTTTATTTCTTATCATTCATTCATAGAAGGCTTTACCTCTCTGTCAAGGAAACTGGACATCGTGCGGACTTCTCCAGTGTACCTGTTCAAGATGAACATTGGTGCACCTGCTGGCTCCTGAGAGATGATCTTATAGGCTATTTTAGAATTCAGATGATTATCTTCGTCTGCATCTGTGGCACTTAACTTTACAACCAGTGTGTCTAGAAATGAAGATGGATGTAGAGAATGTTTGGGGCTCTGTTAGAATCAGTTCAGCAAATCATTAGGCATAGGAGGAAGGAGTGATTGAACTTCCTCTGAATTTTCTTTTGTTTTAGTTCCCATGAGAATGTAGTATCATAACGTTCAGTTACATCCTTGATTGCAAAAATTATGGGTTTGATTCTATATAATTCTTTACAGTTTATAAAGTACTTGCACTCTTTAAGTAATTAAATGGTAAATTAGCAGCAAACTAGAGTAATCATTAATGTATGAAAAGTTCCATAGCCTTTATCATAAAGCTGAAAAGTGGATTTTATCAATTTGTTTTTGCTCTGGTCATGTGACATTATTTTAAAATGCTCAAGTAGGAAAGATTATAGCTTAATTAAATTCAATTTTAAGGTTATTTATTGAGCACCTATATTCTTTATTTTTGTTCATCTAGAAAGTAGAGAATTACTGTTGGTTGCCTTGGCAGATGATAGTACTTTATTGATTCATCAAAAACATGTAACTGTTGGAAAGAAGATTTGTCCACAGGAATAGAAAAAGTTCTTAATTATTCATAGGGACAAAGAACAAGCATGTTAGGTAGTCCTCAAGAACATCAGCCCACAGGACAGATTTTCCAGAGCTGGTTGGTCCCTGATGTTTTTCTCCTTCCTAGCCCAATTCCAAAGTGAAAAACAGAGAACCAGGGACCCTTCCAATAGAAAAAGGCATTTTTCACAGAGTTGATAGTTTATGAAAATATGCCCTGGTCTTGTGGCTCACTCTCCTTGCATGAAGGAGTGTTAACAAGACTGCTTACCAGCAATGAAGTGGATGTGGATGTGGACTTGGGTGTGGGTTTGGATGTGGTTTTCACTTTCTCTCCTTTCATCAGGTTGTGCTGGAGTATATTAGTGACGAAACAATGATGGGCTTTGAAGACCCTCTCTCTGGCCTCTCTTGGGCAAAACCTTTATTTTACTTCTGTATGTCTTTCCATCCTATGTTATAAACATTTTGTGTTTCTTATTTTCAACATCACTGTTTTTAGGGTCTCTGAAGGAGTTCTGTGGACACCTCCCTCAACTCCTGCCTTTTTTTACCTCTTCCTTCTCTCCTTCAGCATTTCTTCCCTCTCTTTTCCTCTAGATTTCTCCACGTTTCTTTCTTTGTCCCTCCATCGGTATCTCTAGTTTGCTTTCTATCTGCCTTTTTTCTGAAATTTCTTTTTTTCTATTCTTTTTTCCAAATCTAATTTAGAGGCACACAGGCAGACATAGAGTATGAAAGGAAAAGGAATATTAAAGGATTGGGGAAAGAAAGGGACAGAAGGAAAGAGGGGAGAACAGAGGAAGATAGCAATATAGGACAGGCATAGAAAGGAAAGACATTCAGGAGAACTGATAAAGGGAGAAAAGAGTATTGGAGCTGAAGCTGGAATTAAACAGGATAGAAAAAGTGAAAAAAGTGAAAAAATGTAATGTAGCTTGCTGTGTAGAATGTGAAGAACCTGTGATTGCCCTCTTGGACTAGCCCGACGTGTACTGTTGGAGATGGACCCTTCATCACTCTCTGGTGTGCTTCAGCCCAGAATTCAAGGAATAGATGAGCACAGAGCCCTTTTCCACATCCGTGGTTTCTTTTTCAGTTTACTCATTTACATTAAGTTAATCAAAAGCCAGTAATAATCTTTAAGGAAGACACTAAAACTCCTGCTAAATCACATGTATAAGAATCCTCCACAAACAAGAGGGTATTTAACATTTTAGATACGATTTTTTTCTAGGTCAATTTTAAGTTAGAGTTTGTGGGGTTTGTTCAAAATACAAGTTTGACTTTTTCTGATCTTTAAATTACCTGTATGTCAATTTCCTGCAGCTTTTGGCCAAGAGAAATTAATGCGGTATAATGCAGAGAAGGAGTGTCATCTACTTACTTGCGTCACTGTTTTCTTCAATGCTGGCTGTGTACACATTTTGTGTAAAAACTGGGGGGTTATCATTTATGTCCATAACCTTGACCCTAAGCTCAAGAGGTCTTTCTAAATCTTCACCCCGTGAATTCAGAGCCCGGCAATAGATCTGTGAAGAGTTGGGGAAAAAAGCTGTCTTTTTACATCAAAGGAAATTAAATAATGTGTTCAAAAAAATTTCAGGAAAGGTACAAAGAAACAATTTGCTTAGTGAATTCAGACTGTATTATAGTTTATTAACTTACACATTATTAAGACATTTGATGGCATACCAATGCAACACACCAGACAGACACTTTAGAACTTATGTTTTCATACTCTTTTCATCTCTTCTATCCCTTTATTTGGTTTCAGCTTTATTGTGTTTTAAAAGGGGAAGAAAAATAAAATGCATAAATTAAAACACACTGCTGTGACTTACCAAAAAAAGTGGAGTTATTTCCCTGTCCACCACTGAAGTGATGTTAATTTCCCCAGTTCGAGGATTAATTGTGAATACTCCGTAAGGTGGTCGATCAATTCCTACCCCAGAGATGCGGTATGTAATCTTTTGGTTCACTTCACAGTCTGATCGAATCTATAAAGAAAATGACTGGGACTGTGATCTTATTAAAAGCAGATCATGAACTGCAGAGTATAATAGAATGAGAAAGGAATAGCTTTGTAGTCAGATGGGCTATGGGTTGAAACTGGGCACCATGATTTATGCCTGTGTTATCTTGGAAAGTTCACTTTGCCAAGTATCAGTGTATAATGGGATAATCCCACCTACATCCTAGATTTGTTGTGGGGATCGTATGAGATAACATATATACACCCCACCCCAGTGCATGGCATAAGGCACATACATGCTTGATGCTAGATTTGTTATTATTAACAATACATTGTTCAGTTCTCTGATTTCTTTGCATATAAAGAGTTTGACAGAAGAAATCACCATCTTTAGTATTTGTTAAAAGATTGTGTCATATTGATATGTAGCTTGACTAGACTTTAGTTGGAGAGTTAATCAAAATTACAGATAACTCAAGAAAACCAGAAGAGAAACGCAGTGTTTAGAGATAATTTTTTGAACTGAAACCTACCATATCATTCATTCACCTGCCAAATAGATATCCTGCCAGATAGGTTTAGTTTTAATAGTTTTATATCCATTGCTCATAAATTTAAAGAAAGCTGAAATTTTGAAATCTCGCCTATATACTAACGATGAGAACATTCAGTAAAATACTAAGATTTGGGCCCCAAATATCCACAATTAAATAAAGACAAGTGTAAATATAACTTGGATTAGTACCACTCTAATCCAGAGATCTTATTTATATAGATGAAAATCCAGGAAATCCTCCAAATGCAATAAAGAAAAGAATATGCTATGCAGTGAGAGTGAAGTAACATAAAGCTATAACTGTGAGTTGAAAGGAAACAATAATTATTTAAAGCTTTCCAAAAATTTCCCAAATTCTGAAAACTTCCAAGAGAGAATATACAATCTCTTCTTGAGCTGAGGTTGTATTTGTCACATCACGACTGATGCTTACTACATTTATATAAAACTTTATATATACATTTAAACAGTGTATAAACATAAAGCTTTCAGAAGAGAATTCTGGTTGATCGCTCTACTGATTTCACTAGTGGGGCAAGGCCAAGATGCCCAGAAAAAGCTAGTGATACTGCTAATGTGGATCCCATTCTTTATGGATCAATTTACTACACTTCCTTCCCTTAACTCTCCTTCCTTATTAATTACCATTATTTAGAATACTTTTTAAGTCTCTCCTAATTTCTGGGTATAGGAATCTAGTAGGAACTTTTGACACTTTCTTTCTTTTCTTGGAGAGAATGAATTAATACTGTAAACCTTTGATTTGGGGGAGTGATAGAAGATTATTACTACATGCATTCATTTCCTATAACATGTACATTAAGACAGTAAGCAGAACACAAACGAACAGATGAAGCCCAGTTGTGCTGGAGAACCAGGTCTCTTTTCCAGGATTACTCTAAGACTCTCTGCTCTGTATCAGCTCCCCAAAGGTGATATTCAAAACAATGCCTCAGCAACATGAACAGATGACGAGATGTCACTCAGCTTCCTTCCAAAATTACTATGGAGTAGTGAAGGCTGCAAGTCTCTGAAATGTCTGTGGGCTTTCCTGCCCTGCAAAATCATCTGTTATCAGCACAGCATGCTCCTGTTTATTTCACCACTTACTCTGGCAATTGGATTCCTCTTGGAGTTGTCCTCTCCTTCTCGACAGGCAGCAGCAAACTTGATCCACTCCCGCTTTTGTCTTCTGACCGTCTGCCATTTTGTAGTGCCATTTTCAATGTCTAATTCTTTCACCTTATGCAAAAATGAGACATAAATTTTACAGTCTTAGTACAGTTTTATTTAGGAAAGACATTTATTCAGCATTATAAGGTGCACCCAGAAGAAGCAATTGTATTGAATTTGAGGAACAAAGAAAGTGTTTACTAATTCATGACTCTAGATTGGTACAGCCCCGGCACCTGCCTACCTACTTCTTTTGGAATCATCTTACTTTTAACTATATGATTCTAGTAAAACAAATTTCATTAGCTATGTGTGGTGCTCACAATGTCTTATATTGGATAATATGTTACAATTTTTCTTTTTTCAGTCTGTCCTCAACACATGGAGGCCTTGCTTACCTCACCCTTCATTGAACTCTGACCAGGCTTTCTGGTCTCCAGAGTATAAAAGACTACTAGTGTTCCACTGAGTACATCCTATGCAGAAGGAAAGTTGTGCTGATGAGTCTGTTCACCTAAAAGAAGGAAGGGATTTTTCTTTTCTGTTGATAAGGACACCACTCTGGCTAAGCATCCAAATATATTATTGTAGGATTAGAAGAATAATTTAAATGAATTGATGATACTTGTAATAATCCCATGTCTTCTCAATGTTGTCCATATGTATCTCTGCTTGCTCTGTGTTTTTCTCTTTGTAGTCTTATGGTGCTTTTGTTGGAAGAAGTCAAGAATTTTATAGTATTCAAGAGTTTAGAAATGTTACAACATGCATAATAAGCATTTGCATACATGTATAAATGTATGCATATATTTATATGTATAAATATACATATAAAATTTTAAATAACTCCTAATGTACTTTGAGACACAGATGATTATAGGTTTGTTTAAGCTAGGGCTTCACTTAATTAGTACTTTGTGGGAAGGAAATGTTCTCTGTGAATGGAGCTTATCCTTTCAGGAACCAAAGCATGTACATTTTCCTCCCATTTTGATACAACTTCCTGAAATGTACCACATATTCCCTATTTTGTCAACAAAGACCTGAAAAGTAATTTTATTTCCTTCAATGATTTGGGACTATCATAATGAAAGTTTAACTACTATAATAAAATAAAGCCTTCCCTGAGATCGAGGATGGTAGCTTTATTTCCTGAGCCCCACTCTGATAGCATCAGTTTCTCTGTTGTTCTACTTAGTCATGATTACATATTTTTTTAGTTTTACATCTTTCCCTCAATGATTGAACATCAGTTGTCTTTCTTGATGATGTAACTGTCTAAAATTCCTCTTCCCATCCTAACATGTTACTGTGCTTATTTTGTTTTGCTTTAAGTTGGGAAATGTATGGATGAACTACTAATATAGTTTAAAAAGTAGGAGTTACTATGACATTGAGCTGTCACAAACTATGCCTGAAAACATGGATATTTGGGAGTATGGGTTTTACCATTGTTATTTCAGTTTGGCAGAGGTTCTTTCTCTTACCTTTTATCTAGATGATTAGGATTTTAAATATTCTGATATTTGATATATGATGCATTACAAAATTCCATTTTTCTTTAAATTTTAGATATAGAAAATAGTTTTATTATACGTTACCTCAACAATAAATTCGCTGTTTACTTCCAGCACCACCTGTTATAGAAGGCACAACATTAGCAAAAATTTGCATAATTAAAGGAAACAGTGTCATAAAACCATTAACAATGTTCTTTTAGTAATTCATTTCTTAAATATATATATTGTTCATAACGTGGAATAAGCATGGATAAAACAAAATAAATAATAGACTTTTTGCACCCCAAGGATTTTTAAACTTTTAGGGAAGGAAAACACATAATTACAGGAAGGTAGGTTAGGATACATGCTTCAACAGAGGCCCCCATGGGCTCAGTGGAAGGTATAGCAGACAACTCAAGTGACCAAAGCGAATTTTGGAAAGGCCTGTAAGAGAGTAGAGATTAAATGTGTTCTGCAGGATGAAGCTGCTTTGATAAGAGGAACTGATGAAAAAGAAAGTTTCAGCCAGTGTAAAACATGAGCACAAATGTAAAGGATGTTCCAGAAATGATAACTAATATTATTAGCTGAAAGATAGAGGAAGTCTAAGGTTTGGAATGTGAGTTAGGAGACAAGTCATGAAGTGCTTTATACAGCAGATTAAGGAATTTGGACTTTATTAGATACGAGACTAGGTGTCCCCAGAGCAGTGTGTGTAAAACATGGCATTGATAACATAAGGTAGATTTTAAAGGAAAAGCACTTGAAGCCAAGACACTTAGGAATTAGCAATTGCTTAGGTAGGACATAGGACACCAATTGCTCTAACTGTGCTAAGTGGCACTGAAAAGAGGAGAGCACAGAGACATTCCCAAAGGACTGATAGGGTTTATGGACCAAGGGGTGCCAAAGGAGGAAGGGTCAGATGGTTCTAGTGGTGTAAGCTTGGCTGTCAGGGAAAACTGGAGTCCTAGTCACAGAAACAGAAAATTCAGCATGAGAGTGTCACTGCAGTGAGAGGATGACCAATGTTTGTTTTATTTATTTTTAATGAGATTCTAAAATTTGGGATAGATAGCAAAGGTGAAGAAATAGAATTTATCCAAATACGAGTGTTAAAGTTAAAGGAAATGAGGATATTACATGAAATGGTTTAAAGTAAATGAAGTAGGCAGGGAAAAGAATCTTATGGGAGATGCTTATATTTGTGCAGTGTACAGAAGGAAGAAGTCTAAAGCAGAGAACTCTGAGAGACTAATAGATCAAGGTTACCAGGGTCGTGGCTGCCCAGCACATTCTGTCAGTGTCAGAATGCTAAGAAAGGGCACTGATTGTGGTAGTTGTGGTGGGTTGGTGAGGAAGCTGACTTCAGAAAGGAGAGATTGGATAAGTAGGTGGAAAAGTAGCAAGAAAGGAAGCAGAGTGAGTGGAGTGCAGTGATAAGAAGTTAGACAAAGAGGGAATATTTAATGATCTGTGTGCATAGCAAGGTCAAGGTGAATGGGAACTGAGAAGATCATGAGTTCTTAAAGCAAGCAGTCATTGCTAACTTTTGCTGGTGCCTAAGTCAAATTATAGGAGTCAAGGGACAAGTTATTGAAAAACTGGGAATAGCAATCATAGATTATATTTTCAAGTTAGGAGATAAAAGAAATGTGGGGGTAAGATGAGGAGTTTAATTAGGTCAAGGAGTTAATTAGATCAAGGCATTTTTTTTATGTTGGGAAATCATGACCAAATATACAATTTAAAGGGAGAGGAAAGGGGTTTTGTGGAGAAAGAATGATAAGAGGAAAAGGAGAAAGGAAGGAATATCAGGAGGAAGACATCAAGGAACAGTTACAATTGTGATTAGAAGAGAATAGGAGTGATTGGATCAAAACTTTGAGTAAAAAAGACTGGGTAATGAGTTAGACTATTTCTTCCTTTGAGACAGAAGAATAAAAAGAGAAAATCATTTTGAGGTATAATTGGAGGAATATTATGCCACCGTTTTGTGGCGTTGGAGTGAGCAAGAATAGGGAGGGATGAGGGAAAGTGATGGGAAGCCAACTAATGCCTTAAATCAGGAGCAGTGGACCCACCTAGCATTTTTGAGTTAGGGAACACTTGAGCACAGAAAGTTAGAAACAGAGGAAACCAACTATTAGTTCATAGTTGTTGACGAGTTTGAAGATTAGTTGAGATGAGGAAGCAAGAACCCATCTGTTTTGTGGCTTTTCTAATAGAACTTGGCAGCTTGGGAGCAGAAAGAGAAGGAATGTGAGGGCTTTCCTTTAGTTGGGGATTGTTACCAAGGCAGACTGGAGATTCAGGGAGGTGATAAGGTACTGTTGTGAACTCCAGTGAGTCAGGGAGCAGAGCGAAATCAGGAAGAGACTAGAGAGAGACTGGTAAAGGGGGAGAGGATGCAGAACAGATCTGCAGGTGTGAGGGGGGTATAAGAGGGAGTTGGGATCTGGTGGGGATTTGGAATGGCACCTGAGTCCAGAAAGGGGAAAAATACAGATTAGAAATTTGGCAATGGGGCATAGTGTTTCTTTTTAATTCACTTTCTTCCTCACATGTACTTTTATTAGGCATTAGCAAAATATCTAGACGTGGAAAAAACTATTTTTTAAGAATTTTTTTTCATTTTTATTGGTCAGAGAGAGGGGGGAAGCACAAACAGGGGGAATGGCAGGCAGAGGAAGAAGCAGGCTCTCTGCTGAGTAAGGAGCCCAACATGGGATTTGATCCAAGGACCCTGGGACCATGACCTGAGCTGAAAGCAGACACCTAACCGACTGAGCCACCCAGGTGGTCCCAAAAGTTCAATATTTAATAGAAGATGGTTTTATTTGATCGCAAAGGATGTTTTATTTCATAGTAAATAATACCTGTTGGACTTAGGTATTTTTTTGTTGTTAGAAAATTAGATTATTTTAAAAGGCATAAGGAAAAGTAAAAAATCACACTAAATCATACTTCTTGAAGATTATCACTGTTAATATTTGAAGAAATTTTTTTTAAAGATTTTATTTATTTATTTGACACAGAGAGAGAGAGAGAGAGAGAGAGAGATCACAAGTAGGCAGAGAGGCAGGCAGAGAGAGAGGGGGAAGCAGGCTCACTGCTGAGCAGAGAGCCTGATGTGGGGCTTGATTCCAGGACCCTGAGATCATAACCTGAGCCGAAGGCAGAGGCTTTAACCCACTGAACAACTCAGGCAACCCTATTTGAAGAAATTTTTTTTCAGGTTTTTTTTCCTTTTTCTTCTTCCTAAAACACATACATACACAAGTTGTAATTTTTTTTTTAACCAAAAAGGAATCATAATATGCCATTTGGTAATTGGGTTTTTGTACTCAATGATTACTGTGGTAAAGTTCCACATCAGTGAATACATAGGGACATCATACATTGTAAAGTTTGCCTTATGTATCACTCTAACAGGTGTCTTCCATTCAGGTCTTTGGGATATTAGGATGACAGAGAACTGACTAGCTAGTGCTATAGACTAAACTCTGGCACGAGACTGTCAGGCACTGTCCTCCAATGGGAGGTTAACTTAACTGGAAACACTGCCTTGATGGAAGCCAGAAGGTTAGTGAGCTTGGCACACGAGCCTACAGTTAAGAAGTTCTTGTTCCTCGTCTTTAGCTTCCCACTAATCTCTATTTTCTCCCTCTCCTACACTCTCTTATCTCTTTCTCACACGTGGAATATTCCTCTAATTCTTTCATTTCTTTCATCAGAATTTTGTAGATTATCTCCTGTATACCTTGCATATATTTTATTAGATTTATACCTAAAATTTTAAGTTTGGAATATTTAAATGATACTGTGTTTTAAATTTCAAATTCCACTTGCTCATTGCTGGTATACTGAAAAACATTTGGCTTTTGTATATTAATCTTGTATCCTGCAACCTTGTTGTAATTGCTTATTAGTTCCAGGAGTTGTTTTGTCAATTATTTTTGATTTTCTACAGAGATAATCATGTCACTGCATTTGTGTTGGCTTTTAAAGGAAGGTTGGGAAAGCTTTTCTGCTTGCATAGAAGCTTCTTATTTTTGACTAATGAATTGCACCTCAATTGAAAACTATTTTACAAAAAAAAAAAAAAAAGAGAAAGGAAACTATTTTACAAACATATTTATTGTGGAGTACAATTATAGCTTTTATATATGTTCCCTAGGAGTACCAAATCTTTTCTCATTAAGGTTCTTTCCTAACTAGTTACCCCCAATTCTCTTAAGATTGAAAAAGTTAACCAAATACAAAGTCCTTATTTAAATCTGATATTATATATGTATGGTAAAATATCTTAGCCCCCTAAACTACATCATGGATTTTTTGCAAGGGCCAAATAAAAATGATATAATAGCCAAGGCAGTCTTTTTAAAGCACAAATTGGATTAAGTCACTCCCTTGCTTAAAACTCTCAAGGTATCTTCCCAGGGCTCTTAGAATGGAAATAGACTGCCTTCATAACAAAGAGGCTCTATCTGGTTTGGCTCTGCTCATCTCTCAACTCTATCCCTTATCTCTGTCCCTTCTCTGTTCTTACAGGAGCCAACGGCTCCTTTGTCTCAGGTTACTGAGTCACTGCCAGGAAAGCTCAAATTTCTGATTTTCAAAGCACTGGCTCAGTCCCCTTCTCAGTGAGACATCCCTGACTCCCCCCAACTCCAAGCTCAGTCAACATCCATGACCACCACTTTGTTAATGGTTGTCAAATCCATCATTGTTACATCTTCCTCTGTAGGAGTCGTCCTAGCATTTTTCAGTGTCTGATGTTATGCTGAAAAGCTTTCCATTTACTTCTCTATTATCTGTACTTCTCCATTACTATACATGTTCCAAGAAAGTTAGGACTTTGGGGATCATGTTCTTACTCTCTCCCCTATCAGAAAGCCCAGTGTCTAGGCATGCAGGTAATATTTGTTGTAGAAATGAATGGACAATCATTATGAAAATAAGAAAGATGTTAAGTCTTGTGAAAACTGAGTGTGGCGTTATTAGAAAATGTAGAAGATATAAAAGGAAAAGTATACACAGATACATAGATGTATAAATAATCTACATAATTCTTTGAAAGAGATTGTTTTACAGTGGCTTTTGATATCTTTTTCTTTTGGTTCATGATACACATGTGATCACTCACCATCCCTGCTCTTGATTAAGCATTGAACTTGGAGCAGCCTTGGAATGAGTGGGCTGCCTTCCACATACACTCAGTCACACTTCTGCCTTGTGGAGAATTTTATCTCTCCAAAATTTGAATGATTTCTTAGACTTCCCATGTACTTTAAATGAACATTTTCTGAGCTTTCTTTCAACTTTTTATCTTATCTGTAAAGCATTAATCTAATTATAAGTATGATAAATGCACATGAAAAATAACTATTTGATTAGCCGCATCTGAAAGAATGATTAAAATTGTATATCACGCATTTGTACCATAGGACTTTTGGTGTCAATGTGACTAAATTATGTTTTTGTACCAATGGATAGATGATAGATTAGAAAACCAGTTGGGTCGCAGTGAATCCAACTCTACTCCTTGCAAATACATTGGCATTGTGATAAAATAGCAAGAAGGGACTGCTTTCTACAGGGCTATGTGATGGCTCTATGCAATGATTAAAGTCTTACTAGACTTGATATTTGTCATGAAACTGTTTCAGAAAAATGAAATATATAAACTTGGTTTGAAATCTAGAAGCCGGCTTTGTTTATAATCGGTATTTACTTGTAAATAGTTGGGTGAGATGTAGACCTTTCAGAAAAAGTGGGGATTTAAAAAAAAGGAAGATAAAATAATATTTGTAATTTAGTACTGTTCTTCCCTTGCCTCCTATCTAATTGCTTGGTCTTCATAAAATTCGTTCTACTTACACATACAGACTTTAGATGAACATATAATATTAATGAATATGGAGACTTATTGTGCCTTAAGGTGTGCAGGTATGGGAAGTATACATGGAGATATGTGTTGTAAATGAAAGTCTTGTTCCAATCTAAAGTAGGACAAAATAGGTATTCTATTTTTGCTGAGTGACTATTGGGAATTTATTGCTAATAATGAATCTGCGAGAGGCATTTATTGTTTAAAAATATTTTAAGAAATAGAATACAGGTATAAAATTTAAGAGAACAACATTTTATTTGTATCCTTTTTCTTTCTACTTCCAACATAAATCTTTGGATTTTGTTTTCTTATAAGTGATCCTGCAGATAATTTTAAACACTAACATTGCCACTAAGAGAAACATTCTTATAGTATTTTGCATTCTTGAGAATGTTTGACAATATTTATCTATCATTAAAAAATGATTTTTAAAATGACCCATATGCTGACAATTCAAGGTCCTCTTTTAATATTGTTGAAAATAAATAATTGAAAATCATATGACTTCCAAGAGGACACTTTGAGTTTTAGAGTCAATTATTTCTCAATACTGACATAGATACTTTGAATTATCCCTTGGTTCAGTGCCCCAGATACTTTTATAATCCATTGCAGTGCAACATAATAATATTTGCCAGGTGTAAGAGATGTGATTTTTTTTTTTTTAAGTGAGATTTGGGAGAGAACTACCTTGATTCCTCAAGTTCAGGTACATGTTCATAAGATTGACTTAAGGAAAGAATATATATATATGGGAGCTGAAGATCTAGTAAATGATTCATTTAAAACTAGCTGTATACTTGTACCCTCTGAAATGATCATGTATGTCAGGGATATCGGATTCTCAAATGAAGATTATTCGTATAGCAACAATCAAGCTGGTATCAAGTTTCTTAAGTCTGGGTCTAAGTCAAATAGTTTCTATCTCAAAGTGGATATGCAGCCCTAAATTATAATTTAGCTTCATAAAAAGCAATGTGATTTAGACACGTTGGATGCAGAAGAATTGAGTCTGAGTCTTAACTTTGTTGACCCGCTGTGTGGTCTTGGATAAATTTCCTAGCCTCTCCCATTCAGGTTCTGATCTAAAAAGAATAAAAAGTGTGAAAGTGATAGGCACAGTAACTGCTTAGTACATTTATAAAGAGGAAGAAGAGTGAAAGAAAAGTTTCCTTCTGTGCTTTAGAGGGTTTGTTCACAGTACACCTTATCCTATAAAAGTACTAGTCATTCATTTTTAAAGACTTGAAATTAGCCACATCAACCTGATTAGTCCTCAGTTTAAACGGATAAAGGCAATGTTCTGAATTCATTTTATTTGCTCTTGTCCTCTCTACAGAAGGCAACTCAAGCGGCGCCTGGGTGGCTCAGTCGTTAAGCGTCTGCCTTCGGCCCAGGTCATGATCCCAGGGTCCTGGGATTGGGCCCCACATCGGGCTCTTTGCTCAGCAGGGAGCCTGCTTCACCCGCTACCATTCCCTCTGCTTGTGTTCCCTCTCTAGCTGTGTTTCTCTCTGTCAAATAAATAAAAAATAAAAATAAAAAAATAAAAAAAAAAGAAGCCAACTCAATTGAAGAGTATCAAGGATCCTTGGTAGCCCTATGAATCTGTGAGTAGAAGTGTAAATGTCCCTGATTACTTTCTTTGTTTTTTTTGTTTCAGTCCAGGGAAGTTGCAATGTTAGATCCTAGCGTTCTTATCTAGGAGAACTTATATTGGGTCTTTGGGAGGTGGTGCACTTCTGGCATTTCTGTTTTCTGCTCAGCTGGCTTTACTGATGAGGGTCCCAATAGCCATGCTCTCAAAATTCTGTCCCTTTATGGCCAGGTATTACTGAACAACCTGTGGGTTTTATTCTCAGGGCCTACAAAATCATGAACCTCGTGGAGGCCCTCATTTTCCAGGAAATACGTGTGAATAGGTGTTTTGGAAGAAACATGATATGACATCATCTTTCTAAATTGCACATAGTGGCCTAACTGCATGAACCTCAATTAAACTGTGTAGAATTGTTATGAGTCCCTAGATAATTGTAGAAATTCCTTGCCTATAAAAGTTACCTTTTTGGAGCCTATGTAGACCACGCATCTTGCTAAGGTGTGGTTTGGCCTGATAGCCTGGCTAAAAGACATCACACAGAATGGAGAAGGTTGAACCAGTTGCCATAATGGTGGAGTACACGAGAAAGGGAGTTAGAGGCACGTGCAGTTGAGGGAGCAGAAATAACCCAACGGGATGTTTGGTGTCCTGGGTGTGCTATGTTCTGTGTGGCCTAGTGTGATGAGAGGCTTTCCCATCTTCCTTTCCTTTTCCTTTTCCTTTTCCTTTTCCTTTTCCTTTTCCTTTTCCTTTTCCTTTCCCTTTCCCTTTCCCTTTCCTTTCCTTTCCTTTGGAAGGATTTCCTTCCTTTTTCCTTTCCATCATACCTGTCCTATGGTATGTACTGTCCATAAATTGCATTAGCTGAAGTAACACGAATAGGACTTTTCTAGCAATATAAAAACCCTCCTCAGAAGGTAAAACTATGTGTGCCTGTGCTACATTCTCTAAGAATATGATGAAGACTAAGATGGAGTATCTGATCAGAAGGGGCTCCCACATTCAAAGAAGGAGGAAAGCGGAGAAGTGTAAAAAGATATCGGCATATTAGAGACACTGATAAAGAAGCATGGATAGAATACAGCATCGGCCCAGTTAAGGGAAGGAGTCAATGCTGCAACAGTGGATAAAATTTTGGACATGTAGTATTGGGTTCAAATTAGAACTGTACCATTTATGATACATTGAATCACTTATGCCCTGAAAAGTTCTTTATTTGTGAAACAAGGATACTTCTCTTTATCCTTGAGGACTTCTGTTATGTGTGTGAAGTGACTTTGTTCACTGTAAAGTGCTTTGTTAGTGTAAGACAGTAAAGTGGGAATTCAGTGGCAGACCAAATCCCCAAGATCCAACTCCATGGTTGTCTCAGTTTTAAACCTTCAAGCTTACTAGCCACATTACAGTGGCCTATTAGCATATAGGTGGGAAATATGGTGAAGTGACATGCTTAGAAAGATAAATTAGAAGTGAGACCCATTCATTATTTTAAAATTGTCCTTGATAAAATATTATGGGACAGGGATACTGTCCTTTGTGTGGGAGTTCCAGTCTGTAATGATGTACCGATTCTAGGGAGAATAAAAAG
This sequence comes from Procyon lotor, assembly GCA_028646535.1. Classification (NCBI taxonomy): domain Eukaryota; kingdom Metazoa; phylum Chordata; class Mammalia; order Carnivora; family Procyonidae; genus Procyon; species Procyon lotor. The sequence goes on from CM053616.1 coordinate 31,821,229, forward strand.
ATAGATAATATTCCGTAGCCATATAACTTTTGACAAATTGCTGAAGTTTTTCTGGGCCTATTTTTCTTTGTCAGTACTTTCTCCTAGAGAGAATATGGTGATTTTATACAAGATATTGGAATCTAAGTCATTATGTGTGCTTACTGAAATATTAGACTACACATTATTCTTTTATATCCTGAGTGATTTAAAATAGTAGCTACTGAACAAGTCTATTTTTCATTTTTGTGACTTACCTTTTTGAAGTCAGTTTTTGAAGTCACTCGCACACCTAGGACTAACTTATTAATAAGCAGTTCTCTCCTGAATAATACTTGTAAAAATAATTGAGTAAAGCCATTGGTATCCTCAGAGAGGTATGTTAGAGATGCCAAGTACAAGCCTAATTATATCACTTTTGTTTATAATTGAAGGTACATGGAGTAGTGGCATTTTAGTTTGTAAGCCGTGTAATTTTCCATGTAGAAAGGAAAGGCAAATACTTCTCATGCAGGTAATATCTGAAGGTTTCATTCCAGTCACTCCTACCACAAACCCTCTCATCAGAGGTGCTCCTTGTGCATGAAATATTCCAACAGTGCTCCCACTTGGGAAAGGGAAGGAAATGCCCCAGCAGCTCAAACAATAGTTTTGTTACTTTGTAAGGAATGCTTGCCTGGATCCCTAGGGACTAACAAGGAGTCAGAAAACTGTGTACTCAGGACTGAGAAGTTGTCTTAAAAAGAGAAATATCTTGGAAAAAGGGAAACATCATAGAATCTCAAGAGCCATGAAGTATTTTTAGAGCAAGATTTTTATCCTACAACTCTATAAGTAGGTACTCTTAAGAAAACTATAATAAAATTATGGGTCATGTTATGGTAATAATATTAGATATTTCTTGGGATATAGCATTTTTTTTTCTAGTCCAACATGAAATCTGCATGAATTTGAAGGCAAAAATATAAATTCGCCTATGTGGATTAAAATATATATTATAATCCCTTAGCCACTTATATCAATGACAACAAAAATAATAGAGGTGGGATTTGCTTCCATGTGACCTTTTGTGTTATGTGTTCAAAGAAGGAGGAAAGCAGGTAAGTGAGGAAAGATACTGGAAAGTAATAGACAATATAAAAGAAACATGGAAAGGGTACAGAATTGGCGAGGTTGGGACATCAGTGTTTCTGTGACAAGCAATACTAAAACCAGTCATTTAGTGCTATCTAGGGTATTCTGGTTAGCACAAGTACAAAACAAAATCAGATAACATGTCTTTTTGTTATTGTTGGTGGTGTTCCCATAAGTCCATACTCCTAGAAATTTGTCTGACAATAAAATAAAACACAAATTTCTGTTCTACATGGCAGAATCACGTTGTTTCTTGTGAGAACTAAATTGGTAAGTGGCTGGCTTAGTTCTAAATACGTTTTTAAACTCTGATGTATGTTTTCAACTTACAGTGAGATAATATTTATATGCTTTAGCCACCTACCTTCTTTTTTTTCCAGGAAGGATAAGACTTAGTTGAAATGTTTACATCTCAAATGTAGCAGGAATGACCACCATATGTGCACATTCTTATCTGATAAAAGCTACTTGGCTGTTTTTTTTTCTTTTCTAATGGTATTGACTTGATAAAATACAGGTCTCTCACAGCTAATAACTGTTCTGTCTTAAGTGATTCTTTCCTAGTAAAACTTATACAATCCATAGCATGACCTAAATCTTTAGATTCTCTGACTAAATTTGTGCAAATAATATTTGGGAGCCAGAAATGAACTTTTACTCCCTGGCTTTTCAGTAGAGGACATTAAAGAATCATAGAGTTTCTGCATTACCAGAAGCTTCATGACATCCTGTAACCGTGTGTCCTAACACTAGGCACAGTGAAGCCCTGGAAGGTTGGGTGCTTGGACCAAAGTTACCCAGCTCGTTTGAGGGGAAGCTGTGACTCACCCTTGAGGTTTCTGAGTCCCAGTTCAGTTTTGACTATACCTGACCACCCCAACATTTTAAGCAAAACATGATGAACATCCTTAGGAGGAAGATGCCAAAGGGCTCACGTGGTAAAATGAGACACCCTGTTGTAGCTTAGAGTTTTGGGTACCATTTATAGATCATGTCAGTTAAAATCTTGTTTAAAGTACTCTTTGTGGTTGAGATATAGATGACACAAAGTACCCATCTCTGAGAAGCTGCCACACCCTCATTAGTGTAAGCTGCAATGATGCCCAGATGCCTTTGATTTAGTTAATGAAAAAAGGGCAGAGTTCATGTTCAAGAAATGAAAGACAAGTAGGTATGCCTCTTTTCCACAGCATCCATAATATTATACTGATTTTTCCCTAACTTATTCCAATCTTGGGACATGCTAGAAGTTTCTACTTCCTAATTATAAATAATTATAAACATTATTAATTGATATGTTAAAATCTATTAGATCTATTAGAAATCTATTAGAAAAGACCTTAAATCTATCACAATTACCAAGAAATGTAAAACACAAATATTGTAGTATCAGTGGGAAGTAGGGAGAAATTAGGCATCAAAAACATGAAAATTAGTAAGAATAATACATCAATACTACCAAAAAGAGATGCTGAGAATGTGAAATATAATACTCTTTCAAGATCAAGGAGAAGAAAAATTAACTCTTCAATTATTGTCATAAAACATGCCTGTGCAGAGAATAGGAGGCAAAATTTAGTGCTCAGAAGTAGCCTTTAAAATCTGGATGCATGCAATCAGTTTTCCTTACAAAAACAAAAGATTTATCTGAGTTTAAAAGCATGGAGATAACCTACAGAAGTATAACAAAAGTCTATACTGATGATTTCTTCTTCTTCTTCTTCTTCTTCTTCTTCTTCTTCTTCTTCTTCTTCTTCTTCTTCTTCTTTTTTGACTCTCTTCTTTTAAAATAATTTTTTAAAAAGGATTTTATATATTTGAAAGAGAGAGCAAGTGAAAGAGTGAGCATGATCTGGAGAAACAGGGGACAGAGAGAGAGTGAGAAGCAGACTCTCCGCTGAGCTGGGAGCCCAACGCGGGGCTCCACCCAAGGACCCTGGGATCATGACTTGAGTTGACGGCAGATACTTAACCAACTGAGCCACCCAAGTGCACCTATATGGAAGATTTTTTTTTTTTCTATATGGAAGATTCTTAATTTCTGTTAAAAAATTTAGTCAGACTCTTTCCTTTAGTAACGTAAGTAAATAATGATCATTTTAACAAGGCATTGCACTTCTTTTTGGAGTTTTTCAGTTTACAAGTAATTTTCAAAAATGGTCTTATTTAATAATCTGTTTCCCAAACTCAGAGAATGGAATATTCTACCACTGTTCCCTTCCAAGCTTGGGCTGTGTGCTCTTTGGCAGCATTAGGCTCCTGCATTGCTTTTGAAGCTTATGGAAACTGTGAAGCCCAAAAGAATGTCACCTGTTGGGCCAACTGGATGGCCATGTGTTCCCTTATCTCCCCAGCTTTGGCTGTCCTCTGCCTTTTAGAACCGATGTATTGATGAGTCCCATATAATGCCAGTTGCCTGAGGTGGTGGTGGAAAATGGTGGAAATCATTTCCAAACTAATATCATAGCATCACTGTGGACATTCCTGGGAGACTGAGGTGAGGCCAAAAATAGATATTTGCCTTTATTTGCTTTGAAAACAAAATACGTACAATTTCCTAATGATCCCCTCCTCTTATAATTCCATTTAATTTTTCTTAACTGTGTTGACTGAATTGTTGTCATTTGATGATCAATAGATTTATGTCTAATGTAATCTAACCTAGTTTAATTGATTTTTTCAAAGATAATTCACTTATGAGGAAGAGAGAATGAACGAGTGCACATGAGTTGGAGGAGGGTCAAAGAGAGAGGGAGAGACTCTCAAGCAGACTCCTTGCTGCTTGTTCTTGTCCTTGAGCTCATCTGGGGGCTTGGTCCCACACTCATGAGATGACCTGAGCCAAAATCAAGTGTCTGGTGTTTAACAGAAAACCTATCCAGGCTCCCCTAATTGATTTTTTAAAATAGATTTTTCTAATTGAAAATTGGTGAATTGACCAACTTGATCTTTGTTCTATAGGGACCTGGCATTAGAAGCTGCCTTACCTTTTTCAAGGATAGGATATTTGCCATGCAGGATACCTGTCTGGAGAGCACTTCATCCCTTGAGCACCCAAGGGTTGGAGGAAAGCAGTATAACATCCAAAATGCCATGTTTATTTTAAAGAAATTTATCATCTAAATGGACTGAGGGTCCATTTAGGATCATCTAAATCATCTTCCTGGATTGAGGGGATGCTTTAATAATGCCAGAAAGGGTTTGTCCTAATGGCTTGGTTTTTTTCATTTTCTTTAGCCATTTCTGATAGGAAAAAATTCTCATATGACTAAAATATTTCATAGTTATTCACAATATACTTTTGACATAGCTAACATTCCTTCACTTTGAAACAAACTCACAGGGAAATAACTGTTTAAAAGAAATGGGCTTGACCAACTTTACTTCCCTACACATGTCGAATACATTTGCACTGGCAATTTTGACAGCAATCTGGTTTAAGTATAAGTAGAAGAAAATAGAAAAATAATTTTGTTTCTGACTATAAACTTTAGAATTGTTCTGGTATTTAATCTGAATTAGATTATGTCTGTAATGCCATTGAATTCAAATTCAGCCAGATTCTCCCCCTGCTTTTCTATGGCATTTGGTCCCTCAAGCATGAAGAGTCCTTTCAAGCCACCACTGGTTGAACTCACAGAGCTCTCTTTACAAGAACAGGTCTAGAAAGGAATAAATCCCATGTAGAAAGTATGAAAACTGACAGAAGAGATAGGCCTTAAGGCTGCATTTCCTTTCCAGGCCTTTAAATCCTACTTACCATTAAAATGATCAAAAGGCAAATGTTCCTGAAAAGGAGCCAATCCATTCTTTTGAGTCTCTCTTGCACACAACCCCCAGTGAGATTTGATTTTAGTCCGAGTCCTCTGGGTTCTGAATTCAGCTCTGCAGCAAGATCTGCTTCAAGATGCCCTTTTAGGAGGGCATGGGTGATAACTCTGGTGCTCTCTGGGCAGAGGAATGAAGATGTTCTATAATGACTCTGTTTCCCCACCCCAAACTCTTGGGCTGGTCTGGAAGTCTGGCATTGTTTGAGCTCTGGGTAAGAACATAGACACACCTTGATTCTTATTGCAATGAAACCCTTTGTTGGACACCAAAGAAAAATCTTATAGAGTGAGGACAAGATTTACAGGGAAGATACCCAATGAATAATAAATTACTCACAACATGAAAAATAATTAAAATGTTAGGGCCTATCATCATGCTGAATAAAATTAGTAGGCTGCTTCTTCTGCCAACATCGTAAAAGCAAAATTATATATACTGACAACACACACACAGAGGTCCACTACAGAACCAACTTCAAGGACTGACACTTTGAGCAGAGGACCTTGTGAAAAGGTATTAGGCCCAAAGGATGGTGTAGAGAGAGCGAGAATAATGAAACTCTCATCTCTTAATTCAGGTGATTGCTGCTTCCCTCCTTGAGAAGTCCTATGGTCAAAATGCATTACTCAACTTTAAAGATGTTCTGACAAAATAAGGTTAAGATAAAGAGACTCTGATTTCACTAGTATGTTTGTTCCCACATTTTTGCACCTTCTTTCCTCAATATACAGTTGAACCTGTTATATATGGTATTAATTAACTAAATTGTCTTAAGGAACCACAAGACAGAGCTTGCTTGTTCTTCATGGCATTTCCACTGGTTTAAAAAAAAAGGGGGGGATGGGTAAGGAACATATTTGAAACCCTCATAAATATTTAAGGAGAAGCTGAAATTGAGAAGCTGAGAATTTAAGGGGTAAACGCCAGAATAGCAGCTGGATGTTCCTGAAAATCATTTCCCTTTTTTCATTTCTCTCTTACCCATTGTTAGTGTGGGTTTAGAATAGGTATAGTTTCCCCATGAAAGAATTGCAAGTTGGCATGCATCAACAACAAACATAAAAAGAAAATAAGTTGAATGTTCTCCAACTGCTAATACATGTTGGTTGGAGAATTTGATCTACTTCTCTTCCTGCTAATACATGTTGGCTAGAAACTGTATCTTGTCTTCACAACGTCACTGCTGCAATTCTGGAACTAGACGGGCTCCATTGCTGGTAATGGAAAGTATTCTAAATAACACTTAGTCTTTGAGAATCTTAGTTTGGCATTTTGGGGAGCATAGGAGAGAGCAATAGAGGACTGGCATAGTATCCTAAAATGAAGATAAATGAATTATATGTTGAAAATATTTATAAGAAAGCAGGAAATTATATTTAAGCAATGGAAAAAGTGAATTGTTACAAAAAGGTGGTATTTGGATACATCTGTCCAAGCCAAATCTAGTATTTGAGGATTTCTACCTAGTCCAAAAATACATAAATTGACCTGATAAAGCATGCATATGGTATCAAGTTTTGAAGTACATCTGGTGGTCCTCTAGATATTAATTTACTCTTTCGTTGTGTGTTAGATAAGTACTTGAACCAAGAGTTATGGAAAGCTATGCTTGAGTAAATAAGCTTTAAAAAAATTCTTCTGCAACTGTTTTATATATAACTGAGGTTTCATCCTTTGTTTTCATGAATTGTTCAGAGGTTTGAAATGTGACAGTTGTATCTACTTTGGGAAAATTTTCTTTTATAGCGAGGTAAGAACAGCGTTAAATTAATTTTTGCTCTTGAAATATAACCTCTATCAATAGTGCTAGTGAGTTTTGGGCTTTGGGGACACCGTGGCGTTTTCCCTGTGTTTCTTTATATGTGAGAAATATAAAGGGCACTGTTGCTTGAAATGATTTCCAAGAGACAGGATGGTGTGAAATGGTTCTCTTCAATCCAGCCCACCAAAGACCTTTTCATCGACTATAACTATGTTTTGGCTTTGTTTTGTTTTGTTTTTTAATTTTTGCACAAAGCATTCAAATTATTTTGGAATTAAGAAGGAAGGATGATGAAAATTTGGACTATATCAGTGAGTAGGGATAGCCCTGGTGAACTGTGCATTTTTATCCTTGGGAATGTACCAGAAACAGCTTTGGAGATGGTTTGTGTCTTAAGTGCTATGCTGCTCCAGATTCAAATTATAGAAATATAAGAGGAGAATATAAAGTGTCTCAAATAAATGAAATTTTACACTTTAAAAAAGATATGGGTTGTGGACAATGGGGAGGGTATGTGCTATTAAGTGCTATGAAATGTGTAAGCCCGAAGATTCACAGACATGTACCCTGGGGCAAATAATACATTATATGTTAATAAAATTAATAATAAAAAAAAAACATGGATGGGACTGGAAGAGATTATGCGGATTGAAATAAGTCAAGCAGAGAGAACCAATTACCTTATGGTCCCACTTACGTGCTGAGCGTAAAGAAAAACATGGAGGGCATTATGAGAAGGAAGGGAGGGATGAATGGGGGGAAACCAGATGGGGAGATGAACCATGTGAGACTGTGGACTATGAGCAACAAACTGAGGGTTTTGGAGGGGGAGGGGGTTTGGGCGAGCCTGGTGGTGGGTATTGAGGAGGGCACATACTGCATGGAGCACTGGGTGTAGTGCAAAACAATAAATCTTGTAACACTGAAACAAATAAATAAATAAAATTTAAAAAAAAAAAGATATGGCTGACTTCTTCTTTCTATGTGCCACCCAGGTGACTATGGCCCATGTACATAAAATTTCTTTTGGTGTCTGTCTGTATCCAAAGGAGAATACGAAGGCATAGAGGAGAATGCATAGCTTCAGTGCTTTCAGTATGATGCTGAGGGCCATCAAGGAGAAATGAATCTGGGAGACATTTTTATTGTAATGGGACTACCTGCAGCACAGTGGAGAATGGGAGAAGCCAGCAAGGATTCTTTAGCAGAGTTATGGTTATGAACAATGGGTCAGTCAGAGCTTACGAAGGAACTAAAAGTTCAAGGAGTAGTCAGTGGCTATGATGGTTTTATTTCCACCACTACTTCCAAATAGGCTCTGAGTCAACATATAATAGTGCATCACATTAATATGTATCGTAGGATAAGTTGATATTGTGTAGCCAGCTAAAGAAATTCATTTTGTTTTATTTCAGTTAATATTGAATTAGAATAATTTAATTTGCTTAAGAGAATTAATAAAACAGATCTAGATCTCTTTGTGTTATTGTTTTTGACAAGGAGAAAAATTATACTTTTCTCTGGCTATGTTTGATGGAGGTATTTCAAGGGTTTCCACCCTTTGTATTGTGATTGGTTGATTTCTCCTTAGATATAAAATTTTCTACTTATCTGACTTGCTATTTATTCATAGAGTGAGTTTCAGAAAAAGAAAAGAAAAGAAACAACAAATAGAAATAGGTGCTAGAGGGGCTCCTGGGTGGCTCAGTGGATTAAAGCCTCTGCCTTTGGCTCGGGTCGTGATCTCAGGGTCCTGGGATCGAGCCCCACATCGGGCTCTCTGCTCAGCCGGGAGCCTGCTTCTCCCTCACCCTTTGCCTGCCTCTCTGCCTACGTGTGATCTCTCTCTCTCTGTCAAATAAATAAATAAAATCTTTTTAAAAAATAAAAAGAAAAAAGAAATAGGTACTAGACCTTTTAGGTGAATCCTCCATATTTCCCCATTTGTAACACCTGTACTCAGTGATTCAGAATTTGAATCTGGTGATTATGATCAGACACAGATTTAAAAGACCTTGCAGTAACTGAGAAGTGGACACTTGATGCCCATCACCTCATTTGTATTTACTCTTTGGGACAGTTGTAGAAGTGATCTCAAAGTAGAATCCTGAAAGGATTTTAATTAGTGGCTAGTTACTAACCAAAATCCTTTTCTGGGCAAAACTTATGTCATGATTCTGAGCTTAGGTAGATAAAAAGCAGTTACTTTTGTTTCCCTTGTGGGGTACCAGCCATCATGACTGGTAAACAAAGCATGAAAATATTAATACTTAAAAATACCCTAGAGATGATCTAATGCAATCTCTCCTCTCTTCCTTCTCTCCGATCCATGTTATAAGTATAACTCTGAGAGGCTGTACAGTTTATTAGTGCCAAAGTAGGGCAGGAATTCTACCTTCTGATTACAGTCAATTTATATAAATACCAAACCACTATTGAGTGTTGGCTGGATATGTGAAAGCAAATAAAAAAAAGAGTTGATGGCTAGATGCTATTATCTTTCACAAAAACTCTTTACATAGTTTAGAGTTAATGGCTGGCACTGCAAGCAAATTCTAAAAGTAAATTTGTCCTATTATTCATCTTTGATATCAAAGATATCAAACCAGTAGCATCTCATTCGCTTGTATGAAAGAATACGTAGAATTTCAGGGATGCTCTTGATATTGAAGTATTGTTCTCTGCTACTGTAATGTTGTCTTGTACTGGGACATTTTAAAATACTGGGATATTCTCATTCCATATATCGTGTCCATCTAAAACAGTATTCTAACACTTATATTTTTTAAAAAGTAATACCATCAAAGATGGGTAATTGAATGCATGCTAATAAAAATTGTTTTTGAAAAAAAGAAATGTAATCTATTTAGGTCAAATATTGTGAACATGATATTAAGGCAGCATTTACCATCAAATTATCAGGGTAGGGTTACTGGTGGATATTATTTAAGTATCCAAGAGTAGCTCTATTTCTTGCTAGCAGGACTTAGAAAAAAGGAAATTTAAAAAGTATTTATGGTCCTAAACTATGTTTGTCAAATGCAGTAGGCAAGTATGTTCTAGAGTTGACCCAAGCAAAAGGGTTTTCATTAGCATGGGCCTGGGGGGATGAACCAATGTAAACAAAGCTTGTCTTGGTTTTGACCTGGAGCAGTGCTGTGAATACATCTCTGTCTGTCTACTTTGAGTTAATGGCACTGAAGATAAACAACCTGTCTCCTTGTTAAAGCCAAATTTATGTATGGCAACCGTGGTGCCTACAAACCAGGTTATTTGGGAGGTGTTGGAAATCACAGAGATTAAATGTCAGTTTCCTAGAGAGTTATGTTAATACCATAAGGATGATGTCAGTTTACACCCTAAAATCATGCTTACACCCTGACAGAGGGGCCTTGTTGACTCTCTCTGTGACGTCATGTCCTCCGTGTGGGATGCCTTCTCAGTCAGTGCAGAAAGAATAGTGTGGCTTCTCGCTCTGTATTAATTAAAGTGTGCCCTTACATACTTATTACGTACTTGCTGCATCCTTATCCCACAAAAATGTCATCTTCGTCTGCCCCCGACTCCTGGTCATGATGACAGTGGCCACTCTTCTGCTATAATAATTACTTAGGTGTCATGCTCGTTTCTTCAGTGGCTTTAGCTGTGACCCCTTTGGCAAAGTTGTACTGTGTATATAGTTTACCCTTTCTGCTGTTAGTTTTGCAGACTCTGAAGTGGGAGTGGGCTTAGGCTGTCTACGAAGAAATTCAGGAGTAGGCAGGTCAAAAGCTAAATGATGGTTTTTGAAACAGATTTCTTGGACCTCTTGGACCCAAAAATCATACGGTCCAGTATATAGGACCTCTTTGTGCCTGTCCATCCTGCCTCATACTCAAAGATCTCTATGGGGAGGAAGCTTAGTTATAGAAAATAAAGGTGACATCTTTAAGGAGTTTGCCTTTCAGCTTCAACTTCTCTACAGACCAGTGATGTGGAACTGGTTCCTAGAAGAATGTTTTCTGATAATTTTATGGCTTGCTTACATCACTAGATCTTGAAAAAATGTGTTATTATCACATTTGTTAGCTTTGGTGTAGAATTTAATTTTATTTATGTAATTTATTTTATTTATGTAGTTTATCTGTAATTATAGCTTTGCTCATGGAATTATCTATTTAGAGTTAAGGTAAATATGTAACGCTACTGTAGCATATTGAAATGGCTAAAGAAGCAGATCTGGTTCAAATTCCAGAAATTTCATTCACTTGGTTTGTTTCTATGGGTGAGTTAATTTATCTCAGTAAATTGCAATTACCTCATCTATTTTCTTCCTGGTCAGATTTTGGAAGTTATATTAGATACATTTATACAGAGAAACTAGCACATAGTACATTCTCTTTGACTAGTATTCTTTCTTCATCATTTCTAGAGTGTATATGTCTGTAACAGACTTACCATTTATTAAAGCCTATGGCATTAGGTACAGATATGCTATTTTTTCTATTTTCTAATATTTAATTTTTGGTGACAGTCAATAAATATGGTTTTCCTTATTGCTTGCTCCTCTGGTTTGTAGCACATTAATTTCTGACAGTTTTGTACCTGTGTTTGAAATTTTATTCTATCTAATTGGTTTTTAATTTCATTTTGGTTTTAATGATTTTTAAAATACATTATATGTCTTTTTTTAAGAAAGTTTATTTTTATTTTTTTTATTTTTTAGATTTTATTTATTTATTTGAGAGAGAGAGAGAGAAAGGACGTGAAAGAGCACAAGCATGGGGACCTGCAGAGGTAGAGGGAGAACCAGATTCCCCACTGAGCAGGGAGCCTGATGTGGGGCTCAATCCCAGAATCCTGGGATCATGACCTGAGCAGAAGGCAGCCACTTAACTGACTGAGCCACCCAAGCATCCCAAAATACATTATATATCTTTTTAAAAATTTGGTTCATTAAGGGTGCCCAGGTGGTTGACAAGCTTTACATTCAAGCTTTCTAGCCTCAGATTATTTTCATCTTTATACTGAAAGTAGATTATTTTTCTGGTCATTGGCCTTCAATAATCATGTTTATAGAAGACAATTTATGAAATAAAATAGTAATTTATTAATTTGCCACGGGGAGAGTTTTCCATTGCGGGATAACTATAAAGTTTATATTCTCTCTCTAAATGCCCTTCCCTTACCCTAGCAATCAAGGTACTAGCTCAAAAATTGTTTATTGGTCATGAATGGAAAGCAAAGATGAATAGCTATTTTGACATGCCTTTCATTTAAGCTGTAGGAGTATCTAGTAAGATATTCTTTTACCAGGAGAGGAAATGCCTTTATTTATTCTCCCAGAGAACAGTATATGGAAAAGCCTGAATTTCTACAAAGATTTGATTTAATCTATCAGGTGATATGTTTTAGAAAAATTGAGCAGTGAATGGATCGCATTTATTTATCTATCCAAGAAATAATTATTAAGTTTCTGCATTTTGATTTGTCAACCTCATAGAGTTCGGGGAACACTTGCAACTGTCCCCATGACCTCTGTCATATGAAGAAAGCCACATTTTCATCATAAGTTTTTTTGGACTCTATTTTCCAAATATTGTCCACTTAAAAATGTTTAGTTATATTTGAAAATAAACTATTTTTTAGTTTACCCTCTAATTCCAACTACATCCTAGTAAGATCTAAATGTTTATATATCTAACCTTTCCCCAAAGCATATTTAAGACAATTGGTCAAGGGGCTCCTGGGTGGCTCAGTGGGTTAAAGCCTCTGCCTTCGGCTCAGGTCATGATCTCAGGGTCCTGGGATCGAGCCCCACATCGGGCTCCCCACTCAGCAGGGAGCCTGCTTCTCTCTCTCTCTCTCTGTCTGCCTCTCTGCCTGCTTGTGATCTCTCTCCTCTGTCAAATAAATAAATAAATAAAATCTTAAAAAAAAAAAGACAATTGGTCAAAATATATTTTAAGGAGAAATCCTATTGGGAATGGTGGAATTTGACAAATATAGTGTGATCTGGGGGCTCAGTTCTCATATAGACTGTCATTGCAAGGATGGATTTTAGAAAAGTTTAGTAGTGAATGGATTGCATTTATGTATGTATTCAACAAATAATTATTAACTTTCTGTTTGCTGCTGTGCTGACCTCTGTGTATCACACCTTAATTCTAAATTTGTTACTGAATTATTTCCATATCCAAGGAATGACAATATAATTTTTAGTGTACCTTTTTAAATAAGCCAGGTGTAAGAACATGTCTTAGAAACTGAGTGAATTAACATGGTATTATTGTAAGTAAGCTTTTAAAATGTTGGGCTGTGTATACAAAAAATGATGACTTTAATGGACTCACGACCCTTCTTTCTAGCAGTAAATAGACATCCAATTATCTATCAAGGTCATTCCTAAGTTTGTAACAGTAAAGCTAAGTCATCTCTTATAGGAGAATGATTACATGTCTAAACACTTTACAGGGACAGGCATCTAATTAACATGAATCATATAATATCATAAAGGTACAAATTAATGACAAGGGGGACTTGAAAACTTTCCTATTTTACACCACCAGGTTTTGTTATCTAGTTTATCAATATATTAACTTATGACCCATTCTTATTTACAGTGGAATATTTAGGAAAGGCCTATGAAGTCAGAACATTTTGTTTGTTGGTAGTAGCCTATTTCACCAGAGTGCTGCTGCGTATGCCCGTGGTTGTAACAGACCTCGTTGGTGCCCTCTCCCTATATTTTGCCCCTGTGTTTCAGTACCCACACACCCAATTTCTGACTGCCAGCTATTGTATTTCTTCAATTCACCGATGCTATAGCCACTTGGCCCACCTGTGCGGCAGGCATAGGTCATCCTCAACTATAAACTGATAGTAGCTATTATCTAGATACATGGTCTCCCTCATTTCTGCGATGGTTTAACTCTGCAATACATGCACTACACTGACTTCCAACATTTTCCCCCAAGTGGGGGACTGTCTTTTTATATAAGTAGGTTATTAACTCCATTGTAATAAGATAGAGGGAGAGAGTGCAAGTACAGGTGGATGTGTAAGTCTCGTGAACAATAAGATTAGGTCATCAATTAAGAATGAGGAGGAAAGAAGAGGTGTGGGAGTTTTGAGGACAGAGAAGGTATGGAATAGGGACCTTGTATAATGAGATGAGAGGTCTTTTGGAGAAGTAGGTCAGATTGTGAGGAAGCACTTTATATTAATCTAAGATTTGAGACTGAGTACTCAAAATGGAAAAAAAAAGTCAATTCCATTGAATCACTTGTTTAGGTGTTTGTGTGAGGACAGAGGTGGAAGGTGAAAGATTTGGGGTATGAAAGGGCAGGGCAAGGAGTTCGACAGCATTCACCAAGAGGCAGTATATTTGAACTCATGAAGCTTGATTAGACACGGAGAGCGGGGTGGTAGATAGTGGAAAGTGGGAGGAGTCAAAACAAGGAAGCTTCGATGAGGTTGAGGAGCTGTGCAATCAGAATACCGAGCTAGTGAGCTGGAAGGAGAAGGAGGAAGTGGTCAGAGGCTGGGAAGGCTGAAACAGGCATCCAGAAGACTGCCCCGCTGGGTTGGGATGGGGAGAATGCAAGCCAGAGAATTGAGAATTCCAGGTGTCAGCTGCCTTCTCCGTGGGGTCACTTGAGTTCCCGCGAATGCCCTCTGGAGTTGGAGAGGTCACAGTGGACTGTGGGCCAGACTGTGAGTTTTCAGTAAAAGTGAGAACCTTGTTGGGAGGTCAGGGAAAGACCCAAGCAGAAGAGGGAGACAAGTGGTTCAGACGAGTCTGAAAAGGGTGAGGTTTTGTATAAGATGAAGGTGATTATGTTCTGACAGTGACATTGGAGAGCAAAAAAGAGATGTAGGCCCAGTAAAGATGAAAGGGCGCGATTTGAAAAGCAAATAAGAAAATCCATTTTAAAAGAAATATAATGCTAGTGTAAGGAAAAATAAACATTAGAATACGAAAGAGAGGAAGATGAAAGCATAAAGATGCTAAAAGTATCCAGTGATGGAAGTTTAAAATCCCAGCTATTTGTCATTTATGTGTGAGGTTGCTCAAGCCTGTGCTTGGACAGTGCCTGGAAGCCCTCTGAGAGGAGGCAGTAAACTGAAAAAAAAATAAATAAAAAATTAAAAAAAGAGCTAGAAAATGGAAAATGAAAATATATTTTAACAATGTGAAAATAAATATTTCTTCCCTCATCTGGACTGAAAATAATTATTAGATCTGATGACCTTTAATTATTCCTTACAGTCTAAACCTCCCCACCTTTACCATTCAGAAGAGATAATGGAAGCAGACCAATCATTTTATTGCTGTCAACATAAGCCCTTGGATATTTATTACAAACCAACTTAAAATAGCCAATGGAGGACCAAGCAAGGAACTAGCACCCAAATAAGGCAAGAACTTTTATACTGAAACTTGAAAGAAAGCACCTTGTTTTAAACATCACCAACGACGAATATTAGAGTTTAAAAATACTTGTAAAATAGCAAAAGAAAAAACAAGTTAGACTAGATACTGCTTGATGATAAAGTGCTCAGTAATTCAGATGGAATACAGATAGTTAAACAATAGATTATTCCTTGTTTTAAAATTCTTTGATGGTTAATAGGTTGATCCATTCATGCTTTTGTCTAGCATAAATTGAACAATCTAGAACTGGGCAGCAGATTCTACTTCATGGAGACTAGCAATCTATGTGGACTGAAGTATTGCAGTGCAAATGGAAGTAATTCTTAAAAATTCTGGAAATCCTACAAAAGGTTGGAATTTATTAAATAGGCATGGGAAAATGTGGCAAATACTTTTAGAATTTCGTTTGGGGTTTCAAATGTCTTTCCTAAATTGGCCATTTTAGCCAATGATTATAAAACCTTTTAGTTCCTACTCCAGCCAAAGGGTATCGTATATGTTACACCCTGGTTGACCTTCAGATGTTGGTATAAAATCAGAAATGAATTGTGTATTTAACTAAAAACATCCAGTTAGAGTGAATATGTCATTTTTGAAGCTATATAATTAAAATTATGTCAGGAAATTACATTGAATGGAGATTACAAGGCTCAAAACTATATGCCAATGTAAAAGAGATGTCTGGATGAAGGCTTATGTAGAGCCCTAGAGAGATAATTTTTCTGTCAATTTTTGGTACACATACAGTTACATCAGGCAATATACATAAAGGATAATAAAATGTAGCAGATATATCCTGAATTCAACGTCAAAATTAGCTCAAGATGGTATTTTGGTTAATATTAAATTATAAAGAATTTATGATACACTGATTTTTGACCCTACAGGCCACCTCTTTAGAAAGTCAGATGTTTTATAAACATCAAACACTTTCTTTTCAAACTATATACACATAACATTTAAATTACTGTTTCTTCGTTCTCCCTTTTATTAAGAGCATGTTGATCTGAGATACAGTTTACAATATAAATTTGAATTATAACTATTTGATTATAAAATAATTTCCCTATCTTAGGTCTGTAGAATGACCTAAGGTCTATGAATTGGAGTAAAGGATCTACAGAGAAGAATTTATTTCTGCCCAAAGGTTGTTTATTGAAAAAAAATGACATGCTTTTAAATGATTGTTAGAATGATATCTTTAAAAAGATAATTTTAAAATTTAAAAATAAAGAGTTAGAACATCAGTGTGTAATCCTGATAAAAAATTTATTTGAAAGTATCTTCCTAGAAGGATTGACAACTGATCCTGTCACTTTTTATATCTTCCATGGTTTTTTACTAATGGATCTTAATAACAACAGTTATTGAAGATGGTAAATCTGAAATTTTTTTAGACAACCTAAAGAACTTTTTTTTGGAAGATATCAGGAGTCTTTAAAGAACACTTCTGATGATAAATCAAAGTGACACATAAGCTACTTGTGGTCAGATACTATTCCATTAATTAATTAACCAATAATTATTTTTATTCCTTCAAACTCCTGAGCCCAGCATACTCAAGTATATTTCAATAAATACCTTTTGATTTTATTTCTGGAAAGATTACCCATCATTAATGGGACCCCCTCCCTCCCCAAATGGGAGAGAAAGAAATAAAAGAAAGAGTCCCTGTGAATGACTTTATTTATACCTCTGCATTTTGGCATGCTACAGACTATCAAAATTTCACATGGTCTACAGACATAAAATAAGATGTATATGTGGCTTGGAAAATATTGACACCATCTGCTATAATATAGAGCAAAATAGCTCTAATAAATTAGTTCACTCCCTGGCCCCCTTTGATAAGTGTTGGAAGTTGAATGACTATTCTTTGATCTTGTAACACCCTGGGAAACTTGAGTAATTGGCGAGGAATAATCCTTGAAAGATTTTGTCATATTCAGTTTCACTTTCGTGAACTCATATTAACACTGAATTTAGAAAGGAGGAAAAAATTCCTCTATTTTGTTACAGTAAACTTACTAGTTGTCTAAGAATGCTTTGATTCTATTTAGAGATTTTAAAAACCAGGTAATACTATACAGCAAACACATAGAAATGAGGTATCATAAATAATACATTGTTAGATTTTGAAGCTAGAAAAATATATCATACTATGTAATTTGGGAACTGTCTATAAATTGGAGCATTATATAAGCCAAGAGCTTATTAACAAATCAAATCAGGAATGTAAGATTTATTCTAGTGAGAAAATTTAGTTAGGGAGTGAGATAGAGTAAGGATATGGGGTTGTCTAGTACAATTTCAATTGTTGTTAACACAATACCATCAACTCTGTTAAAAGCTTTTAGTTGATCCCTTTAAAATAGCAGCAGAGCGTTGTTTAAAAAAGTACTAAATTCAATTAAAACTAATAGTATGGTATTACTTTACTGAATAATTCTAACTTTTACCATTAAACATTTTACATCTTCTAAAAACTTTTTTTAGGTCCCCTTAAAAAAAAATTCCCCAAAGCTTAGCCATACTGCAGGCTTTTTTCCACAGCTAAGCTTAAGTAAATTATTGTACAATAAAGAGCTGGATATAGATGAATAACACTCACTAAACGCTACATCTGAAAATATAATGTGGTTTCCATCTACTTCTTTGGAAGGTAATTTACCATTAGGGATGACAACCATGTTAGGTGTTACTTGCTTCAATCAGAGAAGTACACTTGACAAGTTTACACTATTAGGTCAGAGCCACAGTGATAAGGAGAAAAATGAGTGTGATATCCTGCAACCTCACCAGTATTCAATATTCATAAATACTGCATCTACTACTAAACACAAACTAGAATCAGAAAACTCCTTGACTCCATGGGAATTTTAGCTGAAGCCCCCTTTTCAAATCTGGGTTCAGACATTGTCAATTTCCCCCAAGTGAATGTCACCTTATTGCCATTCTCTTATGGAAATTTCCTCCCAGGAAACACTTTCTAATTTAAGGCTTATTTTCTCTAGTGGAATTATTAGGGTAGGAGTGCTTGTGAACTGGGTTGTGTAGCCAGATTTGTTTTCTTTAATGGTTAGTCATGGTCTGAGCATATGGTTGTATTTTTATTTCTATTATCTGTGAAATTGACCAGGTGCTTGGCACATATTTCAAATTCTTCCTGCATACATGAGCTCATATTACATGTTTAATCCTTTTTGAATATTGCCTGAGCTACATGGCAAGTCAAAATAGAGCAAGGAGAATTGTGCCAATAGCCATCTTAAGGCCAGTTCTTTTGCATGACTGAGTTTAATTTATTCCATGTGTTGGACATACAAGACCAGCCACACAGAAGATCCTATCGCCATACTGGCACAAAGAAGACCCTGTCTCGAGTTGAGTTTTTAGTTCACTATCATGATTCCGTTAGTATTAACGTAAGAAAAAAGTTTACAAATGCTAAGGAGAGCTCTTGCCCAACAGCACTGTTTCCATCTATTTTTCTCATTGTGGTTTCTTACCTCACTCCACAGTTACTTAGCACCTAGTTGTGTATCATAAATCGCGATGTTAAGTTTTTGGTGGTGGGAGTTGAATCTAAATCACCACTACTGAGAACAAGTGTGCTGGGATCCTGGCTACTTCGTATATTGTACTGTACTGTACTTTGTGATTCGACTTCGGGCTGTACTAGGGGAGGTAGATCCAAGGGTCTGGCTAAAGTGATGATCAGAGGAGCTCCTCATGTGGCCAATGGTGGCTGTGCCCCCCATGCTACTACTCAAGCCCCCACCTCCGCCCAGGCTGCTCAGCCCAATGCCACCACCACTCCCTCCAGCTGCACTGCCAACCAGACCACTGCCTCCACTCATCCCAGCTGAGCCACTAATTCCACTTATGCCAGAGCCAGACACAACCCTCTCTGTCACAATCACATTTTGGGCATTTGATAACTCAGGGTGTATACTTAGATTGCCCATCATGCCAGAAGCTGGTCGGATTACTCTTTCTGTCACTACCACATTTGATGACTCTCTAGGATCAGGCATGGTCAAAGAGGTGGGTAGACTTGAACTTGGTGCTATTACCCTTTCTGTCACTATAATGTTTGACCCATCTCTCAAGTCAGGCATCTCTAACATTCCATGCAAATCAGTGCCAGAGATTGGGCCGACCACCCTCTCGGTCACCACTACGTTTGATGCATGTCGATTATCATGAACATGGACAGAGGGCTTCAGAGTGCCAGAGGTGGTGTAAGACTCGGTCACAGTGACATTACCATAGCCCAGAGGATCAGGAATAGGCATAGGATGCTGTACACCAGGTCCTGAGGGGTAGGTATTCTCAGAAATGACTGTGGTGGTACCGAAATGTGGGGAGATGGGTGGGTGTCCACCAGTGATGGGCTCTGTTCCCTGCTGAGGACAGATCGGTTCGGTGCTCTCCGGTGGCCAAGAGGGATCAGGGTCTGGATATGGTTCAACTTCTTTTCCCAGGCTGATATCTGCCAACTTCTTAAATTTAGGCCCCAGTGTGTCCAAAAAGCTGTCATCCAAGTCTTCTCCAATGAAGCTACAACAACCCACAGAGCCAGCAGGGGAACCTACACCTTCAATGTCATATATGAGCAAACAGTCATTGGATGGACGTCCTTCATCTTCGTCTGCATAAGCATAGGCTTTCTGGATTAATAGAGGAAAGAGAAAATGAGATTATGGTTACATATTTAACAATAATGGAAGTCTTTATCATTCTTTTTTTTTTTCTGGGGCATTACCAAAGAGGAATCTAGAAGGCAAAATTTTAAGCTCTCCTAGAGATGCATAAAAAATCATTATATATGGGGCGCCTGGGTGGCTCAGTCGTTAAGCGTCTGCCTTTGGCTCAGGTCATGATCCCAGGGTCCTGGGATCGAGCCCCGCATCGGGCTCCTTGCTCTGCAGGAAGCCTGCTTCTCCCGCTACCATTCCCTCTGCTTGTGTTCCCTCTCTCGCTGT
>CM053616.1:31841838-31906327 GCA_028646535.1 Procyon lotor
ATGGTTTCACTTACACAGGAGCATAAGGAAAAATAGAGAGGACATTAGGAGAAGGAAAGGAAAAGTGAGTTGGGGGAAATCGGAGGAGGAAATGGAGCATGAGAGAATGTGGACTCTGAGAAACAAATGGAGGGTTTTGGAGGGGACGGGGATGGGGGGTTTGTTAAGCCTGGTGGTAGGTATTAAGGAGGGCATGTATTGCATGGAGCACTGGGTGTGGTGCATAATCAATGAATCTAGGAACACTGAAAAAATAAAATAAAATTTAAATAAATAAATAAATGTACAATAAATAAATAAATAAATAAATAAATATAAAATAAATGAATGAATGAAATATAAATAAATAAATAAATAAATAAACAAATAAACAAATAAAAGAACACATTTGAAGGCCTCATGCCTTATTGTATGTCCAGGGGTTGAAAAAGTTTATAAAGGGTGAAGTGGACCAGAATGCTTAGGAGGAGAGAGATTAAGGTTTTTTTTTTTTTAAGATTTTATTTATTTATTTGACAGACAGAGATCACAGGGAGGCAGAGAGGCAGGCAGAGAAAGAGGGGGAAGCAGGCTCCCTGCTGAGCAGAGAGCCCGATGTGGGGCTCAATCCCAGGACCCCGAGATCATGACCTGAGCCGAAGGCAGAGGTTTTAACCCACTGAACCACTCAGATGCCCCGAGAAAGATTAAGGTTTACCAAGAATTTATGACATGAAAATTCCATAATGTCAATAATCAGCCCTAGAATGTGAAAGAAAAATAAAGAATGTAACAAATGGTTTACAATTTGGGAGGCAGGAGGTGGTAGACTGGAGCAGTGGAATTATTGGAATTGATCATGATTCTACTCACTGGTGCTTAAATTTGTAGAAGTGGCAAAAGCAGTAAAGCCTTTCCCAGACACATGCATGCACTCATTCAAAATTGTGGATATAATTTTAGAGGATTCATAGTAAGAGACATCTTGAGGTCTCTTTATGAGCTCCAGGTTAAAAATATCTGCTTTGGTGCTTCCTACTGACTTTATTCCTTTAATTTTTAGAGCTCTTCACCACTAAAACTCTTTTGACATTAAAGGAGTCCCAGTGGGCTCTTTAGGAAATTTGAGCAAGAAAAAGTTACTAGTCAATTTCTTCTGATGGTTATTTTCAAACAAGTGAAAAAGGAGATATAGGTAATTTAGGAACTGATAGGATTTGGATCATTAAAGAGTGAAAATCATCTGATTTATTCTAAGCCTAGGAGTCATTAACAGGGGAATTGTCATTTCAAAATAACTATAATAATTAAAATTTAATTAAGTACAAATTCAAAAGTAACACTTCCTCATTTATATCCCTAAAATACACACAGATCAGGTAAATCCCATCAATATTTTAAAAATGATGAAAAAGTTGATACTTTTATATTGAATAATGGGACCAGATATTGTTAATAGAAGCCACGCTGATTCTAACTTGCTAACAATCACTAATTATTTTCTCATTTATAAATGAAATGATTAGTCTAGATGTTACTCAGTTGCTATCCATCATTCTGATTCTGTGATACATTTGCCAAAGTAATCAGGGTACTGTTAGTAGGTAAGATATAGGAAGGAAAAAGAAGAGTCCTATTGTCAGATGAGTTTAAGATATTCTGGGTTAAAGAAAGAGAAACAAGTTTCTTAGTCTGTAAGAATTCTTGGAGTTTTTTTTTTTTTAAAGATTTTATTTATTTGACAGAGAAACACAGCGAGAGAGGGAACACAAGCAGAGGGAATGGTAGCGGGAGAAGCAGGCTTCCTGCGGAGGAAGGAGTCTGATGCGGGGCTCTATCCCAGGACCCTGGGATCATGACCTGAGCGGAAGGCAGATGCTTATCAACTGAGCCACCCAGGAGTCCCAGAACTCTTGGAACTTTTACCATGTTCATGCATAGTAACTTGCCAAGATGGGGGACATAATAACAATTGTTTCTTAAATCTATTTCAATATAGAGCACACATTTTTTTTTTAACAGAGCTTCTGCCTTTGCCTTATGTATATTCTTGTGTACTCTCAGAGTATAGTTTTCTTAAATTGAGGCAAATATTAAGTAGGATTGAATGAAAAATGATGGTTTAAGATGTATTTGAGGAATCTCCATTTTTTCATTTTGAAGATATTTCTTATGTCATTACCATTATGTGAAAAGATTATTATATAATCATAACATATTGTTTTCTTTTTCTTTTTTTCTTAAGTACTCTTGCTTTAGCATGACTTCCTTTGAAACTAACAAACCATTCAAAGAAAAAAAATTACCTCTCTGTCTAGAAAATTATTCATTGTTCGAATTTCTCCAGTGTTTCTGTTAATAATAAACATTGGTGAATCAGAAGGTTCCTGTCTTATGATCTTGAAGGCTATTTTTGAGTTCAAATTATTTGGTTCATCTGCATCAGTAGCATTGAGTATCATCACCAGCGTATCTAGAAATCAAGGAAAATTGGTTGCAATAGACAGTTTGCATTTTTGTTATGGTATAGTATATTGCTTTTCTAACAAGGTGTTAGGGTTGGTTAGTCTATATAATGTATGCGCTACCATTTTTCCTTTCTACTTCTTCAACATATCATTAGCTTAACTCCTTTCTATTCCTTTGCCTTGACAAAAATATCACATTTTTTTTAGGAACTTACACATTACTGATAGTTAGAAAACAAAGAAATGTTTTAACTTTGCCTTTCCTTTCCTTATTCTAGTATAATCCTTTTTTTTAAGGCTGCCATGGTGAAATAAAATGATATTAAAGCTAGATCAACTCTTTTCCAAATATAGAATTTTCTAGCTCTATGAATTTGGCTTCAGTTTCCACATCTGTATATGGGGACAATAATAGTACTGTCCTCACTGAGTTCATGAAAGAGTTGAACAGTTCAATGAGAGAAAATCATAGAAAGTTCCAATTGGCTAATGGACACTCAATAAATGTATATTATTGTTTTGTTTTGCACTGGTCCCTAGTGAAGTGCAAGGTAACTATTAGGTTGAAAGAGATACTTGTTTAACTACATATTTTGTCTTATCCCTTATCTTTTCTGTGAATCTTTTTTTTTTAATCTTTTCTGTGAATCTTATAAGCCATTTCAATGAAGGACACTGGAGAAAGAAAAGCTTCCAGGGTCCATAAACTAGAAATCTCTATATCCAGAGTCTGTTTCAGGCACAATTGTCCTGCCTGTAAACACAAATGCAGCAGAGTATCTCCTTTCTCCCTTTCATTTTCTCTCTCAATCTCTGTGTGTGTTTGTGTAATTCATTTCAGCATTCTTTTAAAAATATTTTCAATAGACAATTAATTATGGCACATTCATACAGTAAAATCTAATGCAGCTATTAAAAGGAATGGAGACATCTCAATTCCTAATATGGAAAAATATGAAAAATATATTTAAATAAAAATTTACAGTATACATATATATATATAAAATCTTCCTATTTGTTTCCAAAAGTATGTTTATATAATCATAAAACTTACATATCTAAGTAACTAATAATGGTGCTTACCTCTTAAGAATGGTACTGGGGAAAACAAAGAATGGATTTCTATTCCATTTTTACTTTCCATATTGTGTGAATTTTTACAACAAACATTTTTAAAATGATATTTTAGAATGGATACTTATTCAAAGTGTAGGTATAGTGTTTTAATGAATAAAAGTGAATTGTAAGGATTTTTGGAATTTATAAGAAATTTTACCACTCAAAGGTTAAGAGTAACTATGGTAAGTTGAAGTTTTGAATTCAAATGAGAAATTTTCTCTGCTATTTTTAATATATTTAGGACAATCTTCACTGGTGTGCTAGGCAGTTAATTTTCTCACGTGACTGAATATTTGGCAGTTGAAATGTTGCCATTTACAGTAATCCATAAGAAGGACATTGTACCTTTAATCACCAAAATCACCAAAATCTTATAGGTAAAAAGAACTCTATCTAGTTTCTAGATTTTCTGGTACCTCTCAACTAACTCCACTTGAGACAATCAGCTTTCAATATACATGGTGGGCCAAACAGGATTAAGTTTATAGTACACGCCAAATACATAAAATTGGCAATTTGAATAAAAAACAAGCAAGGCCTGTATTTATTTCGTCATATATAAAAAGGAAAAACAATGCTTGTTTAGTGTTCATTTACTGTTAACAAAAGCTCTTGAAGATTATGGTCACCAAATAGATTGCCTGGAAGAGATTTCTACTAGTGACTTTAAAGTAGGTTTAAATAAAAGGGTGGGAGCGCCTGGGTGGCTCAGTCATTTGAGGGTCTGGCTCTTGATTTTGGCTCAGGTCATGACTCCATGGGTCATGGGATCTAGCTACTTGGAGGATTCCATGCTCAGTGGGGAGTCAGCTTGAAAATTCTCTCCTTCTGCCTTTCCCCCCCACTTCCATTCTCGCTCTTGTGCTCTTTCTCTTTTTCTCTAAAATGAATAATTTTTAAAAAGTCAGTATGAACAAAAGTGGATAAGATTGTGCTTCAGAGCAGCCAGGCTGGGAGGCTAAATCTCCTCCCAGTGCCCTTGCCACCACTGTACAAAGTATTTTGGGATTTCTCCTTAGGAATCTAAAAAAAGAGCTGGTGTGTGAATTACATGAGAAAACGTTTCTCATTTCTTTGACGTTGCTCCTTGGGTATGCTGGATTGGAGCTGCTGCCAGTTGAAGGGAAAGCCATTATGGAGACTTCTCATGCCTTTCTGTTCTGGATGCTTTTCTGTATTTAATCTCTTACATTCACAATGAAGTAGTACCTTCTTAGTTTGGCCTCTCTTTGCTTGGCTAATAGCGATCTGGAAGTCACTATTTACAACTGGAAGTAAATATTCTTGTTTAGTTAATAAGATGGATTACTTACTTGCATTAGAATTTTCTTCTATTTGTCCTACAAAAGTAGACATAGAAAATACTGGAGGGTTGTCATTTATATCCAAAACTCTGACTCTGAGCTCAAGAGGCCTCTCTAAATCTTGACCCAGTGAATTCAGAGCCCGGCAATAGATCTAGGAGAGAAGACAAGAATAATTATTTGGTGCAACAGGTATTTATTAAGTTCTTACTTTGTTTGGACACTATTCTAGGCACTGTGGGTAACCAAAAAAAAAAAAAAGGACATATTATTTCCTACTAGAATGTTGATATAAACAGTACTTAAAATCAATAAGGGGCAGCAAACACAAATTCAAAATACCATTTGAGGAAAAGTAACATGATAATTTATTTAAAAGAAGAATAAAAATACTATGACATCACAGGATGATGTTATGTGATGATTGAGAAAGATCTTGAAAGAGAATTTCAATAAGTGGAACTGGTATTTGGCAAGATGTTCCAAGCAAAGAAGCAGAGTAATGAAAATGCATTCTTTGAAATTAGGAGTAGGGGCTATTGGCTTTGAGGATAGGGTAAAGGAGAGTCACATGGGGGCTTCAAAGAAAGGTAGTTTTCATAAGCTATGTAGTGACTGTGTGGGTGTTTGTATTATTATTGTTGTTATTATTATTTATTTATGAAGTATACATAAGTATAATTATGCTATTTTACCTGTGTGTTATATTCATATAAAAATGCAAGAAAAGCTAATAGGTTGGCATGCTGACCTCAAGAGTTTGCAGGTAAACATCGTTCGAGATAAGGAGGAATATAGATTTAGAATAGAAGACTAAGGAATTAAAGTAGCTTAGGCAGTATAACTGAAAACACAAGCACTCGTTACTATTTGAATGTCTTTAGGGGTATAGGTGAATGAGGTTTTAACTGAAGAACCTACAAGATCAAGGAAGGTTTTCTGTATTTCCTTTTTACTTTAAGTATTAACCGTGTTAGTAAGTGTTGACCGTGATGATAAGTGGAAATGGAAGCAGGCAAGGAGGAAGCAGAAGAGAGATGATAAAACGAAGTTGATCAAATAAGGTTCTTGAAGAAACAGGTAATTATGGAACAATGAATCCCTCTTGAGAGTAAGCTGTGGGAAAAAGCAGAAAATTAATCCTGTTTTGAGATTTAAAGCAGAGTATTTCTGAAGGAGGAGAGAGAATTGTGGGAGTGTGTGATGGAAGGCCTCAGAATCTTTAACAAAATTGGTCATCAGGTCAGCTGCTTAAAGTGGAAAGGAGGTTGAAGGTTTGGAGTTTTGTCACAGCTACTGTCAAGAATGGAAGTGTGATTCAGTTAAGGATGGATTAGAGTATTTCCAAAGCACAATCTGAGCTCCGGTGAGCTGCAGCAATGTGGATTTATAAGAAAGTATGTTTACTCAGAAGAGGCTCCCTTAGTAGCTCAAAAATCATCACTTGACATTAGAGTTAAAGAGAACCAATATTCTCAGGTTAATTAAAGAAAAAGAAATAAGAGTTAGGTCCATGTCCTTCCAGATATTCTAGTTTGCCACCAGGAACAGATCAAAGACTAACATTTTTGCTAAGACATTTCAGCAGGGCATTTTTCCTAATCTCTTTGTTTCTATTTGTATTGGGTCATGAGATGCTCATGAATTGAGACAACCAAAAATAACATTCAGATTTCTAAGGTCAAATCAACTATGATCTGAGCTTAAGATACTCCAAAAATAATGTAAGCCTGAACATGTATATTGATGTGGAGCCCACTTACAATAAAAAAAGGTGTGACTTCTCGATCAACTATAGATGTAATATTAATTTCGCCAGTTTTTTGATTAATGATGAAGATTCCATAAGGTGGCTGATCAATTCCTACTCCAGAGATGCGGTATGTAACTTGCTGGTTTGCAGCACAATCTGAGTGAATCTGCAGAGAGAGCACAGGTGAAAATATTACAGAAAGCAAATAAAAAGTGCTAGGTTTGATTAACAACAACTACCTTTCTCAAGAGCTGTACCTGTTATCTTTTGGGAAATAAATAGTAATTTCTCTAGTTCCAACTCTAGTATTTTCCATAATAACTAGCAAGGTAATAAAAGAAATTCAATTTCTATTTCTATAAAATAAGAAAAAATATCACCTTAATAAATTCAAGACTATGCAGTCATCATTTATTCATTTATTCATTCATTCAACATTTACAATTGATCGTATTATTTTCCTGCTCTGTGCCAGCACTGGCGTTAGAGTAAGGGAACTCTTTGCCCTCTTAAGGAGTTTACCAGTGTTGTCATTATATAATTTTGATCTCTCAATCCAAAGGTTTTTAAAAATGTAAGGTTTTAGAAGAAAATTTTAAGTAGAGTTATGTAGGTGACAGACTACAAGAGTTATCTGATTCTGTGTAGAAGCCCTTAATTCTGAAAATGGGGAGGATGTATTACCAGAAAAGTAAGGAAATTGCCCCCAAATAAGTGGTTTATAGAAGCTGGGATTCTTTCTTTAAAATGAAATGTACAATGACTCTAAGCAAATCTAACTCAGGAGTCTCTCTGTATCTGTCTGAACATGTGTGTATATTTGTATATGTAATCTGTGTGTGGGGATGTATGTGTGTGTGTGTGTGTGTGTGTGTGTGTGTTTGTACAAAGAAAGACAAAGGGAAATGAAAGAAAAAGAGAGTATGAAACAGGGTATATTGTGAATTCTCATTTATAAAAAAAAGCCAAAAGTAGGAATTCGATTCCAATGGATCAAGGCAGAAAGAATACAGATTAAAACTGTTACTCTGAGTGAGCTGGCCGTTAAGTAATTATTTAAATCACTATATTTTTAAATAAATAAATAAATAGATAAATAAATAAATAAATTGCTTTATTTTTCTACCTAGAATTTGGGGTAAATTATGATCATGTGTAGTTATTTTACCAATGAGTTGTGTCAGTGTTTAACTGTTTACCCCAGTGCCCAAATTTCTTAATCTATCCTTTTAATAGCTTCAGTTTTCATAATCTGAGTGACTATAGTTCTGTTTTGTATTATAACTTCTCAGTGAGTTATATTCATAAAATATTTAAGAGACAGTTTCTTTTGATATTTAACGCCACCCATTCTGATTTTTGATTTTACACTTTGGTGTTGATACTTACTTTGGCAATTGGGTTCCTCTTTGAATTGTCTTCACCCTCGCGACAGGCTGCAGCGAACTTGATCCATTCACGTTTTTGCCTCCTGATTGAATGCCACTTGATGGTGCCATTTTTGGTGTTGTAATCTCTTACCTTAAATGGGCATGATAAAGTAGTGGTATCTATTAACTTTTATTCATAATTCACATGGCACTGAAGATTTTGGAGGAGAGATAATTGTAATATCGGAAAGAGAGGGTGTTTAATTGGGAAAATTGGTGACTTTGATAATCTATTAATTTTAGCATAACATTATTTTTTTACTTATAAAGATAAATTTTCTTTGGAAAATGTGTTTTTACCCCCAAACCATTTTCCTTGTTTTTCATTCAGAAAAGATAGATTTGCTATATATTACCTGGATTCGAAATTCACTGTTAACTTCCACCACCACCTAAAAAAACAAAACAGTCACAACAGTTAATTTTATTAAGTGCTTTACAATTCATGTTATCCAATAATTTAAGAAATCAAATAAATCTTGTGAGTCATTAGAATTATTTTATCAGTCTGGATAGCAGATGGATGTGGCTTCTCTCTTAAGTCTACACTTGATCTTAGCCAAAAGGTAGAGAAGCGATTCTCTCTTAAGTCTAATGATGATGCTATGGATTCATTTCCTTTCTGTCTTTACTTTTCAGTTATGCCCTTCTTTTTAATTACTTTTATTTTTTAACCCCTTTTTCATTCTTTGCCTATGAAGATACTTGTTATGTTATGAACTAGGACACTGAACCCAGGGGGAGTGCAGGTTAGAAATTTAAGTTTTCTTAGTAAATCTTGTGCCTAAGGAGCTAGAGATACTCTGCTACTATTCAGTGATATTCAACAGTAAGTTGTGATACTTAAACTTTTGATTATAGTTTCAGGATCTAACTAACCATAGATGGAAATAGGAAAAAGTATATCTGAAAAGTTTCAGAATATTTGCTCCTTCATATTCTAATTCTAAATGGAAGATTTCCTAGTATTTTTGAAAATCATAAGATAATAGATTTACTTTGAAATATGAGAATAGGGGCACCTGGGTGGCTCAGTCATTAAGCATCTGCCTTTCGGCTCAGGTCGCAATCCCATGGTCTTGGGATCAAGCCCCACCTGGGGCTCCCTGCTCTGTGGGGGAGCCTGCTTCTCCCTCTCTCACTCCCCCTGCTTGTGTTCCCTCTCTCTCTCTCTCTATCAAATAAATAAAATCTTAAAAAAAAATATGAGAATGAAAGTTCTAAAATAAAAGCAAATAATTTCCTCTGTAAAAATGAGTTCATGCTTGTTTTATGCTAGCTCTAATATATATATATAAACGTATTTATATATAAATATAATATATACATATATAAATGTATATGTAAATATAAATATAATATATGTGTGTGTGTGTGTGTATATATATATATATATGTATATATATATATATATGTATGTATCCTTCTATAGTTCTATAGCAAGGAGAAGAAATTGTAGGCATATAGGGACAAATTAGTGGGTAAGCAACTTCCATTAGTCTCTTCTAACAATTTTCCTGCCCAACAAATGAGCTACTCAAGCAGAGCTTTGTCTTGTTTCAACTTGGTCTCAATCTTTACATATGATTTGTAGTGGACGATCAGGATAATTTAAATTACTTTTCTCTAAAACCCAAAAGCATTTCTAAAAAGATAGACATCTATATATTAAGGTTAATATGTCAGTATACTTAAGATAGAATAAAAGACTGATCTAAAAAATTAGGTCTAGATGTGAAGGTTAATTTACATTTATTGTTTTAACTTGCACTTGGAGTCATTAAAGATGGTGTAAATCCTTAGTTTTTATTTCTCCCTAAATTTTCAACTTCTATTTGAATTCTTCCAGAATTCTAGCATATGAAAATTATCACAATTAGACAACATTTGTATCACTGATAAAAGAAATTATAGCTTGCATATTAAGAATACTAATAACAGTAATTTCAAAATACAGTGAGTTACTTTTTATAGTTTCAATCTCACCATTAGATTACAAATAAAATTTTGTTTTTTAAGTACATATTTTTCAAAAATTTATAATTGATAATTCAGGAAAATATGGATTTTTTAATTAATAAGAGTAGTATAAACAGATTTTTATAGGAATTATATAATTATGATATCTATTTAATGTTGATTAACATTATCACTGTTATAATATTAATAACATTAATATTAATGTTGATTAATATTATCACTGTTAATATTCACTAAATAGTGACTAATTACTAAACAATGTGTTTAGAGAAATCAATGCATTCAGTCTTCACAAATCCATGTGGTCAATACTATAATTTCATTATTTACATTTTACAGATGAGGATATTGAGTTTGGAATACTAATTTATGGCTAAATATTACCCAATACAATTCAGCCTAAATTTGAGCTTGCGATATGTTTTACAATAAAAAGCAAGATAACCTATTCTAACTAAATTACAATAAAATATACTACAGATAATTGACATTACACCTTTGAGAATTCAAAACATTCTGATTTTAATCTCATCTCATATTAGTCTTACAGTTAGGAATGTTCATATATAACAACCACAATATTAGTGATTCTAGGGGGGAAAGAAGTAGATGGCGCAAATGGTTTGGACGAGTCACTGAAATGTTATTGTTGAGTCCCTTTTGGGTGCAGAATTAAGATGATGTTACTTCTTGCTACCTATGAACTCATGAGCAGTCTATCCTCTCATTTGTGGATGTGGAATGGGAGTGTGGGGATACCTTCTTTGTCTATTTGGAAGCCATTTCTTCATAGCTACAGAGTTGTGTAGGCAACTCTTATCTGTCTTGCACTTCCCTTCCACACTGAAGAGTCAGAGCCTATTGTTTGTTTTGGAGCACTATGCCAGATGACTAATCAGCCTTCCAACTTTATGAAGCTGGGTCATTCTTTTTCCCATGAGACGCAATTTAGGCAGAAGACCAAATCAGTTTCACCATAGTGTCAGGCTCCCAATTGAATTAGTAATTAAAAACTGCCAAGTCTGCTTAAAAATATGTTGTGTTGACATAGCCTTATTGTCTTTTGCTCAGCATCTAGAATAAACAAAGTCACTCTTGGACTTTCAAAGGCAAAATAATGAGATAGAACGGGTATTTGATAGAGTCAGAAAACTTTCAATGTACTTCCTAAGTTCTCAAGTCTTAGTTTTCTCATTTGTAAAATGACATGGTAAACTAAATTATATACAGTTACCTTTCCAGTTCTAATACCAAATCCCTGTGTGCAGTAGGAAAATACCAAAGTTACTTGATCATGGAAAAGGCATGATAAAATTGTGGGTTTAAAAGATCACTCTCACCACAGGTGTTGGAAAGAGACAGGATCATAGGCCAGGAGTGGTGGAGTGTTCCACCTCAAAACAGACCAGAGATGAGACAGACAAGAACAGGAGCAGTGGCAGGGGTAACAGACCTGGAAGATCAAGAGAGAGAATCCACACAATTGAAACTGATGGGACTCATGGGAATCAAGAGAAGGAAGAATCTCAAGTGATGGCAGTTTCAAACTAAAAGATGAAGAGCAAGGCAGTAGCAGAATTTAGCAGGTTAGAACACATTGACTTTGAGATGCTACAGAAATGGTGAGGTGAAGGTGCTTAGCAATTTGAAATATGTCTCAGCACCATGTACAATAGTTCAGTCCTCATACACATATTTGAGGGACATCTGCTCAGGTAGAACAGTTTAAGTCATAGGAGAATTTGAAGACCCTAAAGTAGGGAATACAACAAAGAAACAGCCATGTGGCTGAGCTTGAAACTAAGGGAATTCCTACATTGATAAACTAGGGAACAACGACAGAAACAAACAACAAAGAAAAAGAGAAAAGAAGTGGCCAAAGAAATGGGAAGACAATATAATGCAATGTCACGGATGTCAAAGAAAGGGAGAACTGAAAAAGACATGAGATGTGAACAAGTATCAGATGACATAAAATACTTGAGGAGAGTGAATCCCAAGGTTTCCTGTGATCTTCAGAATCCTTTCAGTTCCATGGAACAAGTCCTCCCTGACTAAAAGGGATTGGGGAACAAAATGGAGGCAAAAATACATAAAGATGGTTTCCTTTCCAGGAAATTTGATTATAAAAGGAAACAAGGATGGAATGATAGAATGAGATTGAGATCTGGCATCCAAGGAAATATTCTGGGAGAGGGAGACATGGATTTTTGAAGTGAAGAAAGAAGAAAGTAGGAGATTTTGTTTGGAAAGAAAAGTTCAGAAAGAAAGTACTTGGTGGAAGTGTGATAGAGCAAGAGGGAATAGGTAGAAAGAAAAGACTCTGAAGATAGAGGGTAAAGAAGAGAGGAAGGATGGAGATTTAAATCAATAGACTATGAGAGGTGGTTGAAGGACATCATCCAGTTGATCTAGACCCTGTCTGCAGAGTAAGGATAAGGTTATTTTCTGTCAATCAGGGGTGCAGTTTGGATTCCTAGATGAGTTGGAAATATGTACTGTGGAGGCTTGCGATGGAGACTCACTTAGAAATGAATACAAGCGTTATTAGGCTGAGTATCTCATCCCTCTTTCCTACTGGGTGTGTCCCTCTGTGCCTCTGTTTCCTCAGCTGTTTATGAGACTAAAGCCCTTTCTAATTCAAAAATTCTAAAAAAATAGTGGATAAAATTCCCTTGAAGTGCATCCTCAATGAGTCTTTCCTTCATTTCTTTTTTTTTTTTAATATTTTGTTTATTTATTTGACACAGAGAGAGATCACAAGTAGGCAGAGAGGCAGAGAGAGAGGGGGAAGCAGGCTCCTGCTGAGCAGAAACCCATCTGGGAGGCTTGATCCCAGGACCCTGAGATCATGACCTGAGCCAAAGGCAGAGGCTTAACCCACTGAACCACCCAGGCACCCCACCTTCCTTCATTTCTATTTGAAGAGCCAATCAACATAAAAACTTAAAAAGCCATAGGACACAAAATTGCATGTTATTTTCAATGATTCTCTAATTCTACTCATTTTTAGGCTTTTTTTACTTTGATACTGAGGTTTACATTTCTTTGCAAATAATAAAATGGTCTTGAAAGTAATAAGTAATTTCAATGAGGAAAACCTCTGTATATAATAATTAAGAGGTGGTTTTCCATAGCCACTTGCTGGTTGTTAAGCATCAAATATTGACATATTTGATAACTGTATTTTACATCATAAGGAAGAACTTGAGATAGAGCCAAAATATAACAACATGCTTCTTTTCAAAAACCTCCTCTTTTGTCTTTGTATTATGATCAGTTTGGAGCTGACAATACCTCGATAGTTTTATTTTTCTTATTTGCTTATTAGTTTATTTATTTATTTGACAAAAATATGTACTGAATGTCTATTATGTGGATTCAAGGCTAGATTAATGGGCTTAACCCCTAAAAAATACTGTAGTAAACCTTAGATAGAATGTAAAGTAAATATAATAAAACACCATAAAAATATGTGTTAAGGAAATTCAACCTGATTATTCCTATGTTAAATTCCTTGATGATTTTTTTGGAACGTGTAAGGGAGAGAAATATAAACTATCTCCAAATTTCCTTCTGATGCCTCTACCTTGTGTGATTAAACATTTATTGAGCAATCTCGCCCTGGTGCAAGGCACTGTGAAGGATACAAAAGTGAATCAGACACAGAATCTGCCCTCAAATAACTTACAGTCAAGTAGTTTTATGAGCAACCGGCAGCCATTAATTTGTGGAGATGTGGTTTTTCATTAGACAAGTGTAAAAGGCTGCACCCTATTCTCCTAGACCAACAGAGAATATAGATCATCAGCCAATGGCACTTCAACTACTTCGACCTGCCTAAGTCCTTTAAAGGAATTTGCATGGCAAGCATAACCAGCAAGAGTGGCATGTCCCAGCACTCTGTAGGGCGTTCCCTCATTGACAGAAGTATAATAAGTAACTGCTATGCAGAGCGTGCTTTCTGCTTATTTGTTGGGCAATACCTGTTAGGACATGGGGATACTCGGCACCAGTGTCCTTGAAGAATGTATAGTGGAGAAAGAGTTAACTGAAATTAAGTGCTCTGGGTATAGACAGGAGTGTTTTCTTTTCTACATTCATAATCCTCATCAAATAGGTGAATCTTGTCTCTTGAGGGACAGCATTTCTCAGTGGTTTAGGTTTTTCTATTACCTAAGTCAGGCATTGCAACATCTTTTACTCTGTGACAAATCGAACCAATTAAATGATGGTCAATTTGCAGTGTTTCTTTTCATAAAGGTGCAAGAGGATGCTGATCTTCAATCTTCAGTGAAATAATAAAGCTTTTAAGAACACATGTAAAAGGAAATGATTTTCCTTAAATATAAATTATAAATTTTGCTGGAACAGGTGAACAGAAATATTTCCATTTTCTATAAAATAATATTTAGTACTAATATCTATAATATATATCACTATAATAGGTGCACAAGAAAGCATAGAGAATCCTCTCTTTTGCTTGTCTTCCGTTTGGTCTGTACTAGTTTTTAGTCCTTCTCTTGCTTTAAGCATCAGTGAACACAATTATGGGAATTTAAGATGTCTGGTTAAGTAAGTTGATGAAGTATGTAATGAAGTATGTATTTTTTTTCTGTGTATTTTAGCCTGAATGCTGAGAAATACTTTGAAAACTCCTGCTTCTGTCCTAATTATTTCAGCAAAGTCAAATTGAAGAGCTGGTTTATCAGGTGGTTAGAGGTTTTCTTTTGAAAGGAAATATTAACCATGGAAAGAGCAGAAGCTAGGCTGGTGTGATAAACTGTACAACTTGGATTTTTCTTGGAAATCAGTAAAGACACGTTTACTTGTTCTTTGAGGATAAGCTGCAGAAGTTAGCCTTTATAGAAAAAGACACCTTGAGTCTACATTGATTTGCGTTGAGTAACTGAATCTGGCAAAGTTGCAAGTAATTTTCAGATATCAGTAGAACTATAAAAATTCTACTGCTTCTGTTTGCTTTCCTACAGTGGCCTGGCCATATATTATCTCATTGTCACAACCATTCATGGAGATTTCTTGTATATGGCACCTGGGTGACATTGTTCTCTTGTCTAGAATACATTCCCTATCCCCATCCCTAATACACTAATTTCATGGAGACAAAAAAGAAAGGAAAATAAATGAGTCAATAACATTTCTTTGGCTTGCAGTGTTATAACAGGTATAAGGCCTTGTCTCCCTAGGAGGCTTATCTAAATAAATAGTCCTTATCTAAATGGAATAGTCCTGTGGCCACCTTGCTTATTTTAAGACCAGATTCTTTACTTTATTCTCCCTGATCGAACTCACTACTCTGATGAACACAGCCTGAAACTTTCAGGTATATTAAGTAGACTACACAATGTACATGTAAATAGTTGGCTGCTGAGCTCTCAAATGGATTTGCATTAAAGATATTCCCAGTTTAAATGTCTTAGAGGTCTTTTAATTGTCCAAGTATGCTCCCTAAGGTAGATTTTCACTTACTGTGGACTTTGAGCAGAAAAGAATAAAGACTTTACATAGGTTTCTTCCTTCCTTCCTT
The DNA here is from genome assembly GCA_028646535.1 of Procyon lotor. Taxonomy (NCBI): domain Eukaryota; kingdom Metazoa; phylum Chordata; class Mammalia; order Carnivora; family Procyonidae; genus Procyon; species Procyon lotor. The sequence goes on from CM053616.1 coordinate 31,857,420, forward strand.
CCTTCCTTCCTTCCTTCCTTCCTTCCTTCCTTCCTTCCTTCCTTCCTTCCTTCTCTTTTCTTTTCTTTTCTTTTCTTTTCTTTTCTTTTCTTTTCTTTTCTTTCTTTCTTTCTTTCTTTCTTTCTTTCTTTCTTTCTTTCTTTCTTTCTTTCTTTCTTGTGGTAAAAGAAAACATTCATAGTGAGGCTAGCAGAAAGGTAAGTGGAAGAGCTTGCTATAGTGGTAGTTAATTTTCAGAGAAAAAATATATTTTATTTTATTTTTTAAGATTTTATTTATTTATTTGAGAGAGGTAGAGAGAAGGTGAGCATGAGCTAGAGAGAGAGAAGCAGACTCCTCATTGAGCAGGGAGACCATTGCAGGACTTGATCTTAGGACCCTGAGATGGACCCAAGCCAAAGGCAGATGCTTAACTGACTGAGCCACCCAGGCACCCTGGAAAAAAATATATTCTAAAGCAAAAATAGATTGTATAACCCTAAGGGACATTTATTCAAATCATCTAGTAAGATCCATAGTAAAAATAAATGATGATTTTTCAAACCTTAGAAAGTAAAATGTTTTACAAGAAAAGTTACAATAATATGAAAAAGAGACATTTTAATTCACTATAGAGTAAGTTCTTTGAGAAATAATTTTCACCAGATGAATGAGAAACTTATAATTGATTCCAAAGTAAAATATGGCAACAAACAATCCACAAACCAAAAAACCAAAACTATGCAAAACTATACAACTTAGGAAATAAAGTACAAATGTCCAGAAACTTCTGTACAAAGAAGAAAGGTCAATGAGAATATATGATTTTGATAAAATGATATATTTTATGAAGAATAACTAAACAGTGACTATTTAAAGAAATTTCATAGGATGTAATTAATTAGAAATAATCATAAAAATAAAGAAATGTTATTTTATACATTTAATTAAAGCACATAAGCATCTGAACAAACTGTAATCAACTGAAGCTATAATAGGCCCTAATCAGATTTATATGAAATTAAAAATAAAAGTATTTGACTACCTTGCAATATACAGATGTTCCTATATTTAAATAGCATAGTGTATAGTGCTTGTTAATTCCTGCCACATCCCATATTACAATATTAACTGATCCTAAAGATCCATTAAAAAGTCCATGATATAGGGCTGGTCTTTGAAGGCAGCTTGGAACTAAAGCCACCAGCTTATTGATGCTTATTTGTAACAAATCCACTGGCACAACCACTTTGTCTTAATAAACTGAATTCAAACTAACTAGCATACGTTGAATCAAAGGTCTAACTTGTTATAGAAATCCAACTCTCCGGTTCAAAAATTAAGCAAGTAAAAACAAATATGAACCACAGCACTACATCCTGCCAAATTGGAGTGTGATTTACCTGGCACTTGCCTCTTGAGATTACATTAACCTTACTGTGAGAAAGACTATGATTTAAAATTTCCAACCTATGTGAAATTTGATGCAGCACCTTAGTGTTATCTTAGTTATCTCTAAAAAGAGAAAATTAGTAACATGTAAGAGAGACAGTGATAAAGCATCGCATTACATTTGTCTAAACATCAAATATACAATTTTTATATCACAGTCATTACTGACTTTCCAAAAGCAAGAACCGGTATCATAATAATTATACCTACTCCTTAATTATAGCTAGTCCTTCACTTATTATATCATTTATAAATCTTCCATACTGCCATGTTTTTTGAGATTTAAAAAATGTTGTTTTAAATAAAATCATAGGTTAGCAGTGTGGGGCTTTTGATGTAAGTGATACGGATCCCAATCACATATGGAACCAATGAGATTGTTTGGATCGTGAGACCAGTGGTACGTTGCTATGGTTTAAATTTATATGTATCCTATTTTTGTGTTTTAAATTATAGTAAACCTCCCAGCAAAGATCCCCAAAGAATGGAAAATGTTTAGGGTAAAGATCAGGACACACCCGTGATCCCCGTTTGAGAGCCCTTCTGCAAAAAGAATTTGAATGACCAAACGCTAGTGAGTGGTGATGAGACTTTCCCAAATTCAGTGTTTCCCAGCATGACTTAGCACTGACTTCAGTGTCAGAGATGTGATATGATGAGTTAACTCTGATGTGTTAGCATGCTCGAGTCTTCAATTAAAGAGAGAAACCCTATTTAAAAATCTAGTTCATAAAATCACCTCATCATTAACATAAACTTTTAATGGGTTTAGGTTAGAAATAACACTAACTAACACTTTCTAAAAAGTTCTCCCTTGTTCACAATGAGCATGATTATGAGGGTTTTGAACAGAATCCACTTACCAGAAAAATGAACAGCACCGCGGCTCTAAAGGAGTGCCAGTCCATTGCAGCTGCGTTCCTTACATCCAAGACCGAGGGAGTTTTGTTTGTTCTTCTCTGTTCTTTTTCTTTCCCCGGCTCAGCTGGTGTCTGATTAAAATAATTTCTCAGTAGATGTTCCTACATGCAGGCTTTGAGGTGTTTCTGCCTTCTCTGGGAGAAGAACTGAAGCTACGTATAACCAGTCTAGATCCCCACCCTAAAAACTTGGGCTGGTCTCCCTGAAATGCTTGACAAGATCATCATTGCTCCCAGGTAAAAACTCAGGGACACACCCTTCTTCTGAAAGGCAGCTCTCTGTGGGGTTGGAAGATTCGCTCCTTTAATGAAGGTTTTCAGTGTCAGGCATTTAAAATGATCTGACATGGAGAGTCGTACAGTTGAGAGGGGCTTTGCCTCCTGTGCTCTATTTACAGGTTGTTACGCTTCTTCTGTCTTGAAAAGGCAAGTGTAGCCTGGATGCTGATAATATTCAGAGAGGATTATCCGGTTCATACTCATAGCCAGACCCTCAGGTCAAAATAAAAAATCATTTCAGTGGATGTTATAGAATATTCAGTCGTTTTCTAAGCTATTATCAAAGAAACAGAAAATCTGCTGATGTTAAGAGGATTTTTTTTTTTAGAGTAGTCATTCAAACAAGCAAAACTATGCTACTTACAATGATAAGGTCCTCTGCACAAGTCACAGTTCCTTTAAGTGGGCAGCCTGAGTCCAGGGAAGCCTCTATTTTTTCTCTGAGTGTCTTCTCTCCCCAATTATTTTTCTCTCTTTAAGATTCTGCCCTTTTCAAATGTAGCAAAACAAAATTTAAAGTATCTCTAAGCCAGAGTAAAAGTAAAAAAATCAGAGCCACCAATTAAAATATTGTTGATCATTTTACAAATGAAGATCAACCTCTGAAATGCTAATGGGAACACAGAAAGCTGCTCTGCAGGTGAGGTGGGTGAAAAGTCAGTGACGAGTCCCAAGCACAGAGCCAAGAATCTGGATAGTGAGCCAATTGGGCAATGCACTGAAGAAATAGCTGCCCACACACAAGCAGATGGGAGACTGAGCGCAGCCCTGAGACTTATGAAGAGTGACTCTCACAGGGCGGCATTTGAAAGTGTTCGTGGGTTATCCTCTCTTCACCCAATTATGTCGAGTGTAAATACTGTGAGTGGCGGAAAGTCTTGAAATGGAATCAGAGAGCCATCTGATAAGATGTGGATTACGGTCAGAAAGATGCTAACCACATCCCAGAAAGGGAAGATGTCTCTGAGAGTCAGAGGCTCTGCAAAATGCTGCCATCTCATGACAGGTGTGTGTGTGGCAAAGAAGGTTACTCAACAGTAGTTTGAAATTTCATTTCCTTCCCCAGGGAGTTTAGAGAGAAGGAGCTACGATGCTCATAGGTAGTTTCAGTGAACAATAATGCTTATGATAAGAATTGGTTGATATGAATTAATGAAATAAAAGAAGATGGTCAGGTCAAATTTCTCTTAGTGGAGTAAGGCAGAATGTGAGTATCGACCTATGACTAAGTCTGAGCGATTGATTAGTAGTAGGATTGTATGACTGTGAGTGACTGAAGCCTCACTGAGCACTGGAGATGAAAGACTGTACTCCTGCCGCTTTCCAGTGGCAAGTGAATGTTTTATCCATCTTGAGTTCTGGTCATGGTGCTTGCTTGTGCACAGGCCCTCTTCATCCGTTGAATGGTCCCTCCCCAGTCCCAGCCCTGGCTCCACCCCTAACTCAATGCCCTGCTCCAGGAGTCCCAACTACCTAGAGGATCTGACAGGTAGCCCTCTCCCCAGCGGCTCTCTGGAGAGGAGGTGTGGCAGGACCTTAATAGAGGAAAGCAGCGGCTATCTTACTGTCACATGAGGACTAGTGACAGAGAGCACAAATAGGAAAGGGAGTTTATGAATCACCATTCCTTCTCCTTCACTTCTTTCCCTGCCTTTTTCTCCTTCCTACTATCTTAATCTCCGTAGAACAGAGTCGTCCAGTAGAACTTCCTGAAACGTGGAAATCAGTAGGGTAGCCACTAATCACCTGTGGCTATGAGCATTTGACATGCGGCTTAATATGACTGAGGAGCAGAATTTTTAGCTTCATTTAATTTTAGTCAGTTTAAGTTTAAACAACCACATGTGGCCGGTGGTCAGCACATTGCCCAGTACAGAGAGGTGAGAGCAGCATTGCTCATTATCTTCTATCTTGTTCTAAGCCTTCACTCCTTTATAAATTCAACTCCTTTTAATTAAACCTACTCTATTCCTTTTCTCAACTCTATTGCTCTATTTTTCAGTTTCCACTCAACACCTTTTGATTCCCTTTCCTTCATGTGCTCTTGTTATGTGAGCTGGCCTACTCCCTCTCCCTGACTCCTTCCTGATCCTAGTTCCTAATGCCAGTGAGTTAAGATACTTTAAAACCAGGAGCACAAACCCCTCTCATTTGCATATTCACATTTTCTTAATTATTCCCTCCAGCCATCTTACCTGTAATTTCGTATCATATTGTCACTTAACTGTGCAACACGGTCAGCTTCTGGTCTCCCTGGATCCTGTTTCTATGTGAACATTCGTTGGTGTGTGGACCTCCACATACGTACCAACAGTTCTCATTTCATAGACATTTTATGAAATTTGGCATGATTTTTCTGTTCGGAATTTCCCTGATATGCAAAAGATTTTCTCCCGGGGATCAAAACTTTCCTGGGAAGGGATTTTCCTCTCCCTTATAAGGTACTTGCAAACTCCAGAATACCATCTCCAGCGCCTACATTTCCATAATTGTTCACAGCATGGGATACTGTAACAACTTCCCACAAAACAAAATCATCAGCATCTTTCACTAAAGGTGATGGATTCCCATGATCTAAATTTTTAAAACGATTTCATTCATTTATTTGGAGAGAGCGAGACTGAGAGAGAGTGAGCAGGGGGGCCATCAGGCAGAGGGAGAAGCAGACTCCCCACAGAGTAGGGAGCCTGAGTAGGGAGCTCCATCCCGGGACCCTGAAATCATCACCTGAGCCAAAGGCAGACAACCAACTGAGCCACCCAGGTGCCCCTTGATTTAGAATTTCTTTAGTCCAATTAAAGTACCTGGCCATTCTACCTGCTTCACATACGTAGCATGAATTCATATATTTCAGAGAAACCCGGTGAAATAAGCTTTTATGTCATATGTGAAACTCTGCTTTCATATATGTGTCAAATTACCTTAATCGGCTCTACAAGTTGTTTTAAAAAATAAGTGAAAGATGAAAATAAATCTTAAAAATAGAAAAATTGAGGTAAATAGGTTGAGGATAATATAAACAAAAATTTTTGTATTTGTCCCTATATTAATGTTCCTATAAGATGTATTGATTCCATATCTTGTTCACCTTGTTTAGGCTATTTGTCAGAGAGTCACAAGAAAGTCTGGGGCATGAAAGCGGTTGTTTTAGATTAAAAGGTACTTTTCTTTTAATATGTAACAACCAAATATAATGTCTGATCCTTAATTGGATTCCTGATTTGAACAAAAGAACTATAGAGATGATTTTGAAGATAATTTGGTGAAAGTTAAATACAGAATGTTAGGAATTATTGTAAATTTTATTAGGTTATGTAACAATATGCCTTTATTTTTGAAGATACATGCTAAATCATATAGGGCAAAACTACTGACAAATTTTCTTTATGGTAATTTAGCAGTAACATAGATAAAGGAAATATAGCAAAATGTTAATGGGCAAATCTAAATGAGAGTATATGTTCTTCTCTTTGTTCTTCTGTATAGTTGAGAATTTTCATAATAAAATTTAAAATAATGGTCTAAAGTAGGGGTTGGCAGATTATAGCCAAAGTTGGCCCACTACTTTTTTTGTTATTTTACTGAAAAATGACTATGCTCATTTACTTATGGATTGTCTATGGCTACTTTCCCTCTATAATAGCAGAGCTGAATAGTGATGACAAAGTGGCTTGCAAAGCTCAAAATAAGTACTTATCTTTACAGAAGTTTGCTGACCCCTGCACTAGGTGAACAGATTATAACTTACAATATAAAATATGATTCATTAGGAAATTAGTTGACCTTAGAATCCACAACATTGATTGAAACTGTATGAACAGAAATCATGTTGACTTAAAGTAACCACTAAAATTAAAGCAATTAATCACTGAGGAAAAGATGCTCTTTATAATCAAAACATATTTTTAGTTTTATATTTTCAGAAAGACTGTTTAATTGACTAGAATAATCTATGGCCCAACTCTTTGCCTTTCTTTTAAACCAGATTTAAGGGAAACCTTAATTTTATTTTTCTCTAGTCAATTCTAGAATAAAAATTTGATAGCATCACACATCTTAATGTATTTTTCTCTATATGAAAAGAATATTCATGAACAGAGAAAAGTCTGATTATTTTATGAACCTGGGCTCTATCTTAACACTTAAATATTTTATGATAAAATTAGAGTTGTCAAAGAAACTAAGCTATTATTGTTGATTCTTTTAAAAAATTTAAAAGTAATTCTGATTGAGAATCCACTGCATTTTCATTCTGTGCTAGGCATTGGGGAATATTCAAAATAATTTTGAACTTTTTTTTTTATAGGGGTTTATAGGGGTTACTCTGTAGCTGCAAACATAGTGTGATAGAAAAATTACCTGTCCCTTCTGAAATAATTTCTAACTCACACACCTATGTCTATTAGCTATCACCCCTGTGTATATTTGGATTTCATGTGTAAATTCAGTCCTTCCTTTTACTTATAGTAAATTACCAACAGAGCAGTTCTATAACTTTTTTTTTTTTGGCCTACTGTGTCTTGACTATATTAGGGACTAGGGTTATAAAGATGAATATACCTTGGTCTTTGCCTTCAAGTAGCTACAAGCTAGCTGGAATGGGAAAGACAACAGATTTTCCCCTAACATGCTAAATAGAAACAAGCATGGGGTGTGTTAGGAGCCCTTAGCCGTGTTTTGTTGGAGGTAACATTGGAGAAATCCTCTACTGTGAAATACTACAGCTGTATGGGGCACCTGGGTGGCTCCGTTGTTGAGTGTCTGCCTTTGGCTCAGGTCATGATCCCAGAGTCCTGGGATGGAGCTCCCTATTGAGCTCTGCATAGGGCTGCCTGCTCAATGGGAAGCCTGCTTCTCCCACTCCCCCTGCTTGTGTTTCCTCTCTCACTGTGTCTCTCTGTCAAATAAATAAAATCTTAAAAAAAAAAAAAAAAGACTACAGCTATATGACATAATAAAACTGAATTCTAAAATGCTGGATTTTTTCCTTCTTTTCTTTGTAGTTTACCTAAATCAATTCATGTATGCTTTCAGATTTATGTCTTCTTTTGTCTCAATGTTGCCTTTCTGTCTTCATTTCTGCTGCTGTAAGTCCTTTCCACCCAGCATTTCTCTGGCACTCTTTTAATTGTACCTCTGCCCTTGCCCTTTTAATCCATCTTGCATTCATTTTCCGGAATGTTTCTGGAACATTGATCTCCTTATGTCACACTTCTTTTCAAAAACCACAGTAACTTCATATTTCCTCCCAAATCAAAATGTCTTCACATTGGAACCCTTCAGCAGCAAATTTATGTCTCCAGGTTATTTACTGTCTCTGGTGAAAACAAAAATGCAGTCACCCTCCACATTCTTAAGATTTTCCACCATTGCTTTTCATTTTTGAAGACCTTGCTTTTGATGATGATGATACTACTAGGTTTCAGAATAATATACAGATTGATATTTGTCTGGAATATTTCCATTTAGGGGTATATGTATAGTCTATGAGCAGCTAAAAAGTTGTCATTTTCAGAAACTGTTGGTGACTGTAGTTTTAAAAATTCAATTCCACCAATATTTCTTGAGGCTTACTAGGGACTATACTAGTTTTCAGGAGAGATAAAAAATAAAAGAAGTTTTTGTCTTTAAGAAGGCTATAGCCTTGACTGGATCTCAAAGGGAATGATGAGGCTTGTCTCTATGATAAGACACATTAAGGTGTGTGCTGTAAGAAAGACTCATAGTGTTTTATGAGCCCTGCAAAAGGGAAATAATTTACACATTAAGGGAATTGAGGAATTCTTCATGGAAGAGATAGAATTTGAAATTTTTAGATTGGCTACATTCTCAACAAATAGAGATGTAGATGAGAAAGAAGGCAGAAAGGAATACAAATTTTTCAGGCCAAAAAGGAGTCAAATTGGACCTGTTTGTACCATTTGTGAGAGGGAACAGAGCTGATGTGTTAACAGAATGTGGAGGACTTTAAATGCCTCTCTGAGGAATGTGGATGATATTCTATGGCAAACGAAGGACCACTGTGGGCTTTGAGCAAAGTATGGACCTAGTCAACGTTGTGCTGTGGGAATTTGTCCTGGAACCTTTGGAATGGATGAGAAGAGACACAAGAGGGAGAAAGATGAATTTGGAGGTCACCATAATAGTTTAAGTGATGAACCTGAAAGACTGTGGTGCCAGTGGGAAAGGGAAAAGGAGGTAGAAGTGTGACAAAGGTAAAATAAACAGTACCAGCTGGCAAATTGGATGGAGGGCAGGGGAATAAGGTGCTTGGGACTAGAGGGAAAGCCTTCCTTCCTTCTCATATTAGGTGCAACAGAAAAAAAAGGAATCTGAGGTTTTGGTGTAAGAACTAAGCAGTTTTTAACATTTTATCTGTTTGTACTTTGTTTCATTCCTTTTCTGCTTAAAAAAATTCAAATCTTCTTTCAGATTTACAATTTGCTTGCTTTTTCACATTAGCTCTCTCTCTTCATTCTTGCATACATTTTGGGGGGTATTTTGTATAATTTCTGTATTAAATTATTTTGAATAATTTGGAAATAAGTTGCATATATCATGACACTTATGATATCATGGCAGTATATATCTCCTAATAACAAAGACTTCTGCTGCATAATTTGTGGTTTTGATGCAAAAAGTAATAAAAGGAATAATAGTGCAAATGAGTTTTGACACACTGAATAAAAAGAATACATAAATCCATAGCATTCCTCAAAAGGGCAGTGGGGTGATGAGTAAGCTCTTCTTTAGGAGAGATTGCCAGCTAATAAATATAGGGGGAAAAGTAGAATTAGATAATTTTAATAGTGCACACAGCAAAATAGTAACTGATTCAAGTATAGATCATCAATGGGTGTTAATACTAGTGAATGAAAATTTGTTGGGAAATCAGGCTTTCACATGATCTCAAAGTATCGCATCATCTCACCGGATGATGAGACTAAGCATTGGGACAAACTGACAATGTATTCCTCCTTGCATGATGCTATAAAAACTATACAATGTCACCCTGTGATATTCTTGCCCAGAATGCTTAACTTGAATCATAGAATGAGAAAACAATCAGAATAACATTAGCTTGGGATTTTTCTGTAATAAAATGGCCTGGGTCCTATAAAAATATCAGTTATGATATAGAAAATAAAATGGGGGTTGTACTAGATTAAAGGAGACATTAAAAATAAACATATAATGTTTGATTCCTTGTTCTGAACCATAGACCATTCAACGGCAATGAAGATTAGCCATAAGGAACTTTTTATGGGACAATTGAAAAATTTTGATTTGGGGCATTTTAACTCTAGAAAATATCATGTTTTTAACGTCCATTTTTCTAAAGATTTTTACCACAAGTGTATACGAAATAAAAAGTAGGAATAGCATTATAAATTGTCAGTAAAATATAGTTTAATTGAAGAAAGATTTTAAAAAATAATAAGTATCACAGAGAATATTTTCCACGAATATTCAATAATTGTCATGAATATTTTTTCATCAAGTAAAAAAGCATAGCATGCTCCAAGAGAACAAATGCAGGGGAAATAGAACCAAGAGATTTTCATTTATAATTTTAGTCATTGACAGATTATAAGAGTATGATTTGAAAATAAACTAGACAAAGACAACAAAAACAAAAAGCAACAACAATAACAAAACCAAAGGGAACCATTTCATTCATTAATATAATTGCTGTAATTTGAAATGGTATATTGATGTATGGATTTGGGGAGCACATTAAAATCATTATGACTAGATGAAAGGTTCTCTAGGAATGTAAGGTAGTTCAAAATTAGAAAAACCTATTGCAGTGTCTAACTACTGTAGTAACTCAAATTAAAAAAATAACTTCCAAGGCCATCTGGGTGGCTCAGTTGATTAAGCATCTGCCTGAGGCTCAGGTCATGATCCTGGAGTCCTGGGATCAAGCCTTGCATCGGGCTCCCTGCTTGGTGAGAAACCTGCTTCTCCCTCTCCCCCCCTTCTCTCTCTATCTCTCTTGCTATCTCTCTGTCTCTCAAATAAATAAAATCAAAAAAGAAAAAAGAACTTCCATAGATGCTTTAAAAAGCTTGATTTAGTTCACCATATACTTTTTTTTAAATTAATTTATTTTTTTAATTAACATATAATGTATTATTTGCCCCAGGGTACATGTCTGTGAATTGTCAGGCTTACACATTTCACAGCACTTACCATAGCATGTACCCTCCCCAATGTCCACAACCCAGTCACCCTATCCCTACTCTCCCACCTCCCAGCCACCCTTAGTTCGTTTCATGAGTTTAGGAGTCTCTTATGGTTTGTCTTCTTTCCCATCCCTTCCTGTTTCATTTCTCTCCCCCACCCCCCACAACCCCCTGCGTAGTTCACCATATACTTTTAAATGAAGAAATGAATAAGAAGAAACAGAACAGTCCCTAACTTGATAAAAATTGTATATCATACAAAAATCTACCATTCTACTCACTGTTAAAATGATAAACACATTTTTATTAAATTCTGGAAAAAAACTCACTGTTATATTACTTAATATTTTCTGTAATGAATAGTCAAATAAAAATATCAAAAAATTACAATTACTCACAGATCATACATTTTTCTATATGAGAATTCCAAGAAAATGAGTTAAAAAATTATTGCAAACAACTTGAAAATTTAAGTTGGCTGAGCACCTAATTAATAAACAAAATTCAGTAATCTAAATAAATATCAGTTAAGGATTATAATGAAAGAAATATAATAGTTTATAGTAGTAACAATAAACATAAACAATCTCATTGTGAAGCAGAGCAGAAATGTATAGAACCTGAATGATAATTTTTTTTTATTATTTAAATTCAATTAACCAACAAACACATCATTAGTTTTTGATGTAGTGTTCAATGACTCATTAGTTGTGTATAACACATGAGTGTGTGCTCATCACAACACGTGCCCTCCTTAATGCCCATTACCCAGTTATCACAACCCCCCACCCACCTCCTTTTCCACAACCTTCAGTTTGTTTCCTGGAGTCCAAAGTCTCTCATGGTTTGTCTCCCTCTCTGATTTCTTTCCATTCAGTTTTCCCTACCCTCCCTTATGATAAAAATTTTAAGGATTTCCTAAGGAAATTCATGGGGAAGACATGAATCAATCAAAATACACTTTTCTCTTTTTCCACAGAAAGAGACCATATTATAATGAGACCCTCAAAATTCTTTTTTTTTGTAGAATTTGACAAAATGATATCATATTATGTGGGATAAAAAAAAACCCCAAGAATAGAAATTAAAATTCTAGTATTTGAAAAGCACAATAGTGAGTGAAGTCAAACCTGGCAAAAGTATTAACTGCAATTCTACAATGATTAACATAACTGAAATCAGAAAATGAATAAAAAGATCAATGAAATAGATTTGATTCCAGAAATAGATTTTATGTATGGATGAAGAAAAGATCTCTAGTCAGAAATACAGGTGTCTTTTCAAACTGAGAAAAATGTACATAATTCAAAAGACAATGTCGAGGCAGGTAACTACTTAGAACAAAACTAACTTACTCCTCATACCAGAAAAAATTTTAGGTGGAGAAAGATTTAAATTGAAAGAAAGTCATTCATAGAAAAAAAGAACTAAATAAAAATTTAAATACCTTGAAATGGGGAATGTCTATCTAAATCCAGAACCCTTAGACTGAAGGACTGATAAATTTTAGTAACATAAAAATTAAAACATGTATATAGCAAATAAGCATAAGGGAAAAAAAAGTAGTAAGCTTGAAAAAAATTTTACATATGTAACAAAGTCCAGTTCCCATAATACATAATGAGCTTTTGTACATCTATAAGAAAAAGTTGGCAACCCAAAAGAAAAATAGGCAGAGGATTCAAAAAGGCCTTTCACTTAAAAGAACATAACATAGTTAATAGGCAGGCGAAAAATGATATTCAACCTTAGTCAGAATTGGACATACACATAACAAAAACAACAACAAAAGAAGGATATTTCACCAATCAGATGAACATTTGATAACAAAACAGTTTCTAAAATATTATCTAATAAATAATTAGATAATAAACAATTAATACTAATAAATCTAATAAACAATTAATACTAATTGTTTGGGGAGGCAGTAGAAAAATAGGAAACGTCTTCTTGACCAAAAGTGGAAGTACAAGTTGGTAGAATGTTTGGGAAGGTAATTTGACAATAACTGGCAAAAATTTATGCATACACTTTGATACAACAATTTCTATTCTTAGAATTTAGCCCCAGATACAGTGATAAAAAATACACAAGGACGTTCATTGCATTATTATAATAGTGAAAAATTGGGGGGCACCTGGGTGGCTCAGTGGGTTAAAGCCTCTGCCTTCAGCTCAGGTCATGATCTCAGGTCCTGGGATCGAGCCCCGCATCAGGCTCTCTGCTCAATGGGGAACCTGCTTCCCCCTCTCTCTCTGTCTGCCTTTCTGCCTACTTGTGATCTCTCTTTATCAAATAAATAAATAAAATCTTTAAAAAAAATTGGTAACAATCCAAATGTCTCAGAGCATAATTTGCTTAATGAATTAGGGTACATGTATAATTGGAATTTTTTTTTAAATGAGACAAATCTAAATATACTGATATGAAAAGAGGCCTAATTTAAAGTAAATTTAAAAACCAAGATGTAAGGGCACCTGGGTGGCTCAGTGGATTAAAGCCTCTGCCTTCAGCTCAGGTCATGATCTCAGGGTCCTGGCATCAGGCTCTCTGCTCAGCAGAGAGCCTGCTTCCCCCTCTCTATCTGCCTACTTGTGATCTCTCTCTCTGTGTCAAATAAATAAATAAAATCTTAAAAAAAAAAACCCAAAATATAGAACATGGCAAAAATACATGTTGTGTATACACATTTTTATATCTGCACAGAAATTTCTGAGATTGTTCACAAAAATCTGTTTTTTGGAAAAGAAATTGTGTGCTTAGCTTTGTATTCTTCTGAGCCATATCCGTGTTTTATTGTCAGCAGGACTTTATTTTATAATAAAATGTGAAGATACTAGTTGGCTTTTTAAAAATAGAAGAGATAATCTTAAGTGTCCATTTGAAAACAGATGGATAGATAAGAATTAGAGATATATACATGAAAGTTGTCAGTTTCAAGATGACAATGAAACTGTAAGTGGTAGAATTACCTAGGGAGAGCCTAAGAGAAAGACATGAAAATATCTGAAGAGAAAACTTAACACATTTATGTTTGCTCGGTAAAGGGGAAAAGAGTTAGCAAAAAGTTGGAAAAAAGTGCTTTAAAGGTGTGATCTCACTCCTATGTGGAATTTAAGAACCAGAACAGAGGATCATAGGGGAAGCGAGGAAAAAATAAAGCAAGACGAAATCAGAGAGGGAGACAAACCATGAGACTCTTAATCATAGGAAACAAACTGAGGGTTGCTGGAGAGGTGGAGGAGGATGGGATAGCCTGGTGACGGACATTAAGGAGGACACATGAGGTAATAAGCACTGAATGTTATATAAGACTGATGAATCATTGACCTCTATCTCTGAAACCAATAATACGTTATATGCTAATTAATTGAATTTAAAATAAAATTAAATATAAATGAATGAATGAATGATGAATGAATTGTGGGGAGGGGGAAGATGTGGTCAAACCAGTTCAAGCCAATGTAATTTAAATCATAAGAAGAATTTGAAGATGACTAGTTTCCAGAACAGTCCTGAAAAGAAGAGAAAAATAGAGCACAAATATTCTCCTGATTGATCTCCCGACTCTCTGACTCTAGTTTTCCTATTTGTCTGCAGGCATTTTCTTCTCCAACCATCCATCTGCTGCATAGTTTCATGAAGTTTGGTCTTGTATCCTGTTCTGCTAGATTGGTTTCATGCAATAACAGTCTACAGGTGGATTTATTTAGTCTGGGCCTTTATTATTCAACTCTAAACCTATATATCCAAATGCCCATTTGACATCTCCTTTTAGACATTTCCTTTTGGAAATGTCAACTACAGATCAAAGTGTTGAAAACTCATGTTCTCCCTCTCAGAAAGGGTCCCTTCACTTTGTTTTTGCTTTGATTTGTTTTAATTCCAGTTATTAAATACAGTGTTATATTAATTTCATGTGTATGATATAGTGAGTCAATAATTCCATATATTACTCAGTGCTCATTAAGTGTACTCTTAATTCCCTTCACCTATGGTTCCCATCCCCCCACCTCCTGTCCTCTGGTAACCCTCTATTTTCTGTAGTTAAGAGTCTAATTTTGGGTTTGTCTCTTTTTTTCCCTTTGTTCATTTGTTTCTTAAATTCCACATATGAATGAAATTATATAGCATTTGTCTTCCTCTGTCTTATTTCACTTAGGATTATACTCTCTAGATCCATCCGTGTTGTTGCAAATGGCAAAATTTCATTCTTTTTTTGGCTGAATAACATTCCCTTGTGTGTATAGATGCATATGTTCTTACATATACCACCTCTTTATCCATTCATCTATAAATGGACACTTGGGTTGCTTCCATAACTTGGCTATTGTAAATAATGCTGCAATAAACTTAAGGGTGCATATGTCCTTTCAAATTAGCGTTTTCATATTTTTTGCATAAATACCCAGTAGTGCAATTACTGCATCATAGAGTAGCTCTATTTTTAATTTTTTTGAGGAAACTCCATAGTGTTTTCCACAGTGGCTACAGCAGTTTGCAGGATTCCTTCACTTTGACCAAGCAATAAAACCACCTTCTATCTAGTGCAAGACAGAAGCTTGAGACATTATCAACAAATTTTTCTTCTTAGCCTTCTATTTCCAATCTATCACCAACGTCTATTGATTTTATATCTAAGAAATCTCTCAAATGCATTCCTTCTCTCCATCTTGACTCTACCAACATCCTGGCCAAACAATTATGGTGCCCTACCTGGATTGCTGTTGTAACTTCATAACAGATCTGCATTCCATTCTGGCTAGCTTCTAATCTGTTTACTACACTATTGCTGGAAAAAAGTATTTCAAAGAGCAAACCTAAACATATCAATCTCTTTTAAAAATTTTTAATGGCTTTTAGGATAAAGGGTAACAAAAGTCAGGGCCTTGTACATCTCCTTTGCAGTTATAGTTAAAAGTTTACGTGTGTTTGTGTGATTGTGACTCTGTCCTCACTATACTGTTATGTTCATGAGAATAGGAACCATGCTGTTACTTTTTTTTAATCAAAATTGTATTTTGGGAACATAGCACATGATAGTGGTCAGTAAATATTTTTAATTAATAAATGATTGAAAACAAAAAGGAGTTTCAAGGAAACTGTGTGACTTAACCTTTGTTAAGAGATCTAAAAGGAGGCTGGTAAAAACTAAGAAGAAGTAAACAAATTTGATGATTTGATGAAATATATGATTACTGTTAAGTTTGTGAATAACATGAAGGTGAATATTGTCAAGAGTATCCAAAAAGATAGACTATGGAGTTTGTCCTGGGAAATGAGGAGTAGATCCCCTGTGATTAAATCTGAAGAAAAGCAGGGTATTGGAGTATAGAGAACTTACTAATGTCAAAGACATATGTATTAGAAGCAAAAGAGTGAGGCCATAGGAACTTAGGTGTGGAACATAGGAACTGGTGTTTATGATGGTATGAATTGTACTCTAGATATCATCTATATGCTTCCTCAAAAAAAGCTCTTTAAAACTGGGGATCATGTCTGCCCTCTGCTTTCCTATTGCCTGGGAACCCATATTTGCCCAATTAATATTTTAAGTTAAGTTGAATTAAAGCCCCATTTTTTCAGAAAGTCTGCCACCTTAATTCTTATAGCATTTTTTAGACTTGATTTCTTACAGTTACATCCATGTAAATTCTACTTCATTGCAACTTTTTGAAAAATAATCAATATTTGTTGTATCTACTTCCTCATCACTTGATCTCGAGCAGTGATTTTTTCTAAAATGTTCTACTATTGGAGATTTCAAGAATACGTTTTCAGTTGCAGTTAGTGAGAAGTACATATTTTTTGGCAATTATGACAAGAGTTACAACAAGAAACCTGGCAACAGGTTTTTAAAACATGTTTCTGGTTTTTGGGAGGGTTTTTCAGCTCAAGCATCTGCAAACATCATCAGAATTCCATGATATAATCTACTAGCTACTATGAAATGCTGATGACTAACCTCTGGAACTGCACATCCAAGCGGTCAGACTTGTATATTGTGAGTCACAAAAATGTGGATTTAGAGTCAGGGAGAAGAACACCCAGGGAAATCTGTATATATGCAGAGATATTGATTGAGAAGTAAGTATAAGAGAAGCACCCAATTCTATCAGGAATTTTGTGTCAATATTGTACCATCAACTCATCTCAGACTAATATCGAGTAACTACAGAATCTTAATGTAAGTTTTCACCATCAAACATATTTACTTCCATTTAGAGGTATTAAATTTCATGGTAATAAATGCTTTGCACAATAAGAAATATATGGAAAATTATTTTTCAAAAATATCTTACTGTTAATTCTTAGGTCTTATCTTAGTTACTAAATCGATATTTTTTAGAATATGAGGCCCAGAAAACTATATATTTAGTTAGTGCCCAAAGTGGATTGGATGTATCTTAAAGTTTGAAACTTTGATTTTATTCCTAAATTGTCTTGGTGTGTGTATCACAGATTATGGAGACACAGTGATCCCTAGATCTGTTATTCCCTAGATCCGTATTCTGTTATTTAAACTGTTAGTGCCAGTTTCTGACATTTACCACAAGGAAGAACAACCCGAATGCTTCCGTTAGGAGAAATTACTTGGCGTAAAGGACAAACAGATCAAATCCTGACCTTCCACTGTGTGACCTTGGCCCAATCAATCAATGTCCATGAGTTTTAGTTTTCTCATTTGAGAAATGGAGATAATGAAATATGTTTAATAGACAACAGTTTGTGGGAATTAAGTGAGGGGCATGAGAAATCATGATGAGTTGGTGGGTCTTCAAGTAGTTCAATAGCAATATGAGAGGCAAAACCAGAGAGATCAGCGGGAGTGAGGTTATAAATGGTCTTGTAGTTGCAGGGAGTCATTTGAGCCTGGTGGTAATAGTTTTTCAAATGCCATGTGGTCTCATGGGCTTTATTTTATCAGAGATACCTAAGTAACTTTTCTTCCCTCTTCTTGAACAATCTCTGCCCCATTCAGCCCAAGACTCACTGTCTAAGAATCCTGAAGAAGATGATTGGGATGTTGTTTCAAGATTCTTTGAGAACACCGAGGGGAAAGTGGTAGTGCTAATCTCCTGGCCAGCAAGAAGGGTTAGCAGTCACAACTTGGGCCCTCTCAGTGGAATCTGCCAGGCAGTGAGGGAGAGTTACACTCAGTGGCACTGAAGCATAAACAGGAATTATTGAGCACACATTTGAGGATATGAATATAACTGAGATATGTGTGCTGTTAACTAACACATAGTGGTTTATTTTTTATATGCAGGTAAAAAACAAATTAAAAGGTTACACCACAACTTCTGTGATAGGAGTTTGGATAATGAGCACTGGGTATTGTATGAAACTGATGAATCACTGAACTCTACCTCTGAAACTAGTAATATGAATTAATTGAATTTAAATTTAAAAAAAAGAAAAAAAACTTCTATAGGGAAAAAATTCTCTGTAGAGAAAACACTAATCTTTAAAGAGAGGAATCTTGGGGCGTCTGGGTTGAGCGTCTGGCTCTTGGGTTCAGCTCAGGTAGGGATCTTAGGGTCCTGGGATCAAACCCTGTGCCTGGCCCCATGCTTGGAGTCTGCTTGACACTCTCTCTCTCTCCCTCTGCCCCTCCCCCTCCATGCTCTTTTTCTCTCTTTCTAAAATAAATAAATAAATATTAAAAAAAAAAAAAAGTGAGAGGAATCTCCATAGAGATGGACCTTAAGGGATATGGAGGATGTCTGGAAATGGAGAAGGATATGGGAAAGGGGAATGCATTGTTCTAGAGGGAAATTGTACCAATGTCACAATAAGCCCAAACCTGTAGAGCTGAAAGAGGTAGGATCTGGTAGGATTGTTCTTGGGGTTAGCTCTACTATAACTGACCATATTTTATTTTAATCCAAGAGGAGATATAGGTGAACTTTCTTTTTCTGCCTCTGAGTAGGTTTCAAAGGGCCTTGCAGGGATGTCATGCCAGAGGTTATCATTCTCCCTTTCCTCCACCATTTCCTCCTCAAGATAGCAGATGTCTTTGCAACCATCACTAGCTTGCTTACATCAGCTCACATCAGAATTACTTTTCTGAAGGCCAAGTACTACTTTCCAGGTGTTTGTTCAACAGTTGATTTATGTTACTCATCTGCAAAGCATCTTAGGATGCTCCATAATAAGCTGCTTCGCCACAGCACAAGTTGAAAATGAGGTTCCTGATGGGAAAGTTCCGTGTTCATTTTATGTATGTAGTGGAATCCAAAACAACACTCTTAAATGCTAGGTTTTCCTCTCCAAACATTTGTCTAGCAATTTATTACTGTTGCTTATCTTCTCTCCAGAAGATGACCTCAGTCCCTCTGTGTGTATGTGTGTGTGTGTGTGTGTATTTAAGTGTGTGTGTTGGTTCCTATGTGTGCTTCAGGTATGTCTTTTCTGTAAACCTCCCACAATATACTAAAGATTGTTCTCTCATTGCCTTTTGTTTGTGATCAAGACTTTAGGAATTGGGGCTAGATATCCCACTGTAAAACTTCCACGAGCCTTTCTTCCTAATTCTAGGAGTGAGGGCTTTTTAGCATTGAATAAGACATTAAATGTAAAGCCCAGCTTGGGCCAGGGTTCCTCCCAGTCAGGATTCTTTGTGAAAAGCAGCTTCACCTTCAGCAGTTAATTACTCTTGAAAGAAAACACTCCCCAGAGACCTTCTTTGTTTTGAGACAAGAGGTGCAAACAGGGCTGCACGACCACGAAGTGTGTGCCAGAACATGCTCCAGTCCATAGTATGGTTGTCTCTGCAGCAGGGATTCTCCTTACTCCTCAAAATTCCCCCCTCCTCCATCCACACTTAGATCCCAGCAAACACTCATTTGGTTTAAGAATACCCACTGATTATTAAAACAAAAAGATCCTGTCAGTGGAATACTGAGAAAGGGATGGAGAATGAATTTATAGAAACCCGATGATTAGTGAAATTCAATAACTTCTTTGCTCATGCAATAAATGTGGATTGAGTTCTTAGTATGTATCAAATCCCTATGTTAGGAGTTGGAGATCCAAGATATCCATAAGGAAGTCACAGTTTGGAGAGCATGATGCCCTTGTGGAGAAAATGACAGTATTGTTTTGTATTTATATTTGTATTATTTATTTTCCTCTGGTCAGTACAGCCCAACCTGTAAGCCAGAAACTTGGCAGATTGAAATTATTGCAAGGAGCCTCTGATATCATACATCTACCCATCATTGTCTATAGATTAAATAATTGATAGATCCAAATTTATATATTCTCTATTTACTAAATAATTAGTAATATTTCTAAATATTTATTCAAATTATCAAATAGTTATAAAAGGTTATTTGTTTTGAAAAAACTATGAGTATTTTCTTGACAAATGGTAGTAGTAGTATAAGTTAGTAGTATAATCTAATAAAAAGTTTTTATATAAATACAAGCTACATAAATATTTAAAAAGGAAATCTAATACTTTAAAAATAGATATTATCTGTGAACCATTGGCCATTTAAACTATTAACATGAATGAGCCTAGGACATATTTATCTTGAAACAAATAATGAGTAATTTGCTAATTTTTTTTTTCACCCATAAGGGATTTTCCAAGAGTTTTTGAGATTTAAGTTTATTCTTCCATTTATTCTAGTAGTATTTATTGAGTACCTACAAGATACTAACACAGAATATTGCTTAAAAACCTGACAAATACTTGTGAGATTAATCATTTAATAAATAAATAAATTAATTAATTAATCATTTAATAAAATATATGGATAAATTTATTTCTGTGCAATGAATCTGCTTTTCTTATTAGTTTTTACATAAAGTTGTTAATACTTCAAACAAAATGTTATCGACTCCAATAAATAATATGGTCTTCAAGTATGAATGCAGGAAAAAAAGTGGATGCAACAAAAATGGTTTTTACTACAAAAATTGGAAAGATTTTCCCTCTAATTGGCTCTCTGACTTGATGCTTGAATTACCCTCTTATATCATGTGTTTGATGTGAAACTGTTAAATAATTTTATTTTAAATTTTCCAAAGTTCAAAAATTTATAGATGTATTGAAATAATCCCTGATAGTTTTGTTCTATATTCAAGATTAGTAACAGAATAAGTACTGAAAAATAAAAGCAAATATAAAATCAGAAATTCTGGTAGTGTGGTTATCTGCCCAATGCATTTTACTGCAACAGTTAGAAGACCAAAGAGTGTTCCTAGTTAATGAAAGTCCTTGAAAGCCTCCTTCACTCCTAAATTTGAAGTGTATGCTAAATGAAACATTCATTCTTTTGCAGACACTATGAAATGCACCAGTTGCCATCTTCTGAAACATCTTTATATTCCAGAATCTTATATATAGTTTATTGTCCCTGAAGTTTAGGAAGTTGTGACCCTTAAAACTAAAGATTGTCAGAACTCACTAAAAGATAAGTGGCTGCTTCTGGGGCCTGGGTCAGGTCTAGAACCAGCCAACATTCACCAGCAAGGGACAGACGAGTAGGTAGTGACAGTTTTTCCATCTTCTCAAACTAACTGTGCATATACTTAATTAAGGGACGATTGCTTACTAAGGGCTATTAAACACATCAAGATGGAATTTGCAGAGTCTAGCCAGGTAATGACCTTCCTAAACTTTGACTGTGGATAAATTGTGAGGTTGATACATTCTGCAGTTTCTTGGATCCCCACCTTCCTAGATCCCTTAGATCCCCAGATACACCTCCTGAAAGCAAGAGGGAGACAAGTGGTGACATATGGTTGCCAGATTCTCTAAGCAGAGGTGAATATTTGATTTAATGGGTAAACCCTTAATTTCAAAATGATTTTGAAATTAGAACCACTCCTAGAAGCTGAATGGACTTTTACTGCCTAATGGCATATCTGTTCCTTTAGAGATACTTCCCAGATAGAGACAAAACCATAAATGTTACCTCACACTCATGCACAGGTTGTGTTGGAATCTAACTTGTGAACTGTGGAAGAGATTTGACCATTGTCCCATGTCCACTGCTATCTCATTATCTTACCACCTACTACAGTTGCTTTATAACAATATTACTATTATTTTGCTAAATTAATACATCTAGTAAATGTATGTTCTCAGCAAGAACTTGTTAAACTTGTTTTGTGTGTGTGTGTGTGCGTGTGTGTCTGCGTGTCTGAGTAGGTGTGACCCATTAGTGTAACTTCACAGTGGCCCTGTTATTTCTCTGTACCGACTCACATAGACCTTAAAAACAAAGCACTTTAAATACTTCAAAGACATGGAAACATTAAGATCAGCTGATTTTTTTTAAGCACCATTTTAAAATCTGTGACGTGAAAAATGAGTTTTTCTTGGCAATATTCAAGGAAAGTTGTGGTTAGTGTTTTTAAAGCCTTCCTACCATGCATTTTGAAGTAAATTCTACCATGAGCTGATTTGCCATCTTTCTGGGTCTCATAGCTTTTTTCCACAAAATAAAAATGTTCTGGTAGGTGAAATAAGGCCTCTACTTCTAAGAGTTTGAGATTCTGGGAAATAAGTATTTTGTAATAAATACATTTTGTTATAAACTTAAGAGAAAGAAAACTTTGGAATTGCATTAAATAAAACTGCGAATTAGTTCTTATCATGATGTATAATTAATTCCCTGATGATTTTGGTAGAGCAAAATTTTCTGTCCAATATGTTTGCAGATCACTACTTTTTATACCTCAGAATTTACCATATAGTATGTACTCAATATGTTTTAGAATAATCAAATCTGGCAAAAAGGACTTGCTAAGGTCAACTCAGGTCTTCTGCCTCCTCTGGAGTTTTCTTCCACATTAGCTTAGCTTCTCAATGTGAGATTTCATAAATTTAGCCATTTTTATTGACAGAAAAATAGCATTCAGATATAAGATTGAAATTATTATACTCTAACATGACAATCGGGACAATAGATAAATACACTACCTGGGCATTCCTAGAATTAAAGGAACCAAAGAGTTGTATTTTCTTCACAGTTATAAAGAAAATGGAAACTTAAGCCAATAATTGAAAAATAGGCACAATAATTGAAATATAGGTCCCAAATTTTGGTATTGTTTTTTCTTTTAAGTGAAAGAAATTGGTTTTTGTTTAGTTTTACAATGTCTGTGATTTTAAGACTGTTTGGTCACTAGCACATGGTTATGGTTTTGTAGGTGAACATTTTTCTAGTTTTTATTCAATTTACAGTGATAACATTAATGTACATATTTCCCCCTTTTTTGTTTAAAAGAAAAATGGAAAGATGCACTAGTAAACTACTACTGGAAGTCTTTTGTATTCTGTTCATGATATCAAGCTGTCCTGAGATCTAGAAATGTAACTTATTAAAAATGCTTTATATTTACCTAGAAATATTATATTAATTCTTAACATTAATTTATTGCAATAAGATAGCCATGTTCAAAACTTGAAAAAATATGCCTGTCAAATGTATTTACTATTAATTTCATCTTGCAGGGGGTAAGATTATAAAGTCAGTGAATGGAAGCAGAATCACACTGAAGGTGATAAAGTCCCGTAAATAGCAATATGCTTTGTTTGTGGACCTTATGTAGTGATTTAAGTTTCCGGTCTAAACGTAGCAGCAGAGAGTAGCTGGGCTAGAGTGTGGCAGCCTGGATTCAAATTCTGGTCCAGTCATTTTCTAGCCACGTGACCTCGGGAAAGTTAGTTCACCTCTCCGTGCCTCAGTTTCCTTATTGGTAAAATAGAGCTGATACAGGGCCAACCTACAGTGTTAGGGGAATTAAGTGATTTAAAATATGGGCCAAGCACAGAGCAAGTGCTGCATCAGTGTTACCTATTATCATTATAGCATAGAAATGTACATAAGAGAATAAAAAGTTCATGTATGCTATATAAGTTTACAGTTTTTGTAAATGTGTGCTTGGTCACACGAGTTAATTCTGTGCATTATGTAGTTGGTACATCCCATTCTTTCCTCTAATGTGTTGTATTAATTTATTTTTTCTTCAGTTGATATGTGTATGCACTGAGTCAGAGTGTAAAATGCATTTCTATGTTCCAAAAAAAGGTTCCCCTTTCAAAGTCACTATTTTTTTTTTTTAAAGATTTTATTTATTTGATAGAGATAGAGAACAGAAGTAGGCAGAGCAGCAGGTAGAAGGAGAGGGAGAAGCAGGCTCTCCACTGAGCAGGGAGCCCAATGCGGGGCTTGATCCCAGGACCCTGGCATCACGACCTGAGCTGAAGGCAGCCGCCCAACCGACTGAGCCACCCAGGTGCCCCTCAAAGTCACTATTCTGGAGCATCTGAATTCCTCGGCTCCTGCCTCCTGAAAGCTTTCAGAGTGCTGCTTCAGTTTTGTTTTCTTTTTCTTCCCCCCTCTGGTGAACAATTAGCAGTAAAACTGGCTCTCTCTCGGGGATGGAGAGTGAAGATAAAGGTCTAAGTAGCTTGGGAGAGCAGGAGATTGCCTCCAGGTGTAGACTGGGCGGGAGACAGGGGAGGTGGGTGGAGAGCTCTAACAGGGTGGAGGTGGAGAAGCCCTAGAGCATGCAGCAACCTGTGCTCAGACTCTGGGTTGGGCTGTGAGGGGTGGAGAGCTCCGCTGAGATGAGACATGTTGGTCCTGCGAAGGACAGGGTGCAGGTTGGGAGAAGCAAGAGAAAATGTTTGAGTATGCTTGCTCTTGCATGACATGAGATGTGGTTCTGAGAACAGCACGGTTGAAAACTTGGCAGGGAAAAGAAAGAGGGATAGACGGGGTGGGGGATAAGGTGGTGAAAGAATTTAGGGGAAGAGGTAAGGAAATGATGGAGTCAGTTGAGTGAGAATCTTGACATACTCTCCTCCTTATGACTCAAGGTGACAGCTTACTGCTCTTAAGCCAATTAAGAGCTAAATCCAACAATGGGAAATGGAAATTGGTACTGGATGCCATGTGTGAGAATAAAAAGCTGTTGCTGCATTAGTGAAGTCCAAAGTTTCTCTGTAGCTGATGAGGAGCTTTTGTCTAATTGTTGAGTCCATAATGAATCTAACAAGCGCAAAGGGTAATGGGTGTGGTTTTCAGTGTGATCTACTTTGGGGCTTTTCTAAGGAGGTAGTGAACCACCTAAGAAATGAGTGAGATGATATAGTTATGCACTCAAATTGGTAAACAAATGGTAGGAATGCCATGAAGGACAATTATCTTCTGCTGGATAATCCATACCCCTAGGTCACAAAAAAGACCACCCTCCCAACTCTCAAGCATTTCTGAGATTTCTTGGAGAATTTCATCAAAGTGTCCATAAACAGATCAGATGATGCCATGTGTGCCACTGTCCTTGGGCAGATAACCCCCACCCTCCCACTGGGAAGAGCTGGATCCCACAACATGACTACGTGGGGAGAAGAAAAGAAAAAGTCATTGTCTTTTACTTTGGAGGGGTATGAAACTGACAATGCATTGTATCTTTCAAAGATGAAGATTTTTGTATCATTGTCTTCCTCAATATCAGGCAGGGGCGGGCCAGGACAAATTCTGAGTAATACACACCATACTGTTCTCAGTTGTGTGCGTTTCACTCTCCCAGAACAAAGGCTTTCTCCTGGGCCAAACTATGCTTGTCTCTTTCCTTTTTTTTGCTTGTCTTTTTCCTGTAATTAAAGTCTGTACCTCCCTCCTCACCCCATAATGATTATCAGTGTAACTTTTTGTAAATAACTTTACTCAATTATTAAAAAATAATTTATAGGATAGAAAGGGAAATAATTTTTTTGTTTTAGAGCTTCTAAGGCATTTTTTAAAAATACCATATTTGGGGGATGCCAGGGTGGCTCAGTTGGTTAAGCAGCTGCCTTCAGTTCAGGTCATGATCCCAGGGTCTTGGGATCGAGTCCCACATCGGGCTCCTTGCTCAGCAGGGAGCCTGCTTCTCCCTCTGCCTCTGCCTGCCTCTCTGCCTGCTTGTGTTCTCTCTCTCTCTGACAAATAAATAAATAAAATCCTTAAAAAAAATACAGTATTTGGTAATTGCAATGAATAAATAGATAGCTACATAAAATGTGTCCTCTCTTTATGTGGCTCTTCCTAAAAGGTAAGGGCTGGCAACATGTGGAAAGCATGAATTGAAGGGCAGGAAGAGCTTCTGTCTCTCACTCACCCGTGTGCCTCTGGGTTTGACATGTATGAGATGGGCCCACCAGAAACTGAGGTATGCATGAGGGATGGGTTAGTGACCTAGAAGAGAATGTCACCTTAAGGGAGAGTCAGGAAGATAACTTTGGTCCAGGAAACAACACATTGGTTGTCAGAGGGAAAGACACACTCATGAATACACTACGGTGTTCATCATATCGATCTGTCTCCTGACTTCAATGCATGCCTAATTCCACTGGGATAGGAAGTGCTCTTATAAAACTGAGATGATATTTTTACGAATGCCTACAAACACTGATTACCAGCAGCACCGATACATGGTTTCCGGTTGGCAAAAAAAGATCTTCCTTGTGGAACCCATTGTAGTTTCTACATTTTGAGTATTCCAGGAGATGGTGTTGTGTGGCAGAAGATGATGATAATCCTGTAAAAGTGCTCATCTCTGAGCACTGTACCCATTGGAGCAAAATTCCGAGTGACTATAAATCCCAGGTTGATTCCAGGATGACCTATTGACTCCTAGGCTCTCGTGTGAACAGAACTAGCTAACTATGGAGTAAAAGAAGTTGTACACTAGCTCCTGTCTTTGAAAAGATCTTTTGTAAAATCTTAACAAGGAAAACTAATACATACCTTAAGCCAGGTAAACTGGAATTTACTATCAAATTTTTGCTGCCAAGGCATCAAGCTCTATAATACATCAAACACCAAAACAAAACAGGAAACAAACCTGGCCACCAAATCTACCCATCTGTCCACCAAATAAAAAACCATGTTTTAAGAAACTTTGATAGGTAGTGATGCTAATATGGTATCAAGATAAAAGTCATGCTAGACTCAAGGCTACATTTGGTTAGCTCATATTAGCTCTGAACTTTGGTCACATTCAATTCTTTAACACCACTGGATTATAGTTGCTTTCAAATAACAAATACGACCCTTGTGAATCTTCCACAGTAATCCAGCTGTTGCTGGCTACAAGAAAAGATCAAAGGTAAAAGTTGCTTGTCCTCTTTGAAGCACAGATTCTACTAATGTGGAATGGTATATGAAGCCAGTGGATAATTACTTAAGGTTTTATAGTATATAAAACCATAGGGTTTCATTGTATAGCGGGGAGAGTCTATAGGAGGTCAGGGAGATGTTACACTAGTGAGCAAATAATCCGTCATTTGAATCATATGGTTCGAATAACCATAATCATATGGTTAGGCATATTAGTCATTGAATAAAAGCTCAGGTTATTGTTTCTTCTTCTAGGATAAATTTGTTTCTAATTTTTGGAATAAAATCGAAATCAATTAGCAACCCTATGATAAAATATGGTAGAATATTTGGAGAATTTCAATGTGAATATTCTTCTACTCTCAAACTATATATGAACTTTATGTTAGATATATAACATGTATAAATATGCTAAGAATATTGAGAAAATCCAGAATAGAATCATAAAATTTATTTATATGGGGAAGTAAGCTTAATATAATAAAATATTTATTCAGTCTAGAAAGCTAAAGCTTGGGAAAGATAGTTATTTTCATTTCAGGTCTATTTAGTCAGCAAACATTTATTATTGAGCAATGGTTACATTTTTCCATCATATTCAGTTTCTCACAGTTTTTAACATTCTCTTTTGAGTTTGTATGCATCTACTTTTTGCTCTCTCTGCTTGACTACTTCTTATCTTCAAAGAATCACTTTGGGCTGAGCCCTGGAATCCTTTTTGAATCTCTAGACAGACGGTAAATACTCTTTCTATAGGCTCCTGGGATGCTCTGGACTTCTGACAGAGCATTTTTCCCTTTTAGGTTTTAGGCTTTAATTTTCCCTAAAAAGTAAAACGAGACAAAACAATAGCAAAACAACAAACTCTTTAAACTCCTTCAGTTCTCACACAGTGCTCAGAACATAATATGCAATCATAAATGCTGTGTATATGAGTAAATCAAGAAAAATAAATTATTTTTAATCCTTTCAGAATAACGCAATCAAAGAATAAAGAAGGTAATATGGAGAAAGTGATGTTGAGAATCCACAGAATTCAAGGAAATCTCTTTTAGACAACCCCTCCCCAAAAGTAATCCTGGGAAATCCCCTTGAAAATTTCTGGTGGCTCAGTTGGTTAAGCCTCCCACTCTTCATTTTATCTCCAGTGGGAATCTCGGGTCCTGGGATCCAGCCCAGGACTGAGCTCACACTGAGCCATGAGTCTGCTTCTCTGTAGCTCTCTCCTTCTGCCCCTTCCCTTCTTCATGCATGCTCTCTCACCCTCTGAAATAAACAAATGTCTTTAAAAAAGAAAAAAAAGAAATCTTCTGGATTTCTGGATTGAACATTTTTAGCTTTGAGATTTTTTTTTTTTAAATGAGGATTCAAAAGTACATAAAATTAAAGGCTCAAACCACGTCCAAAAATGTTATCTTCTCAAGGTCCAAACCAAAGAAACTTTAAACTACAAAAGGAACCGGTCTTGGATGAGAAGCTACTTTCTGAGAGAAATGAAATCCAACTCATTCAGGACTAATGTGGACGTGGATTAACTTGATATTATGTGTGATCATCAAGGTCATCTCTTGGAAACATTCAATTCCCTGGAGATAAAAGCAAATGAGAAAGCGCTAAATTACCGAGAGGCAACTCAGCTCCCTCACCCAGGGCCCTCACTATCCCCCCAGCATTCCCTAGGGCTGCTGAGGAAGCAGGAAGGAATGCCTCCTCCTCATTCTCTGCGCATCACCTTAGGACCTGGCTTCCACCTCCAAGCCCAGAGGCTGCCTCCTTCCATTGACCTTTTGGATATGTCTTACAATCAGAAGGAACACATCTGAAATACCTCTATGACTGTTTTCATTCTGACTTGAATTGCAGTTGACTGTTTACACATTTCCTCCTAAGTATTCACCCTTCTTTTACATTTGCAAACACACGTGCGTGCACACACACAAATACACTCAAATGTAAGCTCTTAGAAGAAAAAGATTTGATCATAGAGTTTTTCATATTGTAACTTAATGTTTTCAAAGAAGGAAGAAATTAATAGTGGAGAGTAAATTCATGGAAAGTGCTTAGTTAATGCTTGTGGATTGTTTTCCTAAATAAAAGAAAACTATAAAAGAAAGAAAGCATAGAAGGGAAGGAGGAATGAAGGGAGGAAGGGAAGATATTGGGACACAAAGTTTACTGTATATTGAAAAATGCAATTAGAAAGCACCATTTATATACCCTTGAATTGGGAGTATTACAATAACATATTTATGTGTCTCTCTTTTTAATAAAGAATTTATGATAAAAGGACATTAAATAAGGAAAGAAAAAATGTGGTTAAGAGAAATGAAGAGATGTACTCTGCTGTTTTTAAAATGTCCCCTGAGATTAATTTATACTAGGGTGTGGATTTTGTGACCTTGCATATGCAAGCCTGCACTTATTGTATCTGTGAAAAATAAAACAGAAGCCTATCCAGTTTGACTGAGATCTTGGCATAGGCTAAAGAAAGTTAAAGAGACCTAGTGTTTTTAACTGGCTAACATTATAAAATGCCAGAATTCTCAAAAACTGGAGGCTAGTTGGTAAAAACCACCACATTTATGTTGCAAGATTATGGAGTTCCCCCAACTCTGAAAATGGCACAGGTTTTTGATATTTTTATGTTTATCTTAAGTCGGAATGACCTGAACATGAAAGGAAATCATTTATTTTCTGTGTCAAAACTAAATTGACCTTGTAGAAGACAGAGCAGTTTTAAAATTTCTGGTTGTATTCCTATATCCGCACATATTATTGATTTTCTTCAGCTCTTCTCACAAATCCTGTATCTAGAATCCTACTCTCATAAGCCAGATCACAAAAGCCCACCCAGTCTGTCATCACCACCGTTTTTCAAGAAGTGTTTATCAGCCCTCAAGTGGAGTGTTTGGGCAGCCGCCACTCTGGAAACCACTGTGAAAATGAGAGGATTGTCTGATTCATCACCTTGGAAAGAGGATGGGGGTGTTGCTTCTGGAAGTGGGTTTGGAGAGGAACCCGAGGCTCTAAAACCTCACCAACACGTCCCCATTATTCTGTGAAAACTTCTTCATCTTCCTCTTAAATACCAACTCAGCCCGTAGAGATCTTGCTCTTCTCTCTTTTCATGGGCACTCCATCTCTGTTGCTTTCCTAAAGCAACGTGATCCCGGACATGGAAGCTTGCCCCAGTCGTCTCTGGAAGGCTTGGATACTTTTCCGGGTCAAACCAGACAAGTACTGATTCTGGACTTTTATTATCAGAAAAGCAAGAAATTATGTAAGAAGTTGTGTGTCATAATGCAATCAGGATTTTTTTTTTTTTAACTGGAGCACTAATATTTACCTTTTGAAAAAAAAAAGAACTCAAAAACATTCTCATTTAGAACAGCATCAAAGATGACAGTATCAAAAGAAGATGTTGTTTTAGAAGGTTAGAGGTGAAGGACACAAAGACGTGGGTGAGGAAAAGAATTCCAGTTTGCTTTTTAAGAAAACTGATTCCTCCAGGAAAAAAAACATGTCCTTTGAGATATATAAAACTTGGTAATAAAGATTATAAATTTCAGAATGTGATTTCTTAAAAAAAAAAAAAAAAAGAACAGCAGGATCTGATATTCTTTGTGAAAACTACTTTGTTGACTTAATCTACACACAGATCTTCATTAAAAAAATACACACACGCCACGCTAAAACTGCTTATTCAGTGACGCTGCTCACCAAAGGAATTATTCTTTGACTCTGTTTTTAGTTGGGCGTGGAAAGGTAATTTTCCCCCTTGGCTGGAACCTTGGGGAGGAGCCAAAGTGAACACCCATGTGAACACAAAACAATTAGGAAAGATTCATTCTGAATCAGTTGGTTCCCACGAACAAGCTGGGATTTATTAATCTACCCTGATTAAAATTAATTAAAATACAGACTTGGGAGTGGGTAATCCAGTGACCAGGGAAAAAGACAATCAGGGGTAACTAAATATTTTAACATTCTGAGGGGGCGCCTGGGTGATTCAGTGGGTCAAGGCCTCTGCCTTCAGCTCAGGTCATGATCTCAGGGTCCTGGGAATCTAGCCTCAGCACGGAGCCTGCTTCTGCCTATCTCTCTGCCTGCCTCTCTGCCTACTTGTGATCTCTCTCTCTGTAAAATAAACAAATAAAAAATAAAATAAAATAAACATTCTGAGATCATAAGGATGAACATTAGTAAGATATAACGTTAGTACCATTATTACTTTTCTTATTAATCATTATTTTTAAAGAATGAGAAAAATATTAGTGTTATAATTTCTATCTCAGAAACTTCACTTTATGAAAGCATAGACAGGTATAATTCTTGAAAATTTGATATTCTCGGTGCTTAGAATTCATAATTCTTTTTAAACAAAGAAATTTGTTTCAGTTTTCTGCTTAGACTATGCCAAGTCAAATTACTAAGCTTGTGAGGTAACTTTCTTTGAGAAATTAAAAATAAATTTTATTTGAGAATATAACTTTCTTTTCCAAGTTTTACAGAGTTAAAGGGTTTTTTTATGGAAACATTAGAGTATGTAACAACTTTCTTTTATACAATATTTGCTTTAAAGCAGAAGCCAACATAATAGTTATAAATAGTTGCCTAACATGCATGGGACATTGGTTTTCAAAGTTATGAGTAAGAGGTCAAATTCAACCCATCAAGTTTATTGGTACAGCTACAAATAGCTTTGGAGGAAAAAAAAAGGCACCACCCAAAAATCATTATTTAATTCACAAGTGCAATTAGTTACAAGGATTTTCAGCCATAATTCTGTAAAGTCTTAGAGCATTATTCCAGCTAATAATAGCAGAGGTCAATGGTGAAAAGTTGATCAGAATATAGCATAATTCTGAGAGTTACCTTGCTTTGATCATGAAAATATGTTGTGTGCATATAGATTGAAAATTAAACCTCATTAGATTTTATCTTCTTGAGAGGTTCTACTAGCTCAAATTTATTTTTAGAATTTTGTTTCTCTCCACTTTATACAAAGCAGACTCACAGTTAGACTTCCAGAGTAACTTTACAGCACTATAAAATAATCTCCGGTGGAAAAAACACAGTGCTTCATATTCGGAGTTGGGCAGACAAAGAAAAAGTTATGTTGAAACAGTTTTGATTAGTGACTAGTGAGCCTATTGGAAATCATTATTGACTTGAGATAAAGAGACCTTTGCTCCTACAACCAGCAAATGACACATCAACCAGCAAATGACACATCACTGAAGTATTGGTTTCATTTTTCTCACCTGAAAAATATGGCAAGAGCCGCCAACCAACACCCACTTATTTAACAGGAGTATTTTGTTTATAATGATCATAACTGAGAAGAATTTTGAAGTTGGAAGATATGGTGCAAAGACAATTTTAACATAACAGAGTTTTACCTTAATATTTAGGCAGAATATGATTCTATAATCTGAATAGTTTTTCTCTTCAATTTTCCAGAAACTATCAGATAAGTAGTTTACCTTTTATTGGAAAGAAAACATGAATCGAAAGCTATTTTTAATTAAAATGCTCTCTTAGTTGAGCTGATCAATTTTTATCCATTATCTTTACCTATGTATTTTTACATGTCATAGTCATATTGTATAAATGATCTACCTCACAATATTTTTAGTGAATATGATTTTGCATTTTTAAAAGTATTGTGATAGTCTGTCCTTATCAGAATTCTCTCATTAAATTGTTTCAGTAGGGATGCCTGGTTGGCTCAGTCAGTCAAGCATCTGCCTTCAGCTCAGGTCATGATCCCAGGGTCCTGCGATCAAGTCCCGCATCGGGCTCCTTGCTTAGCAGGGAGCCTTCTCCCTCTGCCTACCACTTGCCCTGCTTGTGCTCTCTTTATGACAAATAAATAAATAAAATCTTTAAAAACAAAAAAATAAAAAAATAAACTGTCTCATTAAACCAATATATTTGAGGTTTTTTACTTTTTTGCCCTTCAATTTTGCTTTGTTATTACAGGTGTCTCATTAACATCTCCATGAATTTCTCTTTGATGTCTTATTTATTTATTTATTTATTTGTCTATCTATTTATCTATCTATCTATTTATTTATTTTTTAAGATTTCATTTATTTATTTGACAGAGACACAGCTAGAGAGGGAACACAAGCAGGGGGAGTGGGAGAGGGAGAAGCAGGCTTCCTGCTGAGCAGGGAGACTGATGTGGGGCTTGATCCCAGGACTCTGGTATCATGACCTGAGCCAAAGCAGATGCTTAATGAATGAGCCACCCAGGCACCCCTTTCTTTGCTGTTTTAAATGGCTTCCTTAGGATAGCCATTATTAAACTAAAAGGTAGTATTAACTGCCCTCAGTTAATATATTAGCTTCTTGAAAGTAGGGAATATTTATTGGTGATATCTATGTTCTAGATTCCTAGCATGGCTACTCAATAAAAATCTGTTGAATAAGTAAATGAACAAATTTGCAGAAGTGGAGGAACTATGATATTAATTTCTTTATGATTCTTGAAATATATTGTTCCCAAAAGCATTGCATAATTTATAAAGCTAGTAACAATGTTTTCTTGGGCCCATTTCACCACGACATAGCTGTCACCATCACTGAAAACATTTTTGGCACTCCTCTAGGTAGAACATGTCATCTCAAGATTGTTACAAGTTATGATTCTTTGTGAGAAAAGATAAATACTTTCCAAATACTTTTGGAGTACTAATTTTAAAATATCTTTACTTAACCACTATTCACTTATTTATTCATCTTATTTAACACCCATTCAATATTTGTTATTTGAAGTGTATGTTACATTTGTTTCTTTTCCTTAACCCTAAAGTAATATTTAGTTCAGTGATTTCTTAATCATTTTTAAGAAAATAGTTTTTAAAACTATTATGTGAAGATAACGCTATTGAAAGGTATTTAAAATTTGGCCTAG
Organism: Procyon lotor; assembly: GCA_028646535.1. Classification (NCBI taxonomy): domain Eukaryota; kingdom Metazoa; phylum Chordata; class Mammalia; order Carnivora; family Procyonidae; genus Procyon; species Procyon lotor. The sequence goes on from CM053616.1 coordinate 31,891,291, forward strand.
TTTATATGCAATTAAATTTAATGATTCTTTAACAAAGCCACTCCCAGAATTTTGAAAGAAGTTGCTTCAATTAAAGATGCCTACATTATGGTAGAAAATAAATTGTATAGAAGGATACATTTTTAAAAAGATTTTATTATTGAGAGACAGAGAAAGAGAGTGAGTGCACACATGCATGCACACACACACACACACACACACACACACAAAGGCATGATCTAGGGGAGGGGCACAAGGAGAGAGAGAGAGAATTTTACATTTACACGGGGTTCAATCTCACCAGCCTGAGATCATGGCTTGAGCTGAAACCAAGAGTTGGATGCCTAACCAACTGGCCCTGGAATGATAAACTTTACATCTTAGGCTGAGTTGCTGTACTTTAGTTATGCTGACTCCAAAGTACTGCTTTTCTGAATGTGCTCTTCACCCATTTATGTATTCATACAGGTACAGTACCTGGCATGCCCTAAATTCCTGCATTCATTCAACATTGGCTAGTTCACAGACCTTTCTCCAGTTTCTTAGGTTACAGTAAGAAAACACATTGCCTTCCCCCAAGGAATTTAGAATCTGTGTTGTTCTGGCTACATAAAGTTCCATTTTTTCTCTTTTTTTCCTTTAAAGTACTACCTAGTTTTAAAAATCCTGCTCATTCAATTCCATTTTCATAAAGTTCCTCACTTCCATAGTCAGAATTTATCTCTCCCGCTTGTACCTCTCAGACAACTTTGTTGTTAGCCCTATTTTAAAGCACGTATCCTATTCTGTGTTTTGTTACAGTCAGAGAATGTTGTAATGGTTAAAAGGGTACTCTGGAATCAGACTTCCTGGATTTGATCCCATTTCTACATCACTGCTACCTTGAGAAGTTTCTTCACATCGTTGTGCCTCAGTTTCCTCGTCTATAACAGTAAGAGAACCTATTCCAATGTTTGTGATAATGACTAAATGAAATAATACATGTGAAGTGTATGCACTCGAAGAATGTTAGATATTACTATCTTTCTCTATAGCTTGTGAATTGCTGAAAAAAGATTCTATTAATTTTTGCATCATTGATAATTATCACAGTAAATATCAGGTAGTAGTAATTTAATGAATAATATTTTAATCTAGAACAAATTTTTTAATGGGTCCTTTTTCAGCTTTGGAAATCACCAAAGCATTCTGGATAAATCTTTGAAAGAGTAGATAATTAGACTGATTAAAAGTAAAATGATTAGGTAGAAAAATGAAATTACTTGAAAAAAATATATATCCTTGAAAGTGCAGGTTTATTCAGTGTGGTTGAATTGAAGAACTGACCCCTCAACTGTTTTTCAGAGACTTTGTTGATGGGTACAGTTGGCTTGCTGGGTAAATTTCTTTTTTTTTTTTTTCAAGATCCTATCTATTTGACAGAGAGAAACACAGTGAGAGAGGGAACACAAGCAGAGGGGATGGTAGCGGGAGAAGCAGGCCTCCCGCCAAGCAGGGAGCCCGATGCGGGGCTGGACCCCAGGTCCCTGGGATCATGACCTGAGCCGAAGGCAGACGCTCAACAACTGAGCCACCCAGGTGCCCCGCTGGGTAAATTTCTAAAAGATTTATTGACTTTCAATTACGAGAAAGATGCTTTATACCAAGGTGGGATATGGGACCCAAACACATCATTTACAACTGAAATTATGAAGATCTGGGTCCAAGACTCTTCAACCAGCGTTAGAGGACAGCTCTAAACCCGATGGTCATCCACCAGAAAGGATAAAATAAAAAGGCAGAAAATATTGAGAGTTGTCAAAAATGTAGAGCGATTGGAACTCTCACACGTACATTTGGAATGTAAATTGTTAGAAACACTTTGGGAAATTGTTTGGTGTTATCTGCTAAAACAATGAACATGTCCCTACCCTATGGTTTACTAATGCCAACTCTTTGATATATATGTGCCCCAAATGAATGACTATATGCACTGAAAGACATGGGAATGTTTGTGGAGGAACTTCTATGCGTAATATCCCCAAACTAGAAGTTGCTTAAATGTCCATCAATAATAGAATGAATAATATGTTAGTGTATTCATATAGTGAAATACTATACAGCAATGAGAAAAATCAATAACTATCCCAAACACATGAATGAATCATACAAACATAATATTGGGTGGCAGAGGGGCGCCTGGGTGGCTCAGTGGGTTAAAGCCTCTGCCTTCAGCTCAGGTCAGGATCTCAGGGTCCTGGGATTGAGCCCCGCATCGGGCTTCCTGCTCAGCGGGAAGCCTGCTTCCCCCTCTCTCTCTGCCTACCTCTCTGCCTACTTGTGATCACTCTCTCTCTGTCAAATAAATAAATAAAATCTTTAAAAAAAAAAAATATTGGGTGGGGCAGAGCCAGGCACAGAAAAGAACATACAGTATTATTTCATTTATTTAAATAGACAAAAGCTTGGGGCTCCTGGGTGGCTCAGTCGGTTAGGAATCTGCCTTCGGCTCAGGACATGATCCCAGGGTCCTGGAATCAAGTTCCACATTGGGCTCTCTGCTCAGTGGGGAGCCTACTTCTCCCTCTCCCTCTGCCTGCCATTCTGCCTGCTCGTGCACATGCTTTCTCTCTCTCTATGTATCAAATAAATAAATAAAATCTTAAAAAAAATTCAAGCTAATAGTTACATTTGAAGTTAGTGACAGAAGGCCTTCATGTTCTAGATCATGATCAGAGAACTAGTTACACAGGATATAGTTACCTGATAAAAATTCATTGAGCCATATGCATGTGATAGGTGTACTTTTCACAGGCATCGTAGCTACCCCATATTTATATTATAGGTCAATTTAAAAAGTAATTAAACTTTCCCTATGAGTCTGAACAGCTTTTATGAAGAACTTTTTGAATCTCTTTAGAACTGCCTAAGGGAAGCAGGTGAGCAAAACACACTGTAAAGCCCTTTTCCCAAACGCAAGACTCTGCTTTTGTGTGTCCAGCGGCATCTACGTTTACTCTTCTGTGTCTGGAAGGATAACTCTAAGGCAGCTTTCCTAAAGTTCGAAGGGGAGGGGGGAAAGCGCAAAAATAAAAAAAACAAAAAAACCCTGTCCCTGGACTTCTGACTCAGCCACAGGAAAACCTGGCAATGAGCTCCAACGTTTACCCACCCTATCTAAGAACCTGGGGGCCTTTATGTGAATGGAATTCCTCTGACACCACAGCTATATACCAGAAGAGGTCAAACACGGTGGGCTGCGTAAGTAATAATTAACGTCAACTATTACCAATCGTAGGAACTAAGAGTTTACATTACATTCTTGTGTCCTCATTTCCTTGGGAGTCCAGAGAGGAGAGTCAGTCTCCAATGGAACATTTGATAGTGGGTGGCGGCTCTGGGCGCTGCACCTTTGGTGTGACCAAGCTGTTGTACCTGTGGGCAAAGGAGGAGGGAGGGATGCTGAGGGTGTCTCTGCCCTGCCTCTTCTTTTTCCTTTCACTTTGGCAGCAAACTGCATATAGATCTTGACACTGCAGAAGAGATCAGGAAATAAATTTGTCTCAGATGCAGAGTACCTAAAATTTCTAGGTAGCTAGCATGGAATAATAACACACATTGCTTCTTGCTAACTTTGTTTTTTTTTTTTTTTTTTAAGATTTTATTTATTTGACAGAGAGAAACACAGCGAGAGAGGGAACACAAGCAGAGGGAATGGTAGCGGGAGAAGCAGGCTCCCTGCCGAGCAGAGAGCCCGATGCGGGGCTCGATCCGAGGACTCTGGGATCTGACCTGGGCCGAAGGCAGACGCTTAACGACTGAGCCACCCAGGCGCCCCTAACTTTGTTTTTTTATTGTGCGACTTCAGGTGAACTCAGAAATGAGCTTGATGCTGTCTCTAATTCACTTATTATCACATTCCATGAGATTAGGGAGAGTTTAAAATACAATTAGTGTCATCTCTGCTTTCAATGATCATTAAATTATGTACGTGTTGACCTTTTATGCTTGGCATGAAATCAACTTGTTGGCTAGGACCATTGTTTTTCACTCTACTTGGTTTATGGCAAAACTGACTCTTCACACGACAGTTACTGAATTTCTTCTGTCCCTCCCAAATGTCCAAATCTTCTTTACTTGGTAGATGATGTGACACACACACCCCCCTTTTTTTGTAAGTCATGGCAAAATCCTACTGCTTCTTCCTCCATGTTATTTTCCAAATTTATTTTCTCCTTAAGATTCCGATCACAGATTTTTTTTTTTTCTGGCCTCTACATCATTTCTCTTTCTCTCTGTCATTCCCAAACATTACAATCCTGGTTATTATTTTTTTCTTGCCTGTGTCCTCTAACTATCTGCCAAGGTAGTTGTTAATTGCCTATATGAACACTTCCATTGTTTCTTATATTTCAACTTTTGTTTCTTTCTTATTTCTCTCAAGTTTACCACACCACACTCACATCATTTTCTCTTTTTTATACTTCTATATTCTGTTATATCACTCATGCTTAGGTGATCCAATTTCAGTTAAAATAGCTTTCCCATTCTTTTCATAAATTTTCTCTTCTTCAAGCTTTATTTAGCAAAGCATAAAATAAAGGAGCCCAGTTGTTTTCTCTGTACATCTTCTTCTGTACCTGTAATGTGCTGGCTGGTGTAATACTTGTCTATAATACTAGCTGAAGATTTTGGACCAAATCTTCCAAGAATTTTTAACTTGCTGGTTCCCAATACATAAAATATCAGCTGTATAGGATGAATATGTTGGAAATTTTTGGTTTTCAATTTAGCAGCAGACTGCATAGACCTTTCCCTGTCCCCGTATTCAATAACATCAAGATAAATCATTACTCCAGCCATTGTCCATCATCACCTGGGGTCTAGCTGTTTTTGCTTCTGTGACTTCAAGTCCAGTCCTGGTGCTTTTCTTCAGCCTTCAGATAATATTCCAGGAAAACCCCTAATATCCCCTAGGCTCAAAGACTCAGAAACTGAAAAGGGAAGGAACGAAGGTGAAGAAAGAAAAATAGATAAGCAGAAGAAAGAACAATGATATGCAGAAGAGAAAGGAAAGAAACAGAATGAAGGAAGATACAAAAATACATTAGGGATAGAGGGGAAAACTCTGGTTGGGGAACTTCTTAAGAAAGAAAGTTGCTGGCATTGCATGGGACTTCCAGGGACTTTCTCTTTGCTAAATCATGTGGTCATATGTGGATTAGCTGGCTTGCAAGTTACCATCTGCAAAGAAACACCGTGTGTTTGTGCCTGTAACACAAAAGGCTTCGTTGGTTTTCTAAAATAACATCTGATCACATAGCAATCTAATTTAGTAAACATGGTAAGTGGGCATTAAATTTTAGATAGGATAGGAGGTACTGACAAACACTGTAGAATTTAGACATTTATCCACATGTTTGGATATGGAATATCAAACAAGTGACTGGAAATCAACCAATAAATGTTTAGGAATGGAGAAACACATCTCATTTAAAAAAAAAATGCCTACATCCAGAGGAGCTCTGTTGATGAATGATACAACAAAAGATTAGTGGCTGTCATAACTGAGAAAATACTTGTTCTCTCTTCGAGATTTGTGCGAGTGAGGAGGAATTTAGGTACACCGGACTGGGGATAAATCGAAAGATCTGGCAATTATGGGATTCTTATTAATGAACTATATGTTTCATTGTTCCTACAGGCTAGCATTTCCTTTGGGGGGACTTTGATCTTAGATGGGGTACTTAATCAGGGATTAAATGGATGGCATGATTGACCATGATAATGAACTATTTCTTCCTATAAGAGTCTCTAATCACCAAGTATAGGTCAGGAAACTTGCCTTTTAATAATAATGACAGCAGCCATAACCATCTGTAGAGAGAGAGCATTATAGCTTCAAAAATATGCTATCAAATAATATTTTATTGGCAAGCAAAAAAACTTTATGGGTTCTCATTTAAAACTGAATTGAATTAAATAAGTACTTTAAAAGCCAATGTTTAAATTAGAATTTAGGGCCATGCTTAGTTTCAAAAATCATAGTCATAATATTCATCATGATTATTTTGCGCCTATTTTAAAAAATGTAAAGCAGAAATTGGCATTAAATATATTTTTCTCTGATAAGAAAATGACTCAAAGTTGGAAATTGGAATTTTGAGATGTATCTCTGTCACTTCATCATTTTACTGACATGTATTAGTAAGAAAATTCATGTCGTGAATCAGGAAATAGAAATCTTTATAGATAGAAAAAGTTTTCACAAAGATTTTTGTTTTGAGTATAAAATATATTTGAAAGCATAGTCTATACTTTAAGTAGGAATCCTTTAGAGATCACATCATTATGATGATGATAACTATGTTGTTTTCATAATTAATAATGGTTTATAATATTACTAGCCATTTTAACCAGCAAATGTAATACTTCATGAGTAAGTACAGCTGGCTGCAAATATTGAGGACAGATTTGCTTAGGATGCTGCCACCTTCAGGAAACTTCACCTTACAATAATTTGTATCTGTTGCATTGGAGAATTCATTTCTGTTTAGGGGGCATTCAAATTCCCTGTACTCATATTATGATTTTCTTTCACTGATAACAGAGAGTTGAATGGTGCTCTTGGTATTCTAAAAATTCTATTTTGGAAAGCATTTAAAATGGGCTATGTTATTCTATTTAGTAAAAGAACATCATTTTTATTAAGATATGTGAATTTCATATACTTTAAAATATTATCCCTGACTTAGCAAAATACATACATCACTATAAGTGGTTGGATAAATAACCAAATATCATTCCTTCTTAAAAGGGATTAAGTGATAAAGCAATTTACTTACAATGTCTTAGGGCTTTTAATTATGAGACTATTATGCTTCATTAATTCTATAAGGTATGCTGAAGAAAATTATGCTTTTATTTAAAAATCATCTTTCATTCAATAATGAGTTGAAACATTACTAATTGTTTTGAAGTTCATCCCAGGTCATAGTTCATTATAAATGTGAATCTACCTAACACTAAGGATTTTAGCTATAGAATTTTGCAATTAACAATAAACTCCTCATATTTCTTCAGTTGTCATCATGTCCTGAAGACTAAGATCACAGATGAATAATAATTAAAAAGCATTTCTCTAAACATCTTTCTGTTTGCAGGAACATTAAATTTATGTTTCTAGAGAAATAACATTCTTATAAAACATACATGCCAATGTAAGACATATTAGCTTATTAGATTTTTTTTAAATAAGAACGAATGTTGGGGCACCTGGGTGGCTCACTTGGTTAAGCCCCTGCCTTCAGCTCAAGTCATGATCCCAATGTCCTGGGATGGAGCCTGCTCAGTGGGGAGCCTGCTTCTCCCTCTACCCCTCCCCCCACTCGTACTCGCTCTCTCTCTATCCCTCTTTCAAATAAATAATAAATTTTAAAAATCTTAAATCAAAAAGAAGAACAAATGTTTACTGCACTTATTGAAATTATGCAATAATTACATAGAGTTAGTCATTGTTTTCCACTTGACCTCTAAACCCCTACCTCTCTCTTAAGTAACTTTTTGGACCATGGTACCCGTAGAAACATAATATGCACGGCTACACATGTGTACACACATGTACACACATGTACACATGCATTACACATGCATGTATATATTGTTTTAGGGAATTTAATCTGCATTATGTTGCTCTTACATCATTTGAGTATTTATTTCATTAAAATTAAGATGCGTAAAAAATTTTCTTATATGTAATAAGTTATCCCTGCACTTAGGGGATGATCAAATGGAAGTAGAGAATATTGGCTCATAGATAGGAAAAAGCAAAAGAGTGTCAGGACATAGACCTGAGCTCTTGGTTTGAATCTTGGTTTCTTTATTTGCTTATTATGTGACCTTGGAAAAGTTAGCTAAATTCTCTAAACCTCCACTTCTCATCTATAAAATGGGGAAAATACTTCAGTTTTTGTGGAGTTTAATCAGATAAGGAACGTTAAGTCTTTAGCACAGTGTCCAGGATGTGGAAATCTCAAAATAAACGTGTCTACAGTCATCTACATTCATTCAGTTAGGTGTAGATGAGCAAATTGCCTTGCTTGGTAACCTTGCTTGGTGCATGGTCTACAACCAGCCCTTGAACTTTACTTAATCGATCACATCTGTTTAAAGCTTGCCCTTGTTTTATTTGGCCAGTTATTCTTTGTGTTAATGCTTTCTAAAGACATAGGACATTTGCATATGTGTATGCTCACAAGCATGCTGAGTATGCAGAAGTAGTTCTGTTTTTGTTAAGACAATTCACATGTTTTCATTTTTTTTTAATTTTTAAAAAACTTTTTATTTATTTAAGCAATCTGCACAACCAACATGGGGATTGAACTCATGACCCCAATATCAAGAATCACATGCTCTTCTGACTGAGCAAGTCAGGTGCCCCTAAATGTTCTCATTTAATTCTTTACTCATAAATAACCTTTCTAAATATATATAAGCAGAGAATAGAAGCCAAAGTCCCATTTCCAGTTGATCATACTCTATAAAATACTTTGCAACAAGATTTTTTAAAAATTCTATTCACAGGGTCAACCGAATGGCTAGGTTAGTTAAATGTTTGACTCTTGATTTCAGCTCAGGTTATGATCTCAGGGTCATGAGATCAAGCCCCATATAGGGCTTCATGCTCAATGCGGAGTTGGCATGGGATGCTCCCACTCTCTCTCTGGCCTTCCTGCCCCTTGAGCTCTCAATCAATCAATCATTCAAATCTTCCAAAAAAACTTATATTCACAGAGAATAAGGATATAAAGGAAAATTTCCTCAAGGGAAGGACAAATGGTGAATATCAGAACTAATGGTTTTCTCCTATGTATTGCCTAGTAGTTTCTTAAAAAATTTTTTTTGGAACTTGCTAAACTTCTTAGTAGTTATAGGCATTTTTACCTGATGCCTCAAGATTTTTACACACAGAATTACACCATGTTTAAAGAAAGGCCATTTTTACTTACCTTTTGCCAAACATCTGGTCTTAATGTTTCTCAGAAATGTTATATTGATCAAAACAAGCCAGATGCCAAAAAGTATAGACTTTAAAATTTTATTTTATGGAGTTCATGCACAGTGTATGCAAAACTAATATATGGTGATAGAAATCAGAAAAGTAGTTAATTCCGGGGTAAAAAGGAGCTATTGATTGGAAAGGGACAGAGAGAAATTCTCTAGTGGGATAGATATGTTCTATACCTTGATGTGGATATTGGTTACAGGGATATATATATATATATATATATATATATATATATATATATGTCAAAATTCATTGAGCTGTACAACTAAGATTTGTACATTCTTTTCTATGTAAATTGTACCTCAAAACAAAAACACTTTTTAATTTTATTTATTTTTATTCTTATTTTATCTTATTTTATTTTAGTGTGCAGAAATAATAGAGTTAATGACTAAAGATGACATCAGAGGCCTCCACATCATTCCGTGGTGGCTCAGGACCCTCTCCTTGATGAGCAGAAATAGCAGCCCAAAATCTAAACCCCACAAAACTCCCTGTAGGTCACAAGAGTCAAGGGTTTTACATTAAGATTTTAGATGATTAAAAACCTAGTAACCAGCTGAAGAGGGAAAATGATCACCTCCACTGGAATAACTGGGGTTGTACCCTTTTAATTTGAAATCTTGCCCAATATCCAGGTGCTAATGAAAATAAAAGACTCAACTAATACTTTTCAAATGTAGGACTCATTGTATACAGATATAAATTGACATATATATGATTATATCTTTTTGGTAATTTGAGTTTATAGGAGATTACTTATACACTTACCAACTGTAAGTGGCAGGCAGATAGTTGCTCTATCCATTTGTAAGTAGCTCAAATAGGCTGGAGACTGTAATTATGTGTGTTTATAAATATAAAACATCTATACACACCTAAATAAAATGTGTATTCAGCACAGCTCAATGTAAAAATTATTTTCTCAGAGAAGCAAAGCATATTAAATAAGTAAAAGAAGTCTGAGTTACTTTAGTTGAATATTAAGTGGAGTGCAGGGGGCCAGCTCCTGATAAGAGAAGAATGTGGATCTGGTTTTCAGAGTGAGAAATGTTAAGGAGGTGCAGTTTGCTTTGTAAATAGCAACTGTGATGAGACACAGGAGAACAGACAAGTGCTAAAACACAGTGCCAGACAACATTTGCTTTAAACAATCTTGTATTTGCATTTAATTTATATACAAATTTTCAAAAGTTCTAGCTTTAAGAAAAATTAGACAAACATACTCAGTTTTTTAAAGTGTAAAAAAAAGGTTTTAAATTTTTTGTGAAAACATTCGTCAGATACATAGACACAAATTTGAATTAAGAAGAAATCACACTCTTCTGTCCTTAGCCCACTGGACACACCATGCCATAAAGGAGTGTGACCTCTCATCCTCCTGGCTTTGGGCATGTACAGCCGTCTCTTCTATTGGTCATTCAGAATTATCTCAAGGACATTTTTATTGAAACTTGAGACTTGAGTCTCTAAAATCCTAGGAGATCCATAGATGCCTTGAAAATTCCCCTTCTTATCTAGGAAATTTCTTAAAGCTTTTGGGACATTTTGGGTCCTGCTATTCCTCAGCCTCTGCAGAATTCATTTAAGAAGAGGCTTGGGGTTGGGAGTCTGGTTGAGCACAAATCTTTAGAGTCCTGGGAATGGGGAGACGATGTGGTCATGCTGTGACTTGTCAAGAATTTGGGGCTTCTAGGTTCAGAAAATATGCTCAAGACATGCCAAAGCCCCAAGGTGTATCCTGGAGGGAGTATTTGGAGATTCTTTATTTTGTTCACAAAAATACAGCTGAACCACATAGCACTCTCAGATCATATTTCTTTTTTTCATTTCAAATTACATGTGAAATGGTATTTTCAAATTTTATGTCTATTTCAAGTAATATAAAAATGTAATTTTCCATTTCCCTTGGAGATAGTCAACAACTGTCTTGTTGCTTAAGTTTCCATGTGCCTTTCATTTAGTCATTCCCGACACTTTCACAGAACTTTGAAAACTTTGATAATCATTCACTCAGGTTTCTAATGTGTTCATTTGTTCGTTTGACTTTGTCTTTTAGCTTCCCTCCTGGAGTGTTCTCTCTCTTAGCCCTGATTTGATCTGCCTGCTAGATTAGTTTTAGGATTCCTTAAATTAAAGAGGATGTCTTAAAAATTGTTTGGAGACTTCTGTAGTTTTGTGCCTATGTTATTGGAACTTTCTGGAATTCAAATTCTTTAAAGACTAGTGATAGACTTATTATAGAAAGATTTCCATTGTAAATTCCTTCATTACATTTTACTCATGAAACACCATTTTAGGTAATATCTTTTTGGCATTTAAAACATAACCTTTAAGTTTATTCTTGTACTTATGCCTGTTCATGTATTCAGCCAACTTAAATCCAGTAAGTATGAGACTGAACTTAAAGAGATACGGCTTCTAGTAGGCCTAGTGATTTCCATCTTTATCTCTAATGTATTAAGTTTATAAACCTTAGGCTTCTTATCTCTAGTCTTAGCATTTTTCTTTTCATAACTTGCATTTACCTTTGCACAAAGATGAGATGAGATGAAGAAAATTCTATTTATAACACATTCTTTGTGGAAAGTAATTGGATTGTGGGAAAAAATGATTCAGAAGAGTTTCTAGTCAGATATTTTAAGTTAAATATACCAAAAATCAAATCCAAATGATTAAAACAACTGTTTTATCAACCCAGTGGAATTAAAACAACTATTAATATGCAGGGATAAAGGTAGGGAATAAGCAGATAATTGCAACTATGCTTTAAAACAGAGATGAGTCAGTAGACTTTTATGAGTTGAAACTAGAAGTAGATGGATTGATGTCTCAAGGTCAAAGGCCTCTAGGATTGGAGACAGATGCAGATGGAGAGGAAAACAAGGTCTAGAGTGAATATTCAGAGTAGTTAATACCCCATTTTTCAAATCCTGTTCAGCTGATGGATGTCCCTCCTTTACTCAAGAAGATTAGACGGTTACTCTCTGGAGAGGTCAAGGAGAGAGACTCTGGACTTATAGCCACCCCCACGCTGAAGTGGGGCTTAAAAAAATGTCTGCATTCTGAACGTTAAGACCCTAACCCCTTTCCTCCATTAGCTCAGAGATATTGATTAGCAGGATTATTTCTCCAAGGTAGGAAAATGGAAGAAGATTCCTCTCTGGAAAAAATTTACTAGCTCTATCCCCTTTCCAAGGACCTACAGACACTGAGAGTTGGAATTCAAACTTAATTTCCTAAATAGAATACCCTATAACAATGTCTCTAAGTTGATAAGTACTATCCATGCATGCTGAACTTCTATTCAGTTTTTCATTGCCTTGTTCTTAATATGAATGGCATCAAACTTAGCCAACTTGAAAGCTAGAAAACAAAAGAGAATAACCTTTAAAATTCTTAGGGAAAATGAACATGAACTGGAATCCTATCCCTAGCCAAGCTGTTAGTTTGGCTTAAGTATAGACTATAGAAATCTTCAGATATTCAATGTCTTCAACTTTTTCTCTCACATGTTCTTTCATAGTAAGTTAGTAGAGGGTATTATTCATGAAAATGAAAACTAATCTAAGAAAGAGGATGACATGGATCCGAAATCAGGAAAATCCAACACAGTAGAGAAGAAAATGCTCAGGGTGCTCGAGAAAGGAAGACCCAGTATGATAGCTGAGTCCTGTCTAGAGAGCAACCATACAGATCAGAGGAGGACAAAGACTCTAGGAGATTTGTCTCCAAGAATCATAGACTGCTGATATGTTTGAATGATCTACATTTCTCCTAGAGACTTCAGGCATGATAAGTGCACACAATTCTAAGCAAGCAAATAAATAAGCAGAGAAAAACACGGGGCACAAACTTCAAACTCAGTGTACAACACATGTATTAGTGTTCACTGTTTATACTGTATCTAAGGGCAAATTGGTTTAAATTTGAACGCAGCAAAGTTGGAAATTGTTCGGATGAGCTTAAAAGGGTAGTCAAACTTTAAAGGAAACAGTCCATGATCTTCCTTTGTTTGGGCTTTATGTTCTGTGTTCTCTCTGTTTGGGGTGGTCATCCTCAAGATGTTTGTTTCATTGTTCTAATCATGCAGGTCTTTGCTTAAATGTCACTTCTCTGATCAGTCTACTAAAAATAGCACCTGCAATCACTTTATATTAACTTCTTCTGCTTTCTTTTCTTCATCAGACATATCAATTCCTGAAATTATGCTATTTTTAAAATTGTTTCTTTTCTTTCTAGTTTTCTGCTGTGTCCCAGCACTTAGGACATTGTTTGGCATGTGGTAGGTGCTCAAAAAACAAAAACAAATGAAACTGTGGTTTGAGGAACCAATGTTGTAAGCTCCATGGGAGCAGAGAATGTCTTGCTGACCATTGTATCTTCAACCTCTCACCAAATGTCTATTGGTATTAAGTGTTCCAGAAACCTGTGGATGAATGAATGAATAAATGAATGAAATCAATGGTGAAATTTCTCTTAGTTTTTAATAAAAATGGTCGTTTTGAAACCTTTAGGGCTTCACATAATTAAAGAATAGTCTTTGTGCAGTAGGAACTCAGGATGACTAATGAGATAAATTATTTTCGTCTCCTTGGGGGAGCTCAGAGTCTGAACTACAAGGTCTGAAGATGTGTGGTATGTTCCCTCACACCCGAGTGAGCAAATCCAAATAAGCACGATTACTAACACGGTTAAAAGGTGAAAATTATACTCTAGGGTCAGTGTCAGTTCGCAGTCTCTTTGGAGTTCTCTCCATGGCCCCTCTTCTCTGTATTTAGAGATATGCATGGTTTATACAAATCTAAAAGTTTTGTACAGAGATACCTGGGTGGCTCAGTCGTTAAGCGCCTGCCTTCGGCCCAGGTCATGATCCTAGAGTCCTGGGATCGAGACTCGCATCGCATCGGGCTCCTTGCTCAGTAGGAAGCCTGCTTCTCCTGCTACCATTCCCTCTGCTTGTGTTCCCTCTCTCGCTGTGTTTCTCTCTGTCAAATAAATAAAATCTTTAAAAAGAAAAGAAAATTTTGTACATTATCTGTGAATGCTATAAAGTAGAATTCTACTGACTTCTTAAAGCAATATGACAAGAAGTAAATACTGTAAGAAATGGACTATCCTCTGAGAATGTAATCAGCAACATAGACAGGCTCTGAAGGACAGACAATTGTGAAATAGTGAACATGGGGTGGGGGGTTGGCATTTTCACTTCCCTGTCTGTAAATGGCCCATGGTAAGTGAGCTCTATATTTTTATTGACTTTATATTCCCATTGTCCTTCTTGAGAAAAATATCTATATATATATTTTAGAAATCATGAAGAGAAAAAAAGTAACCCCAAATCATTTAAATTTAAGAAGGCAACAACTGAAAGAGCACTCCATGGCTCATTTTGATGTTTTTTTAAGAGTCCAGAGTGTGTTCTTTTCCTCAGGGTTCCAGTTTCAACAGCAGTGCTGACAAAACAAGGAATGTGGTTGCCTTCAGGCTAAAGACAAGATCCTACCTGTTGTCTCTGTGAGCCTTAACTGTGTAGTCTAACTCTGATTCCAATAAACTAGAGAGAGGAGAGAGAGAAAGGGAGAGAATTCTAAATTAATTTAATTTAGGTGCACATATCCTCATTTATATCAAAATTTTTATCAGTCTGCATTACTAACAGCAGGGAGAAAGCTTTTGGACAAATTAATAATTAAGGGTGATTTATACTTCTTTTTTGTGTGATTTTTTTTTTTTTTTTTTTTTTTTTGTGTTTTTTTTTTTTTTTTTTTTTTTTTTTTTTTTTTTTTTTTTTTTTTTTTTTTTTATTTTTATTTCTTTTTTTTTTTTTTTTTTTTTTAAAGATTTTATTTATTTGACAGCGAGAAACACAGCGAGAGAGGGAACACAAGCAGAGGGAATGGTAGCGGGAGAAGCAGGCCCCCTGCCGCGCAGAGAGCCCGATGCGGGGCTCGATCCCAGGACGCTGGGATCTGACCTGGGCCGAAGGCAGACGCTTAACGACTGAGCCAC
>CM053616.1:31913464-31944299 GCA_028646535.1 Procyon lotor
AAAAAAAAAAAAAAAAGAAATTGCCAAGGTCCAGATTTCCAAAAGCAGGGCTTAGAAGCCAAAATCATAGAGGCAAAACCATTGATCTCTTCTATTAGAACAATTAACATCAACAACAAAAATTGTATTTTGAAAGATGACTTTGAAATAAAAGTTTTATGATATAAAAAAGAATACTAATGGAAATAATCAGATTGATGGTATAAAAAAAGTAAAAATGGAAATAATCAGAAAGGCCTTTCTTTCCAATAATGTTGCCCTGGGTAATAAAGGTAGTAAGGTTTCTTTATCCTCAAAGCCATCAATCTTAAACAATACTTTAAATAAAATAAGATGTTTTACTATTATAAAATATTACATTTGACATATATATAGTCGTAAATCCAAGTCTAAATATAACTGTAACTGAAATTTCTCATATTATTTTTACATACTTCAAAATTTTCTACAAATAAGCTAGAAATCAAGAATGAATTTGTAGATTAATCTTCATTTATTCAGCTAAACACCAGCAATTTGAAGAATTCACATTTTTTTTTCAGTTCTGAAAATTCTTAGCTGTTTCTTTGCCCAAAATTTTTGTTTAGTATTAGAGCCTCTTAGGCTCTTCTTGATTCTTAACTCTTCTGTCATATATCTTGAAACTTTATCTCTTTATGTTGCATTCAGGTAGAAGCATGCAATCCTGTCTTTTAATTTGCTAAACTCTTTGTGTTCAATCTAGAAATTATATCATCTGTTGAGTTTTTAAAAATTTCATCACTGAGTATATTTTAGTTTTTTGAATCTCTAATTTGTTCCTTTTTGTATATTTCTGTTCTTGTTTTATTTTTGCCACATTTGATTTCACGATTTCATGCTCTATCAGAAATTTTTCTTTTATCTTCTTGAGTATCGTAATTATAATTATTTTATGATTATTTGCAGATTGCTTTTTACATTTTCATTTTGTCTAGGATAATTGTATTTCTGATTCTTGATTTTGATTATTGTGTTGCTTACTGCCATGTTTGCTTGCAGGTTTTGGAATTTTGATTTGTAAGCTCATTTAAATGTTTTTATTCTCTCTCTCTCTCTCTCTCTCTCTCTCTCTCTCTCTCCCCCTACTTACCCTTCTCTGTCTTTTGCAGTTTTGAGCTGACTTGGAGAACTTCAGGCCAAATCGGTTCTTATATTCATGGTTTAAAGCTCCTCTGCTGTTCTTGGCCACATACTGACCTAGTTACTAAACTAGGAAGTGCCTCAATTCAGCTACTGACGGCAAAAGGGTGTTTTTATCTTAATTTCCTCAGTAACTTTGTATAAGCCTTCAACTTAGGCAATAGTTTGATTTTTTTTAAGACTTATTTTAAAGATGGTTGGTGTTTCCACTATAGCATCCAGACTTAAGCAATAATCTGGGCTCCAGAATTCTACTTCATGCAAGCTACTTGTAGAAGTAAAAGTTATATATCTATTATTTTAGCATTTATCTTTAAATTTAACACACACTCCCAGTCTTTTTCTAAGAAAGTCCAGAGTTACTTTGTATTTCTGTTCTCCAAAATAAGGCAAAGACTTGATTATACCTTAGCTATCCGTTAAGCAAAACCTATTTCTGGTCACAATTCTATTCATCTATTTTTCTGGCACATTCATGTAATTTTACTTTCCTTTTTTAAAGATATACATTGTACACACATATTAGGGACATGACAGTGATGGATGGCAGTACTCAAAGCATATGCTTCTATGGACAGCTTAATTGCTCTATAACTCTATAATTATAGTTCTCTTGCAGACTTAGAGTATGAAGATACTGTCACATTTCTCATATCTAACTGACAGATTGTCATAGGTATGTATTTCAAATGAAAAAGTGAAATGGTCTCTAAAATTAAAAGATTTATTTTAAAATCATGTTACTAGTGTAATATTATTAAAGGAAATATTCCGGAGAAAAATACTCACTACTCAATATCCTTCCCTTCCTTGATATCTCACTCATTTGGTTTATACACAAATATACTTGAAAAATTGGTGATGTTCCTTTAATGTATTCCTATTGGGAAACCACATGAATCAATTATTATACATTGTTGCCATATCACACAGTATTTTAGGACTCCTCTGGGATTAATTTCAAAGCTTGCACCAAAGTTTCTGGCAACAAGTTTCTGTCCCTTGAGGTGTCGTTTGAAATTTCTGTCAGTAATTTTTGATGATAACCAAAAGTCATTCAGAAACAAGTTTCTGGATTAATTCTACTATGTAACCTGAGTGATGCATTTTTAGATTATAAGCAAACATTTTAGAATAAGAAGTTAAAATTCGTGAAAATTAGCCTAATTTTTTAATACCATACCATCGCCTTGCGTACACACACATGCACACAAACACATCTCAAATACATGTATAAAATTTAATACTTAGAGTATTAAATTAAGTATTAATTTAATTAAGAGTATCTATCATGCTTCAATAAGTAGAATAAGTCTCTTTTTGTGATTAATACATTGGATGTACAATAGTTTGAAATGAAATACTTTAAAAAATGTTCTTTGCTGGGGTGCCCGGGTAGCTCAGTTGTTAAGCATCTGCCTTCCACTCAGGTCATGACCCCAGGGGTCCTGGAATCCAGCCCCGCATCCAGCTCCCTGCTCTGTGAGAGGCCTGATTCTCCCTCTCTCATCCCATTGCTTGTGTTCCCTCTATCGCTGTCTCTCTCACTGTCAAATAAAATCTTTGAAAAACAATAAAAATGAAAAATGTTCTATGCCATTATTCCTGCTTCCTGGAGCAATTACTTTGATGCAAATGATTAAATAGTAGATTCTGGGATATTCGTTGAAAAATCTGTAAAATAACTTAATTTTCATGCCTTAAGAAGTGGAAGGAAATCTACAAGTTATGATACTTGAGTTTTTAATCTCTAGATCTCCCATGAAATAACTCTGATTCTTAAACAAACAGCTTTGCCTCACTGGTCTCAGTGTTCTCCATGTGAAATGATGGTTGTTGGTGTGTAGCCGGGATAAGAACTGAGGAAAAAAAATATCTAAAATGTCGTTTAGTGATATATTTATGACATTTCCGTCATTCCATATATTCCAGCCAGGTCCCATCACTTGTTAAAGAATAAACATATATTTTATAATTCTACATTAGATATCATTTTCCCAAGCCTTTAATTGTGTGATAATTTAGTCAATTCATTTTAAAGTCGAATGAATCAAATTGGAGGCTAAAGAAATTAATCGACACATAATACAGCACAAATTTATGTACAGCCTTCTGTTTGACATTTTTGAATATTTTCCAGAATCATGTTGACTTGTTCACAATGTTATTTTGCTGAATCATTCAACAAGTGGAAAACTGGGACACTCGTCCTTCTCTCCTCCTCTTCAGCCTCTCAGGTTTAAGAACCAGAGTTTAGAGCCACATGGTTCTAAGTCCCCTGCAATGTGATGTAGTTTCTTTTATTTTTATTGTAGAAACTGATTTTTTTTCTCAATAGATAGTAAAGCACCTAGTGCTCTTACTTACAATAGATAGTAAACCACATGTTATTTCTATAGAAAAAAACCCCAATAATATAACTAAACATTTTTCCTTGTTTCTTGCTACTTTTTTTTTTTAACCTTACCAGTAGTAATCATAACAACATCTTTAGAGTGAAATCCCATGTAGGAATCAATGAGATGCAGCTAGTGTCTGATCTAGTGAGTCCAGTTAATATGAAATGAATAATCCTAAGTCAGTTTGGGAAATATAATAAGTTAGTGAAAAGATAATAACAAAGACTATTAAATTCTAATGGAAAAGTGATTTCTTTGATAATGTATGTGGGCTTTTATGTAATGTCTAGATAATGGTATTGATAATTGATAAAAATCAATCTTTTTTTCTATTGTAATTCTTTGATGGTTTACTTTTTTTTTTTTTAAAGATTTTATTTATTTACTTGAGAGAGAGAGAACGCAAACAGGGGAGAGGGGCAAGGAAGAGGATCTGGGAGAGAGAAACAGGGGGAAAGGGACCCAGGAGAGGAGCAGAGGGGCATAGGGAGAGGGAGAAGCAGACTCCCCCCTGAGCAGGGAGCTCTATGCGCGGCTCCATCCCAGGACCCTGAGATGGTGACCTGAGCCAAATCAGACACTTAACCAACTGAGCCACGCAGATGCCCCAATGGTTTACCTCTTAATGGTGTTTTAATGATCTCATTAAAAAAAATAAGGTGAAACAATGGTCTATGACTTCCGAGACCTTAGTTTTATTTTTATTAATGTGTTTCCTTCATTCCTAAGACTGAAGTTCCTCATATTTCCTAATATCATTTTCTGTAACTGATCAATGCAGACAGCAGCTATCCTGAGACTCTAAGCAAGTCTGTAACTTGCGGAATAGACAGATAGGAATAGGGAAGACTATGATTCTCAAGAGGAATTCAAAGACAAACTTTTTAGATTTCCTTCCAGTTGATGATAGAGAATCATTGTTAGTTGAGATTTGTAAATTGTAGAATTATCTATTGGTACAGAATTCTAATTTTGATTATTTGGCTTCTAAATTTTTGAAAATATTTTTTAGGTGTTGCCTTGCTTCCATCATTTTTTAATTTTCTGTATTTATATCGAGAACATTATCTATAGATATTTTTATTCAGTTGTGAGAACTAAATATAACCTCAATTGAAAGGGATGGAAGAAACTGCTTTTAAATAATTTTTGCTGTTTCTCTTGTGCTCAAGTAGGAAAATTGGACATCTGCTTTGTTCCCATGATAAAGCAGTCTTGCTAGTATCTTTTCCATCTAACCCACCATTTACATTTCATTACAAAGTCCAACACTATGATGGTACAAGTCACTTAAAGAACATGTGTGACCAAAAATTCCTAGCATCATCTGAATCCCTTCTTGTACTAAATAGCAGGTTTATCTCACCAAACACCATCCACAATAAAACCAATAGTAGTGGAAGCAATTTTTGCTGCATCAATAGATCATTCAGTGTGATGAATGATGATCTCTATTTATTTACATCTTAACATATTCCCTGGCTCATCACTGATAAAGTGTTATAATTTGAATGATACTGAGATATACATGTAGTAGCATGGCTTCAGATATACATTTTTGGTAAACAAGCATAATTTTCTAACACCATACCATTGCCTTGCATATACACACATGCACATAAACACATCTAAAATACATGTATTAAAATTTAATACTTAGAGTAACAAACAACTATATGATCCATTCATTTGGCCTTAAAAAGTATGAGCTGTCTTTAATAGTGGTAATTTGCATAACTTATACCAATGATGATGTCTGAAGGAAAACTGAAATACGATAATTTGCAAAAGATGCACTGGTATTTGTTATTATTACTATTAGTGTTAGTTATCACGCTTCTATCTTAAAGGACATGATTTGAAAGAGAAATAAAGCTATTAGAACTATTTGTAGGAACTTCCATACTGTTAAAGGTCCAGCTGACTTTTTTTTGTTGAAATATAGTTGACACACAATATTACATTAGTTTCAGGTATACAACATAGTGATTCAACAACTCTATACATCATGCTGTACTCACAAGTTCAACTACCGTCTGTCATCATTCAATGCTATTACAATACTATTGGTTTATATTCTCCATGCTGTGTCTTTCATTCTCATGACTTACACATTTCATAACTAGAGGTCTGTACCTCCCACTCCCCTTCATCCATTTTAGCCCTTTCCCTATTCTCCCTCCCTACTTCCCTTCTCTCTAACAAATGCCAGATTGTTTTCTGTGTTTATGCATCTCTTTCTGCTTTTTATTTGTTCATTTGTTGTGTTTTTTAGATTCCACACATAAGTAAAATCATATGGTATTTGTCTTTTTCTGACTTATTTCACTTAGCATAATCTTATATTGTCACAATTATCAAGACTTCATTCTTTCTTGTGGCTGAGAACTGTTCCATTATATTTATATGCCATATCGCTATCCACTCATCTGTGGATGAATAATTGGGTTGCTTCCATACACCAGTTTACATTCCCACCAATAGTGCACAGGGTTTCTTTTTCTCCACTTCCTTACCAACATTTGTTCTTTCCTTTTTTTTTTTTTTTTTTTGATACCAACCATTCTGACCTGTGTATGGTGATATCTCGTTGTTTTGATCTGCATTTCCCTGATGATTAGTGATATCAAACATCGTTTCCTGTGACTGTTGGCCATCTGTATGGCTATCTGAATGTCTATTCAGGTCCTCTTCCCACTTTAAATTGGATATTGTTTTTATAGTGTTGAATTATATAAGTTCTTTATATATTTTGGATACTAACCCTTTATCAGATGTGTCATTTGCAAATATCTTCTTCCATTCAGTAGGTTGTCTATAAGTTTTTTTTGTTGTTCCCTTCATATGCAGAAGCTTTTTATTTTGATGTAGTCCCAATAGTTTATTTTTACTTTTATTTCTCTTGTCAGAGATGATATGTCTAGAAAAATATTGTTGAGACCAGTGTTAAAGAAATTACTGCCCATGTTTTCTTCTAGGAGTTTTATGGTTTCTGGTCTCACATTAGGTCTTTAACCCATTTCAGTTTATTTTTGTTTAGCATGCAAGAAAGGGGTCTGGTTTCATTCTTTTGCATGTTGCTTTCCAGTTTTCCCAGCACCATGTATGAAAGAGACTGTCTTTTTCCCATTGTACATTCTTGCCTCCTTTGTCATAGATTAATTGATGATATGAGCGTGGGTCTATTTCTAGACTCTGTGTTCTGTTCCACTGAACAGTGGGTATTTTTTTTTATCAGTACCCTAGTGTTTTGATTATTATAGCTTTGTAGTATATCTGGAAATCTGGGATCGTGATACCTCCAGGTTTGTTCATATTTGTCAAGAGTGCTTTGGCTATTCAGGGTCTTTTGTGGTTCCACACAAATTTTAGGATTCTTTGTTCTAGTTCTGTGAAAATACTGCTGGTATGTTGATGGGGATTGCATTAAATCTGTAGATTGCATTGGGTAGTTTGCACATTTTAACAATATTAATTCTTCCAGCACATGCTTAATAGAATATATTTCCATTTGTTTGTGTTGTCTTCAATTTCTTTCATCAGTGTTTTGAATTTTAAAAGTATAGGTCTTTCACCTCCTTGGTTAACTTTACTCCTAGGTATTTTATTCTTTTTGGTACAATTGTAAATGGAATTGTTTTCTGAATTTCTCTTTCTGCTACTTTGCTATTAGTATATAGAAACACAACATATTTCCATATATTAATTTTGCAACCTGTACCAGTTAACATTTTGAAGGAACAGGTGCTCATTTGTAATGCATTGTTCATATTGCTAGAGAATGCTTAGAGTATATTCAAGTGCTAACCAGGTTAACATTTTGATTTTCCATGTTTTCTTCAGCAGGAATGGGTATCAAATATTTCTTTTTTAAAAATGGGAAAATGATAATACCTGACACATATACAATCCCCTTTACCACATGCATAAGAATAAATGAGCATTTAGGGGCGCCTGGGTGGCTCAGTGGGTTAAAGCCTCTGCCTTCGGCCCAGGTCATGATCTCAGGGTCCTGGGATCGAGCCCCGCATCGGGCTCTCTGCTCAGCAGGGAGCCTGCTTCCTCCCCTCCCTCTGCCTGCCTCTCTGCCTACTTGTGATCTCTCTCTCTCTATGTCAAATAAATAAATAAATAAATAAATAAATAAATAAATAAATAATCTTTTTAAAAATCTAAATTAAAGAGTAAATGAGCATTTAAATAAAGCAGAAGTGGAAGTAAGCTTAGAAATGTGTATCACCACCAGCTATATAAATATAAATGCTCATAGAATTTGATGTGTTTGTTAAAGGAGGTCTGACAGCATCATTTGTTGTACCTACTCTTTATGGAGGAGGAAAACAGTGAGAAAGATGTTTAAAATGTTTGGCCTCCCAGAGCTCACCATGAGGACACTATCTCTAGTATGTGAAGTCACGTCTTACCTGAAGGGTTGGTTTGTCTTCACGCCCATGAAATCTCATTTTCTCTGCTGACACTACCAATTTAAATTTATTTTATGTGTGATGTAGACAGATGTCTGCAAGGAGCTGGACTGAGTCCATTAACCTTTCACAAAAGGAGGTGGTTTTAGTACTTAAGTGGTAGTTAGCAGTTCTGACTCTTGGTCCTAACTTTACCCCTTCCTGTAAACCTGACTAGTATTTGATGCATAGGACAAAATTTATGTAGTCATATAAATAAAATAAACATAAGCTGAAGGTTCACTAAGGCCAAAAGAAACATGCACATGGCTTCCTTTTTTTGGTTAATAGAATCTACTGTTGAGCCAAAGGCAAAATGTACAAGAAGGAAATAAAAATATCATCACATAGGCAGTATGGGCATGCGTGAACTCAGAGAAGAAGCTTCTCACTGTCTTCTCTGGAAGGAGTGAGGCCTCCAAATTTGATTTCCCTTGTCCTCTGATAGTATTTTAAGAAGTTTTAAAAAATAATGCATGCTGTTTTAGATTGAGTCCTAGAAAAGTGGAGATGCTAGTTTACTGAGGAAAGTTGGTATATTTGATTTAAAAATGTTAAGTGATAATTTTTAAGCCATAATTCTTATGGTCTAGGCTGACTAATGTTTACTTTTAATAATTAAGAAAATATCCTTCTTACCCTATGCAAATATCCATTTTTCAGACTGCTGAGGGGATGATAGTTAATTTATAGCCATAAAAATATTTTCTAGACCAACAGAACAAAATATAAGCTGTGCTTTATATCTGAATGTTAGTTACAAATTATTTGCTTTTGGTTTTTGTTTTTCTGTATTTTTTCCAACATTTCTATCATAGCATATGTGGTTTCTCTTCAGTGTGAAATAAAGTAATGTTTGTTTTTTAAAGTGCTTTCTAGCAACTTTTAGGAACTTTTATCAGTAAAGATAAAAACTAAAGCCACATTTCATTTGTTTTTTGTGTTTTTTTTACTCCCAACATAGATTTCTTTTTAAAAATTGGCTTTAGATGAGTTCCTGTTTTGGTCTTCTTTCAGTCTTTACCAATTAGTTTATAGCTCATTTCACTCTAAACCTTTCTTGTTTGCTTGCTCATTTTTATTTTTAAGTAATCTCTATACCCAACATGGAGCTAAAACCCACAACTCCAAGATCAAGAGTCATAGCTCCACAAACTGATCTATCCAGTCAGGAGCCCCACTAAGTATTTCTTTTTTGGGCTTATGGTTTCAACACTTTTTTTCCCCCCAGATTTATTTATTTATTTACTTGAGAGAGAGAGAGAAAGTGAGAGACCAAGCATGAGCGGAGGGGGAGGGGCAGAGAGAAGGGGAGAAGCAGATTCTCCCCTGAGCAGGGAACCCAATGTGAGACCAATTCCCAGGGTCTTGGGATCATGACTCCAGCCCAAGGCAGATGCTTAACCCGCTGAGCCACCAAGGTGCCCCTCAACATTCTTTTTTACACAGAGGGCTGCAGAAAATGCTGCACTTCATTAGGCAGAATGGATTAAGGGAGTGTTGGGGATGTTGGCAGTGAGGACTTTTATTGTTTGCAAACGCCAGAGCTAGAAGACCTCAGCAGTTTTCTTTCCAGTTTAAAAAGCTGCATTGTAAAAGACAAGTCAAAGCATGAATATAAGAGTGATGAGAGATTTATGTAAGAAATTTAGTGTACATTAGAGACAGATGACCAAAAGACTCTCTTTTTGTCATTTGTTGAAGAGCTATTGTGAGATAGACCATTACTCAGAATGCAACACTTTTCTTTTTTTGTCTCGAGTCAAATATCACTGCATCCCAAGCCTTTACAGATTATACTGCTGCTTGTATACACCAAATTGCGTGGGCTGGTGGCCTTCGGAAATGTGGTTCCTGGGTCTGTTTGTTGTTCCACTTTCTACCACTCTCAGTTCTGCCATATTGCTTCAGTCACAAGATTAGCCAAAAGCGAGCTGAGATCCTGAGACTTATGAAGCTCAGGATATCACTGCCTTTCTTTACTGGAATAACTTTCTCAGGAAGGTTAGTCTGATTACCTCTCTTTCCAGTTCTTTTCTAAAGCTCATATCATGAAAGCCAGAGTGCTGACTTCCAATAAGCTATTTTTAGGCCAGTCCTTTGTTCCCACTCTGATAAGTGTCCCAAGTGTAATATGGAAGAGAATGACAGTGGGTGTTCAAGCCTTCTAATTGTGCAGTTCTTTGACTTTTGTGGAATATTTTCATATCCAAATTATGTCTCATTTAACTCTTACAAAAGCCTCTAAGCGTTGGATAGAATCCTCATGTCACAGAGGCTTAGCCAGAGTCAAGACTGATATTTGACAGTCTTCAACCCATATTTTCAGATTTCATTCCGGTACAAAAGGTCTTTGCTTTTTGTTTTTCTTTGTTTTCCAGGGTCAGTTTACCTTGCCTTATGCCTCAAAGGTCAAGAAAAAAGTAAAAAGAAGAGAGGAAAAAGGGCTTTTCTTATAAA
This sequence comes from Procyon lotor, assembly GCA_028646535.1. NCBI lineage: Eukaryota > Metazoa > Chordata > Mammalia > Carnivora > Procyonidae > Procyon > Procyon lotor. The sequence goes on from CM053616.1 coordinate 31,923,948, forward strand.
TGGCAAGTTTAGAGCTCTAATACATGATGAAATGAAAATACATTTGAATTAAAAATACATTCACCATACCTTTTGGTATACATTCACCAAAAGGTATTCACCATACCTTTTGGAAATGTTCTTGGAAGGCTTTCCTATACCCCGAAAATGCCCACTTTTCAATCTCTTTGGTGTGGGGAGAGGGTATGCCAAAGAACATAGCTCACCACTCAGGGGACTGTCTCAACTATTTCTACCCTGTGGTTGGGTGATTGCAACACTGTTCTTAGCTCTGAAAGCTGGCTATATTTTGTGGGATTTCCCCTTTCCTGCCTTACGTGGGCAGGTGTACAGTCTTAAAAATAATAAATGATCCTATCGGCTATTTATGACCATGCTTTATTTGCCAAGTTGAAATAAGGAAGATTTACCTGAGTAACCATAATGCCCCATGTAGAGTATTCATACCCTTCTGAGATCACAGAACAAGGCTACCTTCCAATTTGCTAGATTCTATTGGAAGTTAGTTGTCTGAATCAATGACTTTTAATAATTTAGGCTTATCAAATGAATTCAAGTTAGGGTAATCAGGTATTTTAGAAGTCAAGTCAGCTCACTGGCTTCCTGGTTAAGGATGGTAAGATTATCAGGAAAACATTGTGTGCTTTTTAACACAAATTGCTTAGACTCTCACCCTTAGAGACAACTAAAATATACATGGGTGTGTGCATGTGTGTGTGTGTATGTGTGTGTATGTAAATTATTGTCTGCTGCCCCCCAGCTCTGATCACATATCCCTCGCATCTGCTGCAATCTTCTTTGGGACATTTAAAACCTATACTTGCAAAGCAGTCTGCACTTGATCCTGATAATCAAGGTCTCCTTTCAAGAAGGCCTGTTGATTTCTATTTGGAGGAAAAAGGAGAAATTAAAAACAAAAATGAAACCTAGAGACATTTTAGAAGAGTTAATTCTAATATTCCTTTCCCTTGAGGTACTGTCTGCATAGCAGATATTACTGATTATTTACTTGCTTATTCCCCCTTATTCATCCATCGTATAAACTCTGTAAGAGCAGAAACACTCTGTTTTACTTTGCACTAAATAAATATTGTTGAATAAATAAAAACAACTTCTGAGAGTGCCTTTATCCACCCTACTCATTGTACATTAAAATAGTAAGACTCGGTACACTTAAAGTGATTTTAAAATTTTCAAAACCAGCAGTGAACGAATAAGGAAAAGACTCACATCCTTGTAACTCCCCTTCTCTGTGTGTTGGTTACTCTCAAGTGGTCACCTGCTCAAGTACATTCATCCAAATAGTATTTATCAATTCCCAATGTGTCAGGCTCCTCAACAGGTGTTGTGGTGAATACAGAAAATACAATAACAGTGTTCTCGATGAAAGGAATTTATTATCTAGTAAGAACAATAACCCATCTCTACTGAAACTACTTCCCCAAATGATGAATCCTTGGATATGAATAAACCAAGTGAATCTTTGGCATATTCATCAGTGATGCAGCAATTTGAAACAACACATTTTGCTAAAAAGTCATGTATATTGCACAGCAGGTAAATACCCATTGCCAAATTCATCTACCTATGTGTCTGTGATTTAAGATATTGTTTCAGTCACTGTGGACATATTGTCGGAGAGTCTCTGGATCTTTGGATGGAATTCTTGGATGAAACTTCTTCTAGGTCCTGACAGCACACCGTCTTTTGTCACACAGTTCACTGATCCTCTAATGGTCTGAGAGGAGGGTAGGAGAGGGACTTGAATGAGTTAAGTTTTCATTTTTAAGCTTTAACCAAGGTGTGGATTTATCTGTCTAATGACCTGAGGAGTTTACTTATTAACATAAGGCAGGCAAAAATCCCATGTTGTCAGCAAAACTCTGATGGTATCAAAATAAATGAGTCATGTAATTTCAGCTTTTGAAGGTGGGGTTTGAGAAACCAGAAAGGAGGCTTTCCCGACGGACGGAGCTGAGAAGGCAGCAGCCTAGTGGCTACAAATAGAGGCTCCCTTGCCACCACACAGCACAATGGCTGAGACCACGCCACCAGGGTGCCTAAATCTGGCGCATGAACACAGAAGAAGAGTTCTTTTTTGTTTTTCCTGGACAATATTCAGAAGCACCATGAAACAAACTCCTCTCTTGTGATCCCTGCAGTCTCGGGCAGACCACAGATTTCAAGAGGACATGTTGCTGGACAGTTTCATGGCTCAGGGCTAATTATTCACCTGAGAATCCACCCAGGAAAGTTGCTAAGCTGGTTTGCTGGCTGTTTGGTGGAGACTTTTAAAGAGACATTGCCACATTTGAAGAGAGCATTCTGGTTTACATAAAGATCTAGCATAGCACAGAGAGAACAGTGAAAAGGCAAGTAGCAATGACAAAGTAAGTTGGACTTTTCTTTATTTCTGTCCTTCAAAAGTATATCTAAAAGTGAACCAAAGAGTGTAACAACTGTTCATAAAACATCCTGCTCAAAAGGCAGATTTAAAGTTTCTTCACATGAAGCATTTTTAGGCTACAAATGAATGGAGAAGAGTTGGAAACATGCCATATATATCTGTGGGAAAATCATGATAAAATATTTCTCAATGGGGTCAGTTTGGAGAGTCTACACAACACGCACACACCTACACACCAAAGACAATCTTTCTTATATTGTAAAAACCAAAGAATATGCATACTTGGTTCCTTGATTATTATTAACTTCTGAATGAAATTGCCTTGAGTAGAAGAGAAGAAACAAATCCTTTTACAACCACTATTTTGACCTGGTTTTCTAGAAACTTTGATTTGGCAGAAATTCTGTGCTTCTAAGTCTTCCCCAAATCATAAAGGGAGAGATATAATTTTTTTAAAAAATGCAACTAAATTAACAATTTGACATGATTTAAAGACTCTGAGCTTAGTGCCTGTCCAACAGGATTGAGTGTTTTCTCTGTATGTCCCCACAGCTCTTGGTGTCTTCATCTGTACCAACAGTATAGCATGGTGCCTAAGCCAGGCATTTGGTAAAAGGTTTGTTGAATGAATTGCTAACCACATCTAAAGCTATTTTCTATTTTAATGAAGCTCATCTTGAGTAGGACTTAATACATGATATTTTTCTTTAAGATTTCATTTATTTTTTTGTCAGAGAGAGAGAGTGTGCTAGAGTATACAAACAGGGGGAGGGACAGAGATAAAGGGAGAAGCAGGCTCCCCACTGAGCTGGGTTGAATCCCAGGACCCTGGAATCATGACCTGAGACTAAGGCAGGCATTTAACTGACTGAGCCACCCAGGTGCCCCAGTGCATGATTATCTTTGTATGTTTCTGTTTATAATATATGTATTTTAAGAAAACCTATTCTACTGAATATCACTATAAGGCCAATGGCAGGGGGAGACGTAGAATGATTTGACTGATCTAATAAGGACTTCCACACTTCATTTTAAAACACTACCAACTTGAGACTCAGGAATGTAAACAAATTTCTTCTTTAACCTGCTAAATATTGTCATAGACTCAAGTAGGAGGGTAAATAATATTTATTAGTAATTCAGGATGTCCATTCACCACTTTGCATAAATATTATCACATTTAATTGTCACAACAAGCCAATCAGGTGTTATTCTGCCCATTTTATAGAGAGAAAGAACCTGAGGTTCAGAAAAACTCCCTAGTGAGTAAGTGGGAGAAAAGACAGGGTTCAAGCTTAGATCTGTCTGGCAGTGCCTTTTATGCATACCTATTAGAATTTTCAGTCATTCATATCTTAGTATGAATTATTTTTATTGATTTATTTTCTGCTGAATATAATATCTCATTCTTCCTGAGAAAAGAGAGGCTTGAGGAAAAGGAAGAGAGGTGGACTATTTTAAAGAGGGAGACAAGAGTAGAAATCTGGGTTACTTTGGTGAAGCTGTGTAAACAGAGCATGAGATTAAAAATGTTTAATGTGTTTATGCTTCCACTGAGGCCAAGGAGGGCATCTTGTGAGACAGGAAGGAAACACTAAGGAAAAGAAAGGACGGCAAAGGCCTTCTCTTTGAATTTTGACCCGTTCCGTTTAGATGATAAGAAAGAAGCAACATATCTTTAAATAGTGAAGTGATGTTGAATGCGTCCTTATTTTGGTATTATTGTCTGATTTTGATAGGTTAGTGTAGTATCTTTACTTCTTTAAAATTCATTTCATCTGTCTTTTCTTTAGTAAGGCTTATCTAAATAAACTGTTATTAAGAATGATATGAGTGGAGGTGCCTGGGTGGCTCAGTTTTTGAGCGTCTGCCTTTGGCTCAGGTCATAATCCCAGGGTCCTAGGATGGAGTCCCACGTCGGGCTCCCTGCTGGGGGGGGGAGCCTGCTTCTCCCGCTACCATTCCCTCTGCTTGTGTTCCCTCTCTCGCTGTGTTTCTCGCTGTCAAATAAATAAAACCTTAAAAAAAAAAAAGAATGATATGAGTGGCAGGATGCCTTGCTGGTTCAGTCGGAAAAGCACGAGACTCTTGATCTCAGGATTGTGAGTTTGAGCCCCACATTAGATGCAGAGATTACTTAACAAATAAAGAAATAAACTTAAAAAAAAAAAAAGTCCAGTTTACAAAAGAGGATTGGGGGGAAAAAAAAAAAGAAGATTGGAATTTTCTCTGCATGAGGCCAAGGGCAAGCCTCCTCTTCTGCCCAGAACTTGGGTTTTGGACACAGGCAGTTTCACCCACTCATACAGTTGGTCCCTGGAGTGTCATGCCTAGATGTCTTTTGTGCACATCTGTTCATGAAGAAACAGTTGTGTCTCATTGCTCAGTAGGCTGTGTTCTGTTTCCTCAGAACAAGTCATAATATAATAACTAAAGATACATGCCAAATGATGACAGATTGGGCTCTTTTCCTACAACCTTCCTCAAGAAGCTCAAGTGTTGTGTCCAAATAATGGATGTGTTGAAAACAGCCCACCAGTGGTCGTGAGCATCAGTGGTGAAGAGTATCATTGGTTCAGAAACCCTGGAAGAAGAGTTCCCCTGTGTTCAAATAAGGCTCTACCACTTGCTTCGACTTCGAGTTAGTTACTCCATATATCCAAGCTTCTAGTACCTCATCTATAATGTGGGGTAATAATTTTACCAAACTCATGAGATTGTTACGAATATTAAAAAGGATGATCTGTGTAACATGCTCAGTGTGGTGCTTAACGTGTAGTAAGTGCTCAATAAATATTGACATTCCCCTTCTCCCCAGAAATGAATTTGGAGATTCCAACTGTTCTTCAGCTCATATTCTAGTCGGTTCTCCTAGGCAAGAGGTCTTTTATATTTCTATTTTTTTCTATAATCCAGAGTTTAACCCAAAGCTGATACAAACTAGGACAAATCTGACAACAAAACGTGAAAAGTTAAGTTTGGAAATAAATAAGCCTGGCAAATTGAAATCACTTTCCAAACTTACATGCCTCTGGAGATGTAGTTGCTTGTTCTATAGATCTTTTAGAAGTGAGAGAGAATAAGACAAATTTTGTTTATGGAATTAGGCTTAAATTTGCTTTATCCCAAATGATAGAAGATTGGAAAAGTCTAATAAAGGGAGGAAATTATTCTCCAGAGATATCGCAGTTGACCTCAGTATAGTCTCCTATTAATAAAATCTGTTTGAGTTTTTGAAAACACAGGAAACATGAAAATCTTTCTCCAATTTTTACTCTTCCACAATATGTCAGAACGTTCTTTGGCCTGGGGCACTTTGCACATGTACCCCTGGCATGAGAAGGTCTCCCCCCAAAGGAGGCGAACCGTAGACACATGTTCATGCCCAGCTGAAGCTTTTATAATCTCCGGTCCAATTCATGGGTATCATTCGTAGCCCTTCGTAAATGGGCCTGATGCTCCACTGCTTGTGCCATTTAAATGGAGCATTTACAGGTGTTAGCCAACTGTTAAAAATTTTGTAATAGAATATTTTATCATGTGATGCCAAGTATATTATTTCAACTGCCACTGTTAGATTGGAATTTAATGTTTTATTTATTTTTGCTGCTTCTCCTTCATTGTCATGGACATTATTCATGCATGCTTCTTTGCTTACACACCCAAGCCGTGGTGATCTTCTTGCCATTTATGCAAACACATCACTATTTGCAAGAATGGAAGTAAGTAAGAAGAAGGCAAATCCAAAAGTATTTACTAGGTAATATTGGGTCACAATATTACGGTAGATTGTACTTTCTAAATAAAGCTTATTTATGCTAATATTAAATTATTATATAGTCTTCTACCAGGCTTTGGTAAAATACTGGAGGAAGACAGATGGGAAGTATGAGCAGAGGTGTAGAGCGTATATGTGAGTCTGTGTTTGTGTGTGGGAGGGTATGTCTAAATATTGGGAATAATCCTCATGGCGCTCTTTTGTTGAAAAACAATACCACAGTATGTATTTTCTGAACATTGAATATAGTGTGACTATTTTGGGTAATGCTATTATCAAATATCACCACTTCTTATTTTTTTTCACAAACTAAGGTAAAGTGGATGGCAAGTAATTTTTAATATTCAATAGCCATTGATTACTTTTCTCAGGAAAAAAGAGAAAGTCTTATAAAATTAGAAATTGATAAGAAAAAGCCCCCCAAAATAAAAATCTGTCAAGTTTTACTTTTTCTTTCCAGGTTTTCAAAATAATTTGTTTTAACTTCTAAAATGAAGTTAAAAGAAAGTCAAATGGAAATTATTAACTATTTGGAAATGAGAAGTAATCAGATCACTACATAAGCCTTGGGAAATAATGAAATAAAAATATATAAACTCAACTTATTAGAAAGCAAAAAGAAGGGCACCTGCCTGGCTCAGTCAATTCAGCTGAGCATGTGTTTCTTGATTTCAGCTCAGATCATGATCTTAAGGTCCTGGGATCAAGCCCTGTGTAGGGCCCTACTCTCGGCAGGAAGTCGGCTTGAGGATTTCTTTCCCTTTCCCTCTGCCCCTTCCCCCACTTTCTTTCTCTCTAAAATAAATAAATAAATAAATCTTTTTCAAAAAATAAAAAGAAAGCAAAAGTGTAAAAGGCACCAAACTCAAAGTATTATTTTTTAAAGTAGAAGTCAATTTGATTAATATAATAATTACTGAAAAACTAATGTTTTGAAATAAATGATAAAATAGGAACAATTTATTTACATATTTTCACCTTTTCATTAACCTTTTCCCCAGCATTCTTGTTGCCAAAAATAGTTGAGGTACAAAATGTACAAGAAAAGTACAAAATGGTTTGAGGCTATGAAATAATATGAAAGAAAGGAAGGACTGACCATTCGAAATGATAAAAAAAAAAAGGGACCCAACAAATAATGGACTAATGGACTTTATTGAAAAAGACACAATCATGATAAGATCCTATGATGAAAGCATAACAATAAACATTTGAGGTAGAACAGCTATTAGGTCATCAAGCTTCTTTCAGGGAGAGACTATTTTCCTTATTTTGATAACAATGAGATGTGGTGCATATTTCACAATAATTTCAGAATTTTAGTCAACGTAAGAACTCAGACCAGTACTCTAACGCATCCACCATCAACATAGCCTGTGATGCTGGAATTAATGAAGGATACAGAGAAGTACTTGATTAAAATTCTAGAGTACTTAATGAGGGCGGGGAAAGATTGAAGAAAAACAAATACTTCACTTTGTTCAATAATATAGACATTTTCAAAATTTGATCAATCTAGACTTAAAAGAAACCTGCATTTACTTAACAAGTCTGCTCACAAATACTCGATAACCATATAGGCTCCCAGAAGCCCTGACTAAAAAGTGCCTGGAACATATTTTAGTCCTTTAATAGTATTTGTTCAATGAACATGTAAATTAATGAGCTAAGTTTTTGGAAGCAATGAAAAAAATTAGCAGTAAACTAGAATTGTAAATGTCGTGTATTTCACTATTCATTACTGACCATGATTTCGTTCATCTGGCAACAGTTCTGAAATCAGAGATTCTTAGCACGGTTCTCATTTTTCTTATATTGCTATTGAAAACATCTCTTTGCTCCTAAAAATTGTTTATATTTTAATAATACTTGCTTGGAAATATATATAGACAGAAATTTTCATTTTGGGTATTTCAAATCAACAGATGCTGAGTCAGGACAAGTGACCAAAATCCCTTTGCAAATATTTCTATAAACCAGAAGAGGCTCATTATTTAAAGAACTTATATTATATTTGTGTAATTTAAACCATTTAATTATTTTCAAAATATGAATTCAACATTTTCCCCAAATTAAAATAAGGTTTTCACATATCCCTGTTTACAAAAGTTTGTTATTTTTCAGCAACTGAACTCCCAGGGGTTAGAAAAGATCTTTTCTCCTTTTTCCTAAATATCTGATTTTTTAACTGAAGAAGAATGTTTTCCTGTTTGTTTTAGTGATGACTGAAATAAATACAAATATTTGTTAACATAAGGTATTGTATTCATGGGATAGTTGGAACTAACCACAATATTAAGTATAACTGTATTAAGTTTCAATGATCAAAACTGTAACACCTTATTTACTAGGTAAAACCTGGAGAAATAGTTTTTATTTTCAGAAAATAGCCCTCAGACTCTATTATTTAAGGAATTTAATGCCTGAACTTTTGTCCAAAGTTTTCCTTTAAAAAGTTTAATGACACCTGAATAATATTTGCGAATACATAATCAGATTAAAAAACTGAAAAACAAAATGCTAGTTCTAGACCAAGTTTTCTTTCTATCAATATGCCTGTATTTACAAATTGCACTGGTTCACTCTGATCAAAAACAGTTTGTCTTTCTTTTTAAAAATCCGCATGGAAACAGAGAGCAAACTGAAAATAAAGCCAAAAGAGATGTGTCAGGTTTATGGGCAATTGCTTAGGCTCAATCTCTGCCCTCCTGCTCATGTCTCCCTTCACTTCCCCAGGAACTATGGTTCAAACTTGTGGTGTCAACTGTCACTTCTATGCCAAAGGTTCCCAAAGTCAACCCCTTGCAAGTCCTCTTATCTTGCTGCTATTCTTGTGTTTCCATTCTTCTACTGAGTGGGACATTGTCATCCCCAGTACACTTTGTTCCCATCCAAGGTCAACTATACTCAGAAGACAAAGCCTCCAACCGCTCTGGTGGTCTGTAGTTTTCTTTTCTCATAGTGTACATATCTGACTTTGGTATCGGGATAAAGCTGGCCTCATAAAATGAGTTTAGAATTCCCTCTTCTTTAAGTTTTTGGAAGAGTTTAAGAAGAATCGGCATTAATTCTTCTTCTTCTTTTTTTTTTAGATAACAATCCATTCTTTTTTTTTCCCCAAAAAATGTTTATTTTATTTTTTCAGTGTTACAGGATTTATTGTTCATGCACTACACTCAGTGCTCCATGCAATACGTGCCCTCCTCAATACCCACCACCAGGCTCGCCCAGCCCCCCACCCCCACCCCTCCTAAACCCTCAGTTTGTTGCTCAGAGTCCACAGTCTCTCATGGAGAGACTCACACTCATTAATTCTTCTTTAAATGTTTGGTAAATTTTGCCAGTGTAGTCATCTGGTCCTGAGGTTTTGGTGTTGAAAAGTTTTTGATTACTGATTCAATTTCCTTACTCATTATTGGTCTGTTTAGATTTCCTATTTCTTCCTGAATTAGTCTTAGAAAACTATATGTTTCTAGGAATTTATCTACTTTTTCTAGGTTATCCAATTTGTCGGCATATAATTGTTCTTGGTAGTCTCTTATGATCCTTTGTATTTTTGTATCAGTTATAATGTCCTCTCTTTAATTTCTGACTTTATTTATTTGAATTTTTTTTGTTAGTCTAGCTAAAGTTTTGTTAATTTCACTTATCTTTTTGAAAAAACAGCTCTTAGTTTGGTTGATTTCATCTCTTGTTTTTCTTATTTGATTTCATTTATTTCTGCTCTAATAGTTGTTATTTTCTTCTTCCGCTAACTCTGGACTTAGTTTATTTTTCTTTTTCTAGTTCTTGAAGTGTAAAATTAGTTTATTTGAGATCCTTCTATTTTCTTAATATATGCACTTACCACTATACATTTGCCTATCAAAACTGCTTTAGGAGGCACCTGGGTGGCTCAGTGGATTAAAGCCTCTGCCTTCAGCTCAGGTCATGATCTCAGGTCCTGGGATTGAGCTCCGCATCAGGCTTCCTGCTCAGCGGGAAGCCTGCTTCCCCCTCTCTCTCTGCCTACCTCTCTGCCTACTTGTGATCACTCTCTCTCTGTCAAATAAATAAATAAAATCTTTAAAAAAAAAAAAAACAACTGCGTTAGTAGCATCCCATAAGTGTTGGTATGTTGTATTTCCGTTTTCATCTGTTTTGATATTTTTTTTATTTCCCTTTTAATTTCTCCTTTGATCAATTGGTTGTTCAGGAGTGTATTGTTTAACTTCCATATGTTTGTAATTTTATAGCTTTCCTCTTGTTGTTGATTGCTAGTTTCATATTATTGTGAACAGTAAAAATTATTGGTATGATATTACTATTTTTTTTAAGATTTTATTTATTTATTTGACAGAGAGAGAGATCACAAGTAGGCAGAGAGGCAGGCAGAGAGAGAAGGGGAAGCAGGCTCCTTGCTGAGCAGAGAGCCTGATGCGGGACTTGATCCCAGGACCCTGAGATCATAACCTGAACCAAAGGCAGAGAGAGGCTTTAACCCACTGAGCCACCCAGGTGCCCCTGACATCAATATTCTTAAATGTGCTAATATTTGCTTTGTGTCCCATCATATGGTCCATCCTGAAAAATGATGTATACACTTGAAAAGAATGTGTGTTCTGCTTCTGTTGGATGGAACGTTCTATACATATTTGTTAGGCTCATTTGGTGTGATGCATGACTTAAATCCATACATTATAATGCATAATGTATTTATTTTCTTTCTGAATAATCTATCCATTGCTGAAAATGGGATATTGAAATCTTCCACTATTATTGTATTGTTGTCTACTTCTTCCTTCAGATCTGTTAGTAATTGCTTAATAAATTTAGGTGCTCCAATGTTGGGTGCATATATATTTACTATAGTATATCTGCTGGATGAATTACCCCTTTACCATTACATATTGATCTTCTTTGTCTCTTGTTACCATTTTTAGTTTAAAGCCTATTTGGTCTATGTGGTTTTTCTCATTCTCCCTTCTTTATTTTTATAATTCAATCTAAGGGATTAAGGGGTTGGGAAGTGGGAATTTTCAGGGGACCCTTGTTCTATCTTTTAAATTCTAATGATTTTTTTTTTCCTAAGAAGAATGGAGACAAATTAGGGGCTCCTGGCTGACTCAATTGGTTGAGTGTCCAACTCTTGGTTTTAGCTCAGATCGTGATCTCAGTGTCTCACAGAGACCCATGTCAGGCTCTGAGCTGAGTGTGGAACCTGCTTGGGATTCTCTGTCTTCCACTGCCCACCCTCCGCCCCCACTCGTGCTTTCTCCCTCTAAAATAAATAAATAAATCTTAAAAAGAAGAAGAAGAAGAAGAAGAAGGAAAAGAAGAAGAAGAAGGAGAATGGGGGTAAATCAGCTAAAAACATCTTGTAAAAACAATAATGAAAATCAAATGACTGATTGGTTTCAATAATATAGTCCTAACATCCATTGTTACATGCTTTACTTGTACACTTATTTCTATTCTATATGGTGACAGCTTAATTGTAGAAATTTAGGTCCACAGCTGACATTCTAGATTTCAGCTCTTTAATTCATTGTGTGAATATAGTGGGAAAACATTTTATGTTTTGTTTGTATAATTTCGAAAGTTTATTTGCAAGAGGGAATTATTTAACAGGGATGTATATGAAAAAGCATGTTTTAGTTATGGTCAATTTCCATATAGAAATCAAATTCAAACTTAAAATGTTATATGAAAGCCTTGGATAAGGGGCATTGCACTCTCCCTTTCTTCATAATATTACTTCTTTTTTTCTTAGTGATTCAAAATCTACATTATGAACAATTGTTCATAATGATTTATATGTACTTGACTCTCTTACTTGGCTGTTTCTAATCATCACAAAATTTGAAATCTAATTAATTAAGCTTATTTATGAGTATGCAAAGTAAAAATAAACAATTTCTGACAGAGGTCCAAGGAATCTTCAATGCATAAAGTCTGTATGACTTATGTATATAAAGTCTATATGAACTGTATGTTCATTGATTTTATGATATCCATTCAACAGCCTCCTTATTGATCTTCTCACCAATTCTTTTTAAATAAGGATTCTGATAGGAAAAAAAGTATTAAATGATAATATAAGGAAAGTGAATCTCTTTGGAAAGTGGTGCTCAATTCTTTAAAAAAAAAAACCTTTCCCTGATTTTCAAAACAACTTTACTTATAATCTGAAATTTCATAAGAGTTATAAATCTGTGAATCACTATAAATTTGACATTGTGTCAAGTTGGACTCACCAGAATGAGAGTATTTGTGTAGTTAGAAAAGAAACAACCAAATGTATTTTGAAGAACTTTGTGTTCATTTGGCAATTAAATGTCTCTCTTAATCCAAACCTATTTAACTAGGGAACACAAGTTGTCTGTTCCTTTCTTAGAGAAGTAAAACAAAGCCTGTATTATTCTACATACTCAACTGTGTCGTTCTGGCATGTCTTTGGTTAGGTTTGACTCACTAAACAGAAAAGGCCATCTTTCACTACTGAAAGAAAAAAAAGACTTGTTTAAACAGAGCACTGTTAACCCTGTTTAGTTGAAACAGGAGGCTACCTGGATGACTATTATGTTCTTTTTTATACTATGCATTCATGCCTATGAATTATATCTAGGAGTTACAGCATGGGGTCATTATACAATCAAAAATGTATAAATAAATAAGTAAAATAAATAAATAAATAATTTGAAGTGGGAAATATTTTACAATGATAAAAATATAATATTTTAAGCAATCCATTGTTATTTATTATAGAATATATTGCAATGGCATTTTAATTCTCATAAATTTATGAACAGTACAGTGTTCTGTAATGTTTAGCACGTGAGTTAAGTGAGTCTTGGAGTTATAACCAAACTGTAGGTTTTGGGTAAGGTATTTGAGTTTAGATCTTTTCCATACTTCTTTGTTACCATTATGGTTTTTGTTTTTTGTTTTTTTTTTTACGATTTTATTTATTTGACAGAGAGAAACACAGCAAGAGAGGGAACACAAGCAGAGGGAATGGTGGCGGGAGAAGCAGGCACCCTGCCGAGCAAGAGCCTGATATGGGGCTCAATATGGGGCTCAATCCCAGAACCCTGGGATCCTGACCTGAGCAGAAGGCAGACGCTTAACGACTGAGCCACCCAGGTGCCCCACCATTATGTTTGAATACATCTACAGGTTTCACTTTTCTGTAATATTTGTTTGTCTAGTTCCAGGAAATTCTTAGAAAGAGGATCATAGATGCCTCACATGTGGTGACTGGCCAAACAGAACAGTAGGTAGACCCTATTGTAAACAAAGCAAAGAAACCTATAAGACACAGCAGAGTTACTACTGACTTGTCTATATATTTGACATATAACATACCTTTATTTCTGTTCCTCAAGAGCAACATTGTCTGCCTTGTGATATCACAGTTGAACAGAGCATATGGGTTTGAATTGTATAGGTCCTTTTATGTGGGTTTTCTTTTGATAAATACAGTACAGTGTGGTAAACATATTTTCTCTTCTTTATAATTTTATTAGTAATAGTTTCTTTTCTCTAGCTCATTTTATTTAAGAATACAGTATATGATAATAACATGCAAACTATGTGTTAATTGACTTTATATTATTGGTTAGGGTTTTAGTCAACAATAGGCTATTATAGTTAAGTTTTGGGGGAATCAAAAGTCATATGTTGATTTTCAGCTGCATTGGCTCCCCAACCTTCTCATCGTTTAAGGCCCAACTGTATTGTGCCTAATAGTAAAAAACAAAATAAATCATCACAATCAAGCAATAATCAAAGAACCCTAGAATAAGTTAATTTATGAAACTTTTTTAATAGCATACAAAGTGTCACTCAGAATTAATGCAAAGAAAAAAACACCTGGTCATATACTAGTAAAGTACTAATGATTACCTGATATGACATATATTCTTTTTAAAATTTCTTCAGTGATATTAATTAATAATATACTGTATAATTTCACTATGTTGTGCCTTCCTCCTAGTAATATATAGCACTAGAATTAAATATATATGTATGTATGTATACATATACATACATATAAGTTATATGACATGATAAAACAAGGGGAAAAAAAAGAAGGAAATTTTCACTTAACCAGCAAAAATTTATTGCATGTATAATGGATACCAGGAAATGTTCTAAGAACAGCACAATTCTTGTCCTCACATTAGGTTTTCTTAATCAGAAGAAACATTATGCAAGGAGAAAAATAATAAATTTTTTAAAAAAGATTTTATTTATTTATTTGACAGAGAGAGATCACAAGTAGGCAGAGAAGTAGGCAGAGAGAAGGGGGAAGCAGGTTCCCTGCTGGGCAGAGAGCCCCATGTGGGGCTCCATCCCAGGACCCTAAGATCATGACCTGAACCGAAGGCAGAGGCTTTAACCCACTGTGCCACCCAGGCGCCCTGAAAAATAATAATTTGAAACTAGCTTTTCATGAACTAATTTAGTAGTTGTATGTGGAGTGGGTTAGGGAACTAAGTGGGGGAAATAAAAGGATTCTAAAGGTCTCCTTTTTGGTATAATAGATAAATGTACAAATTGCTAGAGGAGGTATAAGAATTATTTAATTTAAATTGATAATAGAAACCTATTATGTATGACTCCTAAAAATAAAAAGATAACTATAGGGCATATTAGAAAGGTATTATAGATTTTACAATTTAAAATCAAGGGAAAAGGGGAATAAACATTCTCGGCTTCTTCCAGAGTTTCAGATGGACAAGCACACGTAAAGGCAGAAACTTCCTGGTTGTGGTCATGTGACTAAGATTTCACCAGTAGACTGTGAGTAGAAGTAATGTGTAAAATTTCTGCCATAATTTAAAGAAAAATTCCCTGCCTTGATTTTCCTATTCCTATAACCTGAATACAAACATGTTCACATATGGCTTTGGTTATAAAGTTACAAATAAACTCTGAGCTTTGGCAAAACAACAAAGGGGAAGGAACCTGGGTGTCTGGAGAGTTATGTGGAATAGAGTCACCTTGGAAACCTGAATTGCGCATTTTGGGACTAATATATATACAAGAAATAAATGTGTATTTTAATAAAGCTGCTGTTACTAGTAGTTCAGCTTTTGCCATTAGCATTGGAACATTATTGGAACATTCAACAGACTGTAAGCAAATAAAGTGTTTCTAGTGTAGATGAGTGTTTTTAAGGGATTGTGTTACCGTATTAGCCATCAGCACAGCCTACAAAGGAAAAATTGTGAGGCCTGAAGCAGTCCTCAAGGAACGTGTATTAATAATCACTTAAGAATTGTGATGGAGTATAAGGAACACGAAACAGCTCCCAGAAGGCAACAAGCATCATAGACAAACAGTTCTTCTCAAAGAGCAGAATCAGGGACAACCAATGGACCAACCAAGGACCTAATCCACTGCCAGCACAAACAGATAAACAACTCCAGCCTGGCAGACTGAAATTGCTCCAGATCATTCTCTCCAATGTGTTGCTCATGCTTTCTTCTCCAAATTGGAGTTTCTATTGCAGTTACCCTGGTCTTACTTAGAAGGTTCTGGGACCAATTCCAATGTGTGAGTGGGGGGGATTTCGTCCACACCACCAAGCAGTGTTCAGGACACTAGCTGGGTGTCCTATGATTAACCCAATTCTGAGACTACATGGAGATGCCAGAGGTTAATGGTTCAGTCATACAAGACTGCCTCCTCCTCCTTTAGATGCCAGTCTCACGCCTAGATACTCACCTGTGCTTCTAACCAACCAGCTAGAGATCACCATTTCTAATGACCCAATTTCTTGACCTTGATTGATTTGCTAGAGTGGCTCACAGAACTTGGAGAAATATTTTACTTACTAGATCATCCATTTATTATAAGAGGATATAATTCAGGAATAGCCAGATGGAAGAGATGCATAGGGCAAGGAATGTGGAAAGAGATGCTAAACTATCATACTCTATCCAGGCACACCACTCTCCCCAAATCTCCATGTGTTCACTGACCCAGAAGCTTTCTGAATTTGGTCCTTTGGGTTCTAATGGAGGTTTCCTTAGCAACCTTCCAAAGGCAGATTGATTAAATCATTGACCATTGACAATGAATTTAACCTCCAGTCCCTCTTTGCTCCCCAAAGGTCAGGGGTGGGAATAAATGAGGTTCTCCTGGCAATGAGCCCTGTCTTTAGACATTTTCCAAAAGTAACCTCATTAACATAAACCCAGTTGTGGAAGGGGCTTGTTTGTTGTTGTTGTTGTTGTTGTTTGGTTGGTTTACTTAAATTTTGTTAGTTAACATACAGTGCTATATTTGTTTCTGGAGTATAATTCAGTAATTCATCACTTACATATAACATCTAATGCTCATTACAACAAATGACCTCTTTAATACCCATCATTCATCTAGCCCATCCCTCACCCACCTTCCTCAGGAAAGGGGCTTATTATAATTAACAAGATACCCATCTCACCTTTATGGTTCTGAAGTGATTCCACGAACTGAGTACACGAGACCCAGTGTTATGACACAGGATGTTCCCATTGCTCTTATTGCTCAGGAAATTCCAAGGGTTTGAGAACTATGAGCCAGGAACCATGGAAAAAGACCAAATATATAAACTGATGGAGTTGTATAATATAAATCACAATATCATGCAACTCCACTACTATTTATTTAGAAAAGGGGCTATGGGAAGGAGACAACATATTGACTTGATGAAGAAAACTATGCTTCAACCAGAGATCCTAAACTTTGAGCTGGATGAAATAACTGAATTGGATTTTGGATTATCTCCCTTGGAAAGCGGACCAGTATGTTCTATTTGTGGAAAGAAATTCCATCTAAATAGGTGGCTAGAGCCATGTATTGTATCAGTGGCTGTTATTTGTCCACCAAATTCCATTTTCCCTTCCTAAGGGAGGAAATTGAGTATATATCACTATAAATTGAGCATATGGTTTCCTTGGCCAAGATTCCACTCCTCAGAGTCTTCACAGATAATAATATGATGTGATTGTATTCTTTGCCAATGCCATGTAAGTAAAATTGCTAAGGACAATTTCTCACTATTTAAAGATTATTCTAGGGGTGCCTGGGTGGCTCAGTCAGTTAAGCATATCCCTTCGGCTCAGGTCATGATCCCAGGGTCCTGGGACTGAGCCCCAAGTCAGGCTCCATGTTCAGTGGAGAGCCTGCTTCTCCATCTCCAGCTCCCTCTGCTTATGCTCTCTCTCTCTCTTTCTCTCTCTCTCTCTCTCTGTTAAATGCCTAAATAAAATCTTTAAAAATAAATAAATATGAAGATTGCTCTGATCTGTCTTTTTCCCTCACTCCCATGAGCTAGAATATAGATGTGCCCATGACCCAGTTTCAACTGTGTAGGAGAAAACATTGCACTAAAGGGTAACAGAAGAAACTTGATTTTCTCAAAGACCATACAGAGCAGAGATACCCATACGAATCTAGACCTTTCTTCCCAGTAGTATTAGATTATACAGAGAGAAATTTCTGTCTTTAAGCTACTGTATTTTTCAGGTCTCTTTGTAATGGCAGCTTAGTCTTTACTCTAACTAATGTAAGTGGATATTCAAGACAACATAGCAAAAAAAGGAAACAATAACAACAAAAAACATAGTAAGTAATAACATCACATTTCCTGGACAAAATCAAGTATATTAGTTGTTTCACTAAATGGGAAAGTACTGGACTCAACTGGCAAAAAAGCAGAAGTAGCCAGATATTGATTAAACAGCAAAATCTAAAAAAAAATAATAACAACAACAACAGCACAACAAAATCGAATTATTTCTTGCTCAAAATTAACATGTGTTAAAAATGGGACAAAGAAGGGTGTAAACATAAAGGGTAGCCAACAATACACCAGGCAAATGTAATTGAAGAAGAGGAATGACAGTATTAATAACAGACAAAGGAGAATTCAAGGTTCAAAGTAGTAAATATAATGGAAAAAGATAACCCATGAAAAAATATGACCACATATGTAACATAACAAAGAAGCTAAAATGTACAGACATTAGGAGGTTATGATAGAATTAGGGAAGGGGTTCAGTATACTAAATAAAATTTCCATATACTTCAGAAATGTCAGAACAAATAAACAAAAAACAAGGAAAGATTGAAGCTATGACTACAGATAGTCCTGACTTGCAGTGGTTCAATTTATGGTTTTTCAGCTTTATAATGGTGCAAGAGTAATACACGTTTGGTAGAAACTATACTTCAATCTTTGATTCTTCCCAAGGCAAATGGTAGGATTCCGGACAGTGGCACTGAGCCCCAGACCCCAAGCAGCCACACATGATCAAGAAGGTAAACAACCCTATATTTACAACCATTCTATATTCATACAACCATTCGGTTTTTCACTTTCAGTACAGTACTTAATAAGTTACAAAACTTTATTATAAACTTGATCTTGTGTTGCAAGATTTTGCCCAACTATAGACCAACCTTCTGTTCTGAGCACATTTAAGGTAGGCTAGGCTGAGCTGTGTTGTTGAATAAGTTAGTGTATTAAATGCATTTTTGACTTATGATATTTTTAATTTGTGATGAGTCTATTAAGACATAACCCCATCATAAGTGGAGGAAGATCTGCAGTTGAACAACCAGCATGTTTTAATAGTCAAATAGATCAGTACTCTAATAGTCTGATAACTTATGAACAGAGAATGTACATTCAATTCTCTTGTACCTGGAATGCTTAGAAAAACCAGTCACATACTTAGCTATGAATAAAATATTTTAAAAATTCTTTCCAAAATTATATAATCACAATCTAATCACAATCCAGTAACTAAAAATAATGTAACTGGGATTTAAAAACCCATAAAACTTAATTACACCTCATAATATGGTCTCTTTAAAAATCCCCCTGAATCAAAACAGAATTTACAAAGTATGGCAAAGATATAATAAAAAGGAAAATAGTAAACCTAGTGAGATATTTGCAATGTATAAAAGGAGTGAAGTAATAACAGAATAAAGAAAGCTCATCCACAATTAATATAAACAAGGAAAGGTAACTCAATATAATGGACAAATGATATGAATAGACAACTCATCAAAGAAGTACAAGTTACCGATATTAATATATGGGCAATATCTCAACCTCCATAGTAGTTAAGGAAACTAAAAATTAAGATTGTAAGTTTAAAAATTTTTATAAGCCATGAGAAAAGAATTAAAGCAACAATGAGATATCATTTTCTGTCTTTCATATGGGCAAACATTTTAAAGAATAATAATTTCCTATCTTGGTAGCTTTTTAGAAAACTGGTAGATTTATGGAATGCTACCTTCTCTTTTGGAAAGTATCTTGGCAATACCTATTAAAATTTCTGAAATGCATCATCCTTTGACATAGGAATCTAACTTCTCAAAAGTGTATTTGTTAGGAAAGAGTAGGTATATGCAGTATATTATTACATATACAAAAATTCTGAAATCTTTATAGCTTAAGGCAATATTTGTGCTACATTCCAACGCAGGTTGCCTGGGGAGATTGCTCATTGTAAAAACTTAAGGAGCCAGGCTGAGAGAGGATCTCTACAGTGGCCCCCACAATTATTATTAAGGGGGAACAGAATGTGACAAATGGAACTTAAAACAGCTCTCAGAAATGACACCTATGACTTCCACTCACATTTCATCAACCAAAGCCTGCCACATGGCCATACCTAACCTCAAGAGTCAGAAAGGACAATTCTATGTGCCTAGAAGAAGAGAACATCAACCATAATACTTTAAGAATCTATTTTATAGAAATAAAAATGCCAATATATGAGGATATAAGTACAATGATGTATCACAATATTTTTAATCACACACAAAAAACCTAGTAACAATCTGCATCCTATCATAAAAGAAATAATTACATAAAGCCAGTGAAGACTCCATCCTCTGAGTGAATTCCCTGATCTGAAGAGGAAGAAGGTGACTTCAGCAGGTTTTCTATCAAAAATGGCGGGCTGAAGGCTGGTGATGGGTCCTTGTTCCTCTCCTGGTCTCCCTCTGAGCGCTCACCCCTATCCTCTCCAGGGGAGGGCTGCCCCTGCCTCAGTCCTAGGGCAACCAGACAGACAGTAGACTTCTCACTTGCTGCAGTATTGGAGCAATAAAATATGATGCTTGGGGACCCACAGGGAGCTGTCTGTGGCTTTATTTATGAATCTGGTATTTG
>CM053616.1:31944799-32050415 GCA_028646535.1 Procyon lotor
TTTGGGGTCAGACAAATTAGATGGATGGAAGAATTGTGGAGGAGCAGGTTTGGGATGTGGACAGAAACCAAGAGTTTTCACGTAGATATGTTCAGTTTTAACTATCTTCTCAATATCCAAGTAGAAATGTCAAATAAGTGCCTGTACATCTGGGATTCATTAGTTTGAAGATGATATTTAGACCTGAGAGACTGAATGAGATCACCAAATACATCAGTGTGTTGATAAATAGAATAAAGTAGAAAATTTAGCACAGGGACACACAAAATTCAGAAGCCAGGAGTAGAGAAAGAATAACTAGTGAAGTAACAGAAGAGGACGTATTCTGGAAGTTAAGTTAAGAAAGTGTTTTTGGAATGAGAGAGAGATGGTATTAAGGGCTATTGTTTATCTGGATGCTTCTATGCCTGCTGCTCTTTTATTATTTGTAAAAAGAAAAAAATATGACTCACATAGCCAAGTGCATACCAAAAATACTTCTAGGGTATTATTAGAAAAGAAAAATAATAATACTCATTATAATCCCTAACTGCCTTTCATGAAGGTTTGATCCTATTAAATAAAGAGCCTTTTATTCTGCTGTGCATCCTGAAGGATTTGGTTATATAAATTTGCATCTTAGTGCTATAGAAAGTTGAGCTGATCACATGATAAAGGGAAAAGAGGCAGGACTTCCAACTATATGGGATTGAAGAGATTAACAAATCCTGTCATCCCAAAGCAACTACAAAACTGCAAAAGTGTGGGGGGAAGGTCATTTCAGGGCTCTGACAGGGCTCTGAATACAAACCAGGACTGACATATATTCAGAAAAAAAAACTACTGAACTTCGGGGAAAATAATGGGAGTCTATAACACTCTTGCCTGGGCCAGCCACCTGCCCCGTACCTGTTCAGAAGGTACAATAGTTCTGCTATCGGGGCTGGCAGGCCATGAAAACCAGCACTCTCACTGTGGGAGACGGTGGACTTTATTTGGAGTGGAGGCTAGACAAATCTCACCCAGCAGCAAACAGGAAGAGCCTAGGGCTCTACTAGTCTAAGGTTGCAGTTCCTGTAAGGGACAAGTAACACAAGAAGACTAGGAAGATGTTAAACAGTGACAGAGTGATTGAGGGACTTGATAAACATTCCACAAATCTCTGACTGTCCAGGGCAAGTGCATGTGTGGTGGTGACCTGAGAAGGCCCAGCAGAAAGGAAAAACCAGGCTCACCTGAAAACTACCCAAACTTTGAATGGGTGCTTCAAACCAAACACAGATTCACCAGTGGGGGTGGGGGAGGCATTATGGGCCTAAGGTGTTTGACCAGATCTTTGTTTAATTATTAACTGACTATTAAGTTTTGCAAACCTAAGGGTCACTCCTAAGAAGCCTGGCTTTAAAAAATGTGTAGGGGAAGAAGAATTTTTCCTCTACTCTTTTTTCCTGGTCTATTAATTAAATTGATTTAAGACAGATTAACATGAGGAAAAACAAATTTAATTACATACATATGGGAGCCCCATTAGACTATGAGACCCACAGGCATTCAGGTCATTGAGGGTTATATATCATCAAGGATGGGGTCTGGGACTTCAAAGGAAAGGAAGACAATTTACAGGAAGATGGGAAGAGCAAATGCTTGGTAAACAAATGTTTGCCTTGCCACGAAGAGACAATGGGATGAGGAGAGGAATTTTATCTCCATGCCCTCCTGAGCTTCTCCCAGCTCACCACACCTAGCCCATATTTTTTAGTAGTTATCTCTGGTAATGGTTCTCTTCCTGGGCCAGGTCTTCATTTAAATTCTTTCAGGCAGTTAAGGGAGAGGTAAGACCTCTTCTGAGTCTTTCTGGCCTTGATTGACTTCATCTCAAAGTAATCCGCGCATCAAATGGCGCATTTTGGGGAAGCCTGTTCTGAACCCCTTCAAATATAAGTAATAATAAAAAATATGAGGAGATGTGAGCAGCATCACACCACATGGGTGATAAATTCTGCAGATTAAATCCAGGTAAATTACTTAAAACAACACCAAAAATCTAACAATCTAAAAAATATCAAGAAAAAGACTTCAGAGAAAATAAAGAAAAGAAAGTCATAATCTAGAGTTGCTAGAATATATTATCTAAAATCCTTAGTTTTCTTATTTATGTTTTTAAAGATTTTATTTATTTGTGAGAGAGAGAGTGCACAAGCAGTGGGAGAAGCAGGCAGAGGGAGAATTGGGCTCCCCACTGAGGGCTTGATCCCAAGACTCTGGGATCATGACCTGAGCTTAAAAGGTAGATGCTTAACTGACTGAGCCACCCAGGTGCCCCCAAAATGTTTAGTTTTGTACAAATAAAACCAGGAAAGTGTGAACCATGCTTAGGTAAGGAAGAAATCAATAAGAAACTTTCTCTGACTTGGCCCGTAGGTTGGCTTTAGCAAAGACTTTTAAACCAGATATCATAAATATGTTTGAAGAACTGAAGATATCAGAACATATATTTAAGAACGAACAAGAGATATGTTGACAGTGGTTCAAAAATGACAATAAAGAAAGAGAATAGAAATTACTAAAGAAAGAACTAAATGGAAATTCTAGAGTGAAAAACTCTGCAAATGTCCATCAGAACATTTTTTCTATTAGTCAAAAAAAACTAGAAGCAATCCAATTGTCCATCAATTGGAGAATCACTAAACAAAATGTGCTATAGCCATATAATTGTGTCAACATTATGCCAAAAAGAGCCAGACACAAAGAAAATATATTCTGTAATTCCATTTATATGAAATATCCAGAAAATTAATATCTATAGAGACAGAAAGAGCAACAGTGGCTGCCTGGGACTGGGTTGTAAGGGGGTTGACTACGAATAGGAAAGAGGGAATTTTTTCAGACTGATGGAAATGTTTTAAAATTGTATTGGGGTGAAGGTTACACAACCTCATAAATTTACTAAAAGAACCATTGAATTCTATATTTACAATGGCCAAATGTTACAGTATGTAAATTGTACCTCAATAAATCTGTTTAAAAATAGAGGGAAAATAGGCCAGTGTACAGATCCTGGGGGGATGTGGTGGGTGGTGCAGAGGGAAGGCCATCACACAGGTGGTCCACAGTTGCATGCTCCACATGACTTTGCTTCATCATTTGGCCAATGAAATGTAGCTCAAGTGATGTGTGGTTCTTCTAGGTAGACATTCAAGAATCATCATTTGATTTGCCATGTCACTTTTTCTTTTGCCTCAGTGAATAGCCTACAATACATTCAGGGGCTGCTCTGTTAGCCTTGGTCTTGGAGGACATAGAAGACAAGACAAAACATGGAACAGAGTCCCAGCTCATCTGCAAGGAATGTGCAATGAATGTTCTTGCAGAACAAGAAATAAATCCTATTTTTTAAAGTTACTGGTATTTGAGGATGGTTTCTTATCACAGCATAATGTCACCCATCCTGATGTGTCCATGTTCCTTAAAAGAGATTACAAATCCACAATTAACCCTTTTGCCTCTACTCGCTCATCCCTGTGGGGTACTACCTACAACCAGTATTGTCTGCCATTTTCTTTTTCTAAGGGTAAGTTTTAAAAACTGTTTTTTATCTGTGATGCATAGTTGAGTGATTAGTGTTGAATTGGTCTTATCAGTTCTCAGACTATCTTCATTCATCTGTAATGGGCTGCCTGGAATTAGCAGAGTCTGGAAATGGAGCCACCTGCTTGGGTGTGGTAGATATTAAGAAACAGACACAGTTGTAGGTACTGGAAGAAAGTCTAGTCTAGTGACAGAACATGTCCACTGAAGCAAATTTTTTAATTGGTACAAGTGATGAATTGTAGATGATTAACTTAGCATGCCTGGCTTTTGGGTCAGGCCTGAGGAGGCTAGAGCTTCTGGCCTGAGTGTATCCATTCATTCGCAAATTTCATCCACCTGCCCTATTCTTCTGTTTGAATATGACTACTTTAGATGTGTGCTGTGATGTGAAAAAGATCAAGAAACACAGCTGTAAAGGGTAAAAATAATCATCTATTAATCAAGTAGTAGTATCAAGTAGAGGAGGATCAAGTAGAGGAGAGGAGAACAGAATCAGAGGAGAACAGAATCAAGTAGAGGAGAGGAGAACAGAAGCAGAGGAAAATAGGGAAAGGTATTAATTAAAGAAACAGTGTCTTGATACATGAATCCTACTAGACAATGAATTGGTAGTGATTGAGCATCTGCTACCAGTCTTAGCATCTCAGTTAATACATACTCATATTTAGTCTCTACTGTGTTTGAGGAACTGTTGCTGGTAACATTTCAAAGATGAGGAACCCAGAGCTTAGAAAGAATAAAATAACTGGGCCAGAATTATGAGTTTGCAAATGTGGGGAATAGAATTAGAATCAAGTTGTTGGACTGGAAAGCTCAGTTGTGGGACCCAGGACCAGGTGATAACATGGGCAGCATATAAGCTGGTTGGTTGCCCAAATCAGTGAAATCTGTCTTCTGGCAATAAGACCCTGGCACTGGGTTTGGGATTTGTATGAGTTCCTAATAGGGGACGAGAAGAATTGGCACGAATTAAATAGAATTACCAATTCTAAAGGGACTGTGGCATTAAACTGGGGCTTAGTCACAAGGGAAAACTTTTGACTGTATAAATCAAGTTTGGTCTAAAATTTTAATGAATAAAGCAGGTGTTTAAGGTCAATATGTTAAGGCTGATGTACTGAAGGGTGAGTGCTGTAATCTTAAATACATGTGGTGGCTCAAAAAAGGTATGAAAATTTCAGGTTTTCTCATAGGTTGTCAACAAGAAAGACCATCACTCTCACCATTATAACAGTGACACAAAAAGTCAAACTATAAATTCATCACTTTAGTTTGAATCCATGAGCGAACCAAGGTCTTAGGGTAACTAACTAACCTGAACAATAAGAAAAGAAAAACACCTTCAGGGAGAGAGGGACGTGAGCATTTGTTGACGTAAGGCAGATGCAACCACACACACTAAGAAAAATCCATCTTAGGAATTCAGTTAAGCAATTGATGGAAGCTGAGAGTGAACTGGTGAGATTGTAGAGCTTCTGGGGTCTATAGATATAAGAAAGTTCTCACCGTCTTGCAGGCTCTTCTCCAGGAAACTTACCCAGTTCTCATAAAAATATTGGTGAAATCTTGGGAGAGCAACCTAGTGGCTGAGGGGAGGAGAACAGCATCCTCTGTAGGAAGGTATGAAGCCATGTGCAGATCCTTCTTGTTTATCTCCCTATGGAACAAGACTGAAACTGTAGGCAGAGGGACAGCAAACACTTATGGTACTTATGGTACTTATGGCACTGGGGAAAACCACTGTAGCTCTGTATTGGGAACAGAAAAACTCTCTAATCTTGGGGGAAAGGCAGTCCAGAACTATCTCATGTACATGGGGCCGGAGCACCAAGAAGGCTACATCTTTAAGATCCAGGGACAGAATGCTTGCATAGGACCAGCATTTCACCAGAATAACAGAAACTCCTTCACTTGCTGCCCTCCCCCAAGCTAACAGCATTGAGCAATGGGTAACTGGGGAATCTTTCTGGGAGAGCTGCAGGACTATGGAGAGAGAGACTCTCTCTGAGGTGCAGCAGAAAGAGATGACCTCGAGTTAAAAGTAAAGCAGATATTGAGAAAAACCAAAAAACAAAAAAACTTTGCAAACACAAGATACCTAAATACAAGGTTTCTCTAGAACAATTTTAATATTATGCTATACTGATTTTAACCATAGCAACAACAACAGCAAAAAAAACCCCGACCCAATCAGCCCTTTCCTAGACTGACTTATTCCCCAAAATAAATGCCTCGCATAATGAAAGGCATATACAAACAAAGAAGCTGTCTGCCTCAGTTTCTATTCCTAGGCAAGATATCCAACTTTCAACAAAAAATTATGAGGCCTACAGAGAAGCAAGAAAAAAATAGCAAACTACCAAGAGAAAAGCAATCAGTACAATCAAATTCAAATATGACAGAGATGACAGAACTATCAGAAAAGGAATTCAAAATAACTATGTTTAGTATGCTGAAAGTTCTAAAGAAAAAGATTGACAACACTCAAAAACAGGCAATGAAAGCAGAGAGATGGAAACTATAAATGGAATAAAATAAGAATATTAGAAATGAAAAGTATAGTAACAACGATGAAGAATTACATTTTAAGCCTTGTTGGGAGATTTGATAGGCTTGAGGAAATAGTCAATAGGCTAACTGGTATTAGGTCAGCAGGCGTTACCCAAAATGAAGCGCAAAGAGATCAACTGTACTTCTCATTTATTGCTAATGAAAATGCAAAATGGAACAACCACTTTGGAACAGTTTGGTCATTTCTTATAAAATTAAGCATGAGCCAGGAATCCCACTCTGAGTAATTACCCAGAAGAAATAAAATTGTCTGTTCACACAAAAACCTGTACGTAAGTATTTATAATTGCTTTATTCATTATTGCTAAAAATTGGACAAAACTCAAGTATCTTTCAATGGGTGATTGGATAAACAAACTGTGATCCATCCATACAATACAATACTACTCAGCCATAAAAAGGAATAGACCTGATACATCCAAACATGATTGAATCTTGAAAGCACTTGGTAACTGAAAGAAGTCAAACCCAAAAAGCTACATGCTATAGGATTCCATTTATGTGAAACTCTGTAAAAGGCAAACTATAGAGTTGGAGAACTTGTCAGTGGCTTTATCAGCCACTTTATCAGGCTGGAAGGGGAAGTCCCCCTACTGTGTAGGGACAATCTGAGCAGATTTTGGGGTGGGAGTGATGGAACTATTCTCTATGATAATTTTGATGGTGGATATATGACTCAATGTATTTTTCAAAATACTTGGAACTCAACACCACAAAGAGTGAATTTTACTGGGTGTAAGTTTAAAAATAAAATTTCTAAAAAGATGTGAATCGGGGGTGCCTGATTCGGGGACCGAAAAGATGTGAATTCAGGGGTGGCTCAGTGGGTTAAAGCCTTTGCCTTCGGCTCAGGTCATGATCTCAGGGTCCTGGGATCGAGGCCCACATCAGGCTCTCTGCTCAGCAGGGGAGCCTGCTTCCTCCTCTCTCTCTGCCTGCCTCTCTGCCTACTTGTGATCTATCTCTCCTCTGTCAAATAAATAAATAAAATCTTAAAAAAAAAAAAAAGATGTGAATCGTTTGTGCTTCCACACTCAGAATTTGGAGCTGAATAGTTTTTAGGGCTAGTGCTGTTTGTCAAACATAAATATAACTCCAATTTGTTCTTAGTCCTTTAACTGTCTGAATGATTCCAGGGTGAAATCTCAAGATACACTTTCTCAAGCACTTCTCCTCTCCAGAGAAGACTAAATTAGAGCTGAAAGGAGCTTCTCTCTCGTCTGTGGCTCAGTCAGATTCAACATAATGTGCATTATAATATTTACTAGTTTAAAAAGTAACTGTTTCTTAACTACTTAACATTTTGATTAATCTTTTTCTTCTTCACAAATATCCATTGTCACTCTCTCTATGTAATCTTATGAGGCATCGGATTGTTCACTCACTGAAGAATGCTTGTAGGTGTGCTAAAGAACTGTGAGGTATGTTGGAGACGTACTGTCCTTACATAGGTATGTTGTGAGGACCTTCTGCTAAATAATTTGCATAAATTGCATGGTTTAGCTATTCAATTTACATTGCTTTGCTCTCCAAAGGAATAATGATAGTGATTTATAAGTAAATTTGTAAGTAAATTTTACTTACTTATAATTCTTAAAATCCTTTGAAATGCTTCCTCGGTTATTTTAATAATTGTACATACACACAAAAGAATAAAACGATGGACATTTTAAGCACTGTGGGACCCATTTTTCAACAAGTCCTCATTTGGGGATTTACTACTCATGAATAGACTTACCATACTGTCACAGATCAATAGCCTTGAAATAATTTTAGTCACTAACCTAAGTTCAACAAAGATATTCATGTAAGATTTCAATTCAAAGTATGGAAGAGGTTCATGAGAAGGGGCCCAAGATGGGACTTTATTTCACAATTCATAACCTACTATTGTTACCAATAAGCCAAAAGAAATCCTAGAAATAAATACAAAGAGAGATTCTAATGTGCCCATGAGTTGCTGACTGATTAGAGCATAATATAGTTTCCTTGTGATACAAAATCTAATGTCTAATATTTAGAATCAACATACACTTCTAAAAATTGAGACAATTCTTGGATGATCAAGGTGAATTTATAATTGCTTAGTTCCTTTTGGTAGGTATAAAAGGTCATGCCAGGGGCACCATTCATCATCTCAAGAGTAAGGATAAATTAGCTTAGAGTTGTATGTCCAAAGCAGAATTTCTGTCTTTCTAGATCAAATGTTCTCCTTCCTGTTTTCTCTTTGTGTTACAGATACCTTCTGATTCATTTAGACTCAAAGCCATCCTGTCTTTGACTCTCTTTCTCCTACTTCCTTCACCACCACCCCATTTGTCATTAATTTGCACCAATCCTGTACCTGCGGTATCTCCTGAATGAACCCATTCCTTCTGGATGTCCTTCCTGCCACTAAAATTTCTGGCTCACAGTACTTCTCACTTCTCTGCACAAACCTTTGCCTTGGTTTCTTGGAAACCAAGTGTATCTTCTTCTGGAATCAAGGTCTTGCTAGACATCTTAGCTCTGATCTTAAATCTGTTTGTGTGATTGCTCTGTTCCCAACCCTCCCCTGTGATATTTATTCTATGACCACTTAAGAGAAATACAACAAGAGATCTCATTTTATAGAGTTTCTTTTAATGCTAGGGTGAGAGGTCTCCCTTACTTGAGTAGCAGTGAAAGGATATTGGTTTTTTGTTTGTTCTAAGTAAAAGGATATGTAGCACTATATGGCTGGATTTGGACAGAGAGAGAATTACCAATCAGAAGGGCATTGTGATAGTTTAGAAGAAAGGTAATGAAGACCTGAACTAGGGTGGTTGTAGTGGAAAGGAAAAAAAGAGAGAGAGAGAAACTGAAAAAATACGTTAAATGGATAAAATCTACAAGATTCTAGCAGGGACATATTTAAGGAGAATGATGAGTAAGGAGGGACCGCCAATGACTATGAGATTTCCAGTCTTTGTGATGAAGAAGGTGGGAAGTGCCAGTAACAGATGGAGGGAAGAGCAGATGACGGAAGCATCAAGAAGCATAGACGGACTTTACATTTAGACAGATTGGCTTTGGATCTATTTCTGGTACTTAATTCCATATGATAGCAAACAAACATCTTCCTTCCTTTCTGCCTCAGTTTGAACTGGGGCACTGGGGCAAAAGTATACCTCCCTAAAGAGCATGATTATGAGGATTGAGTGAGCAACTACATGAAGGTCACCTACCACACAGTGTGTTTTGGACCAATAAATAGAAGTTATTGTTCTTGTTGTTATTGTAATTACTGTAAGGAAATAATTGCCATCCTAATTGTTTACCGGTAGGTACTGATCTGTCTACACTAGAATGGACATCATGCAGCATTTATATGAGGCATTGCCTGACTAATTAAGAGGAGCTGACCTGACTAATGAAGAGTCCAGCAATCCATTCAAGTAAGATGATCTGTCTTTGGGAAGAGACTCCCAGGAGGTTTCCTCAGGCAATCTGGTTTGTGATTTGAAATAATTTGGAAGGGGTCCATAAAAGAAGGAAAATGCAGGAAGACAGGCCAAGCAACCTAGCTGGGAGCTGTCTGTGAAGGAGCCAGGTAAGGCCCGTGAATGAGAGACTTCATCCAAGGTAGAAGCTGGGGAGTCGAGGGTTGAGAGAGAGAGGATCGCTGGAGCCAGAGCCGGGTGCAGTAGACAAGGCGTGGTCTGTGAGCTGTTAGCTGAAGAGGCACAATCACCATAAAAAGAGGGAGGTGCCTGGGAAGGGCAGGCGGCTGGAGGGTGGACCTGGGAGGGGCCGGATTGGGAAGGGACAAATGGGAAATTGCTGGGCCTCCTGGAGTGGGCCTCTCCCAATAAATCATTTGCAGTAGCTGGAACTGGCTCGAGTGTCTTCCTTTATGTTGCAGCTCTATTAAAAGGGCAATGCTCCCTTTCTGCGTTGGCTTTAGTCACGCAGTTACTAAAGTTGGCTTTAGTAACTCCATTACTCACCAGGGCAGCTTGTAGGCTTCATGCCGCCCTGGGAGTGAGAGGCACAGAGCAGTTGAGTCTGTTTCGCTTGAGCAAGCGCAAGCAGGATTGCACATCTCTGGAACACGGAAGATGGTATCAGAAATGGGACAAGCATAATATCAGGGTGGGACGGAACTATTACTTTATTCCTTGAATTAATTATATTGCAAAAATGTGTTGCTCATGAAATTACGCGCTTGATGCATACCTAAGTACGTATTTAGGTTTTTGTGATTAAAAGTATTTTTTATTCAGTATTTTAAATTATAAACTATAGCACTGTGTGGTTGATAAGTAACAAATAGGAAGAAAGAGAAGAGAGGACCACTGGGAGTGAAGAGCATGACTTCGGTACGCAGTAGAACTGGGTTCCAATCCCAGCTCTGCCACTTAGCTGCGTGGCTTTTGGCAGGTTGCTTAACCAATCTCTTTAAGCTCTGTTTTCCTTGCCTGTAGAGAGTGGAAAGTATACCCATCAAAGGGGTGTTATGGGGATTAAATCAAATGTACAGTGCAGCCAGACTTACTGCATGTTCAACAAATGACAGCTGTTCTTACTTATTCCCTTTTACTTTAGGTGGGATTTTTGTTTGTTTGTTTGTGTTTGTTTGTTGTTATCGTTTTATAGTTATCTCACACATCCTTCCAAAAACATTGCAAGGCAGGAGTGAGATTCCAGTTTCACAGAGG
Source organism: Procyon lotor (assembly GCA_028646535.1). Lineage (NCBI taxonomy): Eukaryota > Metazoa > Chordata > Mammalia > Carnivora > Procyonidae > Procyon > Procyon lotor. The sequence goes on from CM053616.1 coordinate 31,955,620, forward strand.
AAGGGAGTGAGGCTACACCAGTTAAGCTATTTGCTGTTATCTCAGAACCGCTAGGTAGCACAGCTAGCATTAAAGTTCAAGTCTTTTGACTTCCAGACCCAATGCTTTTCCCAAAAATGACATAAAGACACAAGGAAGTAGGAATCAAGACCAGTGTTCGGCATCTCTTCATCCAAGTGCTTTATTTCACAGTGCAAGGTGAAAAGTGCCACGTCTTCTACTTTTAGGAAAAGAGGTTATTGAGGTCTTGTTGGGAGGTGGTCGTTTTCACTTGAAAAGCTTTTTTTTTTTTTTTAGGATTTTATTTATTTATTTGAAAGAGAGAGAGCAAGTGAGAGAGTGAACACAAGCGGGCGGGGCAGAGCAGAGGGAGAGGGAGAAGCTGACTCCCCACTGAGCAGGGAGGCCACGGGAGGTCTGGATTCCAGGACCCTGAGATCGTGACCTGGGCCAAAGGCAGATGCTTAACTGACAGAGCCATGCAGGTGCCCCTCGCTTGAGAAGCTTTTTATAGATCCTCTCAGTCCTGGAGCAACCAGAATAATTCTCCCACAGAGAAGGGTGCCTCAGCAAACAGGTGGACAATAGATACAGTGGGAGGAAGTCTGGAGGGGTTGAAGGTAGCAGTCAGTAACTGGCTTGAATGCAGATGGCTGTCTACAAATACCATTTTCATTTTTCTCAACGAAATGGCAGCACTGACCATAATCCGTGTATGCTAAGAGAGATCCAACCGAGAAGGGTGCCAGGCAACTTTGGAAGCATAATCTGATCTAAGAAATTGGACATCAAAGTGGATGTCAATGGTTTCTAAATGTCTCCCCCACCCCTACCATGTGGCTACACTGGTTGGAACCCCTTGCCCCTACAAGAAAGTCCAAGTTTTTGAGTGCTGCTAGAAACTCTGCAAAAGCTGACTCTTGCTAAGCTTTTCATCCTCATCCTACCCTCCAATTCAGACTCTGCTCAGGCCAGATCAAACTTCTCTAAGGTTCTCGTAGGTCTCTCAAGGTCTCCCTTGGAGATCTTCACACAAGATCTCCCCTCTTCCCCTGTAGTTGGTAATGCTTATCCTTCAGAGAGTAGCTTGAAAGTCATTCCCACCATCTTAGCCTTCCCAACTTCCAGGAAGTCTCAGTTGGGGTCCCTGGTGTGTGCCCCAGTGCCCACTCTCCTTGCCCTGGCCTGGCCTCTCTCGCATATAGTAGTGCTGTTTACTTAACTGCCCATCCCTATGAGACCCCTGCTCCCAAGGGCAGAGCTCACGGCTCTCCTGTTCATCACTGTATCTGCAGGACCTAAACTTCACTCTGCCTGGCACACAGCAGAGCAAGCTCTCCATTAAGTATTTTTTGAATAAATGAATGCATGCATAAAAGTCTGTTTCTACAGTTCATTAGGCTAGGTTCTTAGGAAGAGAATGGAGTTTATGAGCAGAGCTTTCCAGCAAATTGTATTCAGTCATAATACTACAAACATTCATGTATATTATCTCTACATTTCTTCTTTTTCAGGGATAATTATTTTTGCTCCAGTTTATGGGAATGAGCAATATTAATTTAAGCGTGACAGTAGGTGGCTCCTGTTTAAAAGCTATGACAGTAACATTCTAGAATTAAAGGGCTCAAGTGGGAACTTCTGTTTTAAAAACAATATAATGTGGAAAATGCAAGGAATTATTTTGTCTTAAAAATAAAGAGCATATGCTCATCTTCTGAGTACAAATTAAATGAACATTGTGTTTGGTCCACAGATAATTATATTTAGAAATAATTGCAAGACATATTACAATTCTTATTATTACATGTCACAATCACATATATCATATTACATTACATATACATTACATATAACCCATTACAATAACATGTATCAAGAAATTGATAAAATGCCAGGTAGGTAAACCTCGGGGATGTGCCTTTTCTGTTTATAAAACATACTTTTCCCCAAAATACTCCTGATTTGTCTTATAAATAGGTAATTTCCCTTCAGAAAAGTATATTTTTACGTCAGTATGGCTGAAATACTACATTCTTGCAATATCTGAGATGCAATTCAGTGAAGCAAGTGGGTTCCCTAATTTGCAAATCAGCTACCTGAGGCCTTTAGACTAGAAGGACGGAGGGATACCATCATGCACTCACAGAATGATGATGTGGGAGGAATTTCATATCTAACCCATCCTCCCGACAACCATGCAGAGAGTGCCATGTTCATTTTTTATTTTAAGGAAATAAAACTAACAGAACAGGTAAGCAGCTTACTCAAGATCACACTGTGGGTTTGCAAAAGTCAGGTTGGTGGAAGCACTTGGGCTCTCTAACAAACCAAGGCTACAGCAGCTGCCTCCCTGTGGGCTGAGCCCAGATTCCTGAGCCCAAGCTTATTCCACACAACACACTGTGTCTGCTTCATTCACATTAGTACCGATGGCTACCAGCAACATTTATCAAAATAGTAAATTTCTGAGAGCAAAATTCTCTGTCTGAATTCCGTCTCCATTTTTTTATTAACTCTGTGAACTGAGCAAGGTATATAACTTCAGGTCCCTCACTGTCCAACAGGTGTTCACTAACTCACTGGGTTCTTCTGGGGATTAAACATCATAATGCATGGAAATGGTTAAACCCAGTATGAAGCGCAGAGTAAATGCACCTCAAAATCAAGTTTTTTTAATATAAAGCTTGATCACATGTTTTGTTTATCCATCATCAATAGTTTATTATAATTGCTTTCAAATGATATTTTACTAAAGAAATAAAGAATAACTTAGATTTGTACATGCAGTTGACTTACTAATTACATAGCATGACATGGAAACGATGGGCTCTTGATTCAGAATCATTGATTGGTTACTGACACTTTAGAAGCTGCAAAATAATAAACACACTCGTCATCTTTACAATGATGGAAGAGTTTTCATATGAGGGATAGGAAGATTAATATACTGTTTAAGACTATGGTGTTCTATTTATAACATCTTTTTTTTTTTCCAAGATTGTACTTATTTATTTGGAAGAGCGAGAAGGAGAGAACACGAAGTGGTAGGAGGGACAGAGGGGGAGAGAGAAGCAGGCTCCCTCCTGAGCTGCCAGACTCCAGCCAGATCCCAGGACTCTGTCTGAGATCATGACCTGAGCCGAAAGCAGACTATTAACAGACTGAGCCACTGAGGCACCCACGCACCCCTGTAGTATCTTTATACCTTTCATCTTTGATTCCTATTTTCTAATGGAATCAAACAGTAATAAATGTCATCTCATCTTACCTGAGCTTTTTTCTTTTAACTGTGCATGCTTTGATACTTTTAATTTTGTGACCACAAAACACAGCTATTAACTTGAGCCTAAATCGTAGTAACTCCAATGGCTGGTTCTACTTCTCAGAGTCTGTGTACTCATCAAGAACCTCTGACTGTGAGATGTTGCATATTAAGAAACGTGAAGTGAAAGATAAAGGATTTTTTCCATTACTCTCAGTCGAATTTTGTATGTCATATCATGACAGTTGAAATCTTATTTTATGGTCAAACACATAACTGAAGGTGGATAAGCATAGTTAGAAATACTTCTCTTTCCCGTGGCATCTGCAAAATTGAATTTGCTCTGGAAATGCAGAGTTGGAGATTTTAAATAACTGTAGTCTAGTTTCGTTTTTAGGAGAAGTAAACTTCTGGAGTTCAATGCCTAGTTTTGCCACAAATAAGGTAGAAAGAGGGCTGGGTGAATTTGCTACCAATTTATAAATTCAACTACACCACACCTTTCTATACCCCATTCTCAGATTTTAAAACAGTTTTATATCTATGCTAGTAAGATACTGAGTATTGACTCCTGGTCCCTTTTCCTCACTTTTCCACCCCATGAGAAGTCTAGCCACTGTAGAGTTTTCGTTCAAGTTTTCAACTTCTTTCATAACAACTATCTGAATGAGGGCAGCTCAGATCTTCACAAGCTAGGACAACTCCATGAATTTTAAATGAGAACAACAACGACAAAAACTCGCTGAAATAACAATGATAGAGAGGCCTGATTTTCCTTTTAATTTTCATTTTAAACTGAGAAAAAGTTTATGCATGTGTGCTCCTATAATAGGACACAGACGTCCAGCACGCAGAGAACTCATAGCATAAAGGCCCAGAAATTTCTTCAGGGGGCAGAAGAGTCACATATGGAGGTGGCTTCCATGTGAGTTTTGCTTGCTGTGTATTTTCTGCTTTAATGTCAAGCATTCTCACATGGGGTTTGTTTCCTCCGTGAGGCAGTGAAGGAAATTTTCTCTGCTAAACAGAGCTGTTAAAGTCTCCTGATAAGCGACTTCCTCAAGTTTGCAGTTTAAACTTCCAGGATGAATCCAGCAGTATCCAGGTAAACTGGAGGACTTTGATATGGATACCAATCTCTAGGAAGGCCTTATGGGAGCCCTCAATTATGATTAAGCCACCACCACCCAGCTGAGAACTTGCAAAATGCAATCCAGTTATTCCAGATTATCTCAGCCAGCAATCAGAACTTTCACCGGGATTTAGTCTGACCTCAGAAGGCAAATGGGGCAAGTCTCAACAGGGAGGAGCTGTGGATTGGGCGCAAAGGTGTAGAATTTTACGTAGATGGCTTCCCGGAAACCACCACTAGCAGGACACCTGGAGAGACCTGGAGTGGAAGTGATTGCTGCTTTATTCTTCAGAAAATGGATATGGGCAGCAGGCCAGAACTATAACCTGCCATTTCTCCTCTTAAATATTAACCACATACCCAAGGCTTGCATTTTATTCTCAAACTTTGGCACATGTACTGTACACATGCGTCAGATATTTTAACTTTCATATAGTCTAAATGTTGGGCTTCTGGAAGGATTTTTACCATGTGAGGTATATTTAATAAATGTGCATTTTGATTCTGACCAGGCTACAAGCTTCATACTTCAAAATGGGTGTTAATGGGCCGACAGAATATTTGTTGCTAGGTGAGAAATGCTTAGCCTAGTTTGCTGACCTCAAAACCCCGAATTTGTCACCACTTCTTAAGCCTTATAATGAAGTTAATCATTGATGAAAGCAACACCAGCAGTCAGCTGGGATCTTGGAAGAAAATCAGGTTTTATCTGTTTGTATAAATCTAAAAGTCAGTGTTAGATTTCTGAGCTCTTCAGAACAGGGAGATTTTGGACTTGAAGAATAAAGACCCAAGAGATGAAAAAAGGAGATGGTGATATGAGAGTTGCCCGGATGCCGTGAGAGGAAATCTTAGACCTGTGCAGCAAGGTCAATGGACAGGAAAGAACATTTTTTATGTGATTATCTTATTGGAGACAATTTATTGCCAAAGTCCAAAGTTTAATTTGCAATGGGGAATGTGATGCTTGTTGCTTGTCTCAAAAGAAGTGACTTTGACTCTCACTCAAGGTAAATGAGAAGCAGAGGCAACATAACCAACATCTTTTAGAATTTACTTTGGTAAAACCAGTTTACCCTAAATAAAACACATGGCTATTTCTCTTCTTTCTTCTCCATTGTGGGATTGATATCTGTGTAATAACATCAATTAGGATAAAAATAACAGTATAGTACTGCTGTGAGTTATTAAGGGGGCAAGAAAAGGGTAAAAACAAAACTAATCTCAAAAGCTTAACAAATGATTTGTAATATCACCACCTGAAACAGCAATCACTATTTAATATTTAATTTAAAACCATTTCCCAATGGGACAAAAGGTAAATATACTTATGGTACAATATAAGAACATAGGAGAGCAATGCAAAAATTTAGAGCCTTTTATCACAGGTAATATTTTTAAGTTGAAGACAGTCCAACCGATACAAGGTTCTGGGAAATTAGATGTGCTTCCAAAATGGGATCTTTCTTTTGAGAATATCTTAATTTATGGCTTGTGACTTTTATCTTTTCCCATGATGATAACTGAGGGAGAGACCAAAGAAAGAAAAGCAAATGTATGTTTCAGTTGAGAGTATGCCAAATACATGGTGACTCACAGCGTCCTAATCAGATAGGCGTGGCAGCTCACTAAAAAAAAAAAAGAGAAAGAGAGAGAGAGAGAGAGAGAGAGAGAGAAAGGCTCACCCCACCCACTTTGGAAACTGTTCTTTGCCAAAGCTCAGCACACAGACAGCTACTTTCTAGACATGTCACTCTGCTTATACTGGATCAGTAAGGAGGTTCTATGAAAATACTGATCAAGGCGGGTTAAATCATTTTATGACTCTAATGCTGGCCTCTTAGATAGATTCAGCTATGAGTCTGCATATTTTTTTTAATTCAAGAACTAACCTCATTTATTTATGGCTTTTGATTTGTTCTACATTTTCCAGCATTTTATGTAACCCATATATTTTGAGGGGCAATCGTAATAAATATTTCTACTCACATTTCTTTTTCAAATCTAATTCTAGGATTACATAGATTAAATAAATGTATGGCTTAAAAGAACTCTAAGAATCATCCCCTTTAAAATCCTCATTTTATAGATGAGCAAAATAGAGGCCTTCTCTGCTGTCATGTAGGGTTGGGTTTTTGCCAGGACAAAAATCCAGTCTTTACAGAAGTATTAGAGATATTCTGATTTTTAAGAACAGAGTTACTTCATGAGTTATATAAAATGAGTACATTTTACAAATTATTGCTAATGGAATCTGCAGTAAGATTAAGCATTTGAGTTTAAATTCATGGTTTCCCACAATGGCAGTGCTTCTGAATCACCTGGAAATTTTAAAAAAGAAACCAACAAAATAGAATACTAAAGGGACCCAACACAGATCTACTGGCTTAGGATCTGGTAAGATTTAACATATTTATAAAGTTTCTACAGGTATTTCTAAAATCAGAAGTGTGGATCAATGCTTGAGAAACAGTAGATGTCAAATGGGAATATGTTTACTTTCCAAGATGGTTCAACAGAAAGTAGGTTTACTATGCAGCTATAGTAAGAAAGTATCCAGCTATTTAAAGAACGCAACTGTAAAAATTGTAACTTGGGGAAATCTCAATAATTTTCAATTTCGTGCTGCTTCTTTCCAAGATCTTTGTTGTCACTGTTTCATGTATGGCATTTGTGAGAGAACCTCTGAGTTTCATTAAAAGGCATGACCACTTAACTGTTATGTACAAACAACTGACTCCATGATCAAAGTAAGTGTTGGAAGATTTAAAAATGAGAGCTCAGTGTCTTGATTAAATCCTGAACAGATACCCAATAACAATGAATGAAGGCTACATTTTTTTTATTAGTAGTGGTAGTAGTTATAGAAAGATGTCTGTGGGTGATTGATATCCAAGAGTAACATTAAAAATAAAAGAAGAAGCCATAGCATCTTTGGCCATGTTATTGATCAAATGGCATTACGGATATCAGACAAAATCACAGGCCAAGTCTGACATATAGAGCACACATGTCACAGAAGATTTTATAAACCCCAATATTACAAGATCTTTTCATTCATTCTCTTCGTAATTGTTTCCCTCCTCATCACTTCAACAAACTGTATAATTAAAGGACCAAGAAAGAGGTTTCTGATGGTGTCATGTTCTGATATTCCGAATAGGCCAGAGCCAGATATCTTTGCCTGCATTAGGGCAGCTATTACTTGTAGAGGTCAATGCCGACCTTAACGCTCCCCGACTCCTGGGAGCAGCACTCCCTTTCCTCTGGGAATCCATCTCTCCCTTTCCTCTTGTGCCCATATTTTCAGAAGGAGTCTTCATCATGTTCCTTGAACTCGGCCACACAGGTGGACACATGATTCGAGAGCAAATGCTCAAGGACTTCTTCGGATTCACTCAGCTGGCAGTTAAAAGGAAAAAAAGTCTCTCATCTCTGCTGGTGAAGGCACAAGACAATCTTCTGTAGAAAAGAGAGACGGCGAATGGAGGGACAAAACACAGGGCAAGATCGAGAGAGTCTTGGCAGTGCCTTGTCTCAGAATCCCACGAGCCCCCTACTCCACCTCCCTGCCTGAAGTTCTTGTTTTTGTGAATCAATAAGCTTTTCTTTTTGGCCTCAAAACCCTGTTTGAACTGGGTTTCTATAACTTGCAACCAAAAGAGTTTTAATTCAATAACAATCCAAGATCTTGTAGGTTTTTATATACCATTTAGGGAAAGAACACATTATTTGACTTGCTCATATGATGCACTTGTTAAGGAGAGGGGATGGCAAAGGCACCTTTATCTCAGGCTATTCTGTGGAAAACAGAAAGCTAAAATATCAAAAGATTCTTAGAAAAACATAGGATTAAGCCCAGAAAGGGACAATAATATGAGAGCAGATTTCAACAGTTACTATTAAATATATTTTATATGTATTGTTTTACATAAATGCAAATATTTGCACACCTTGATTTCTTATAGACTAAATTTAGTACTGCATTTGAAGTTCAAAATACCAGTGTCTTTGCTTTTACATGTATGTGTGTGTTTGTGTGTTTTTAAGTAGGCTCCACGCAACATGGGGCTGGAACTCACAACCCTGAGATCAAGAGTTGTATGCTCTAGGGGCGCCTGGGTGCCTCAGTGGGTTAAAGCCTCTGCCTCTGGCTCAGGTCATGATCTCAGGATCCTGGGATCGAGCCCCACATCGGGCTCTCTGCTCAGCAGGGAGCCTGCTTCCTCCTCTCTCTCTGCCTGCCTCTCTGCCTACTTGTGATCTCAATCTCTGTCAAATAAATGAATAAAATCTTTAAAAAAAGGAAGTTAAAAAAAAAAAAGAGTTGCATGCTCTAAGGACTGAGTCAGCCACCTGCCTCAAAATATCAGTGATTTTGAAAAAGCTTCCCAAATAAGCTAAATTTATCGCGCATGTATTTGTAAGTTCTGGTAGTATATTAGAATATTAGATATGTTTTTCTCCAATTTTAAAAGATTTTATCTATTGGTTAATCATATTATTTTAACAAAATCTAGGTGATTTGAAATGATCAGCATTCTTACCAGAATCTGTCACTTTCATCTCATCTTAACTATATAATCTTAGTAGTGGTTTATATTTGACCTAACATAATAAACACTTTCAGACTTTCAAACAACAAACTATCCCAAAATGTCCTATGTTTGGAACAACAATTATAATTATTTTTCACGTACTTGTACTTTTTATTACTTAATCAGGCTTCCCTCATAGTAGTTACCATAATGTTAAAGTATATTTTCTGTTTGTATTCATCTTTAGCCTGTTGACACAGCCTTTTATAGTTTAAGTCTCCAGAGTCAAACATTTGAGTCATAATCAAAGGGCTATTGTGTTTCTAGAGTTTGCTGAATGCCATGTTTTTTGCCTCCTGGGAAGACATAAAAAAAAAATAGTTGTATGGACACAGGCGATGCTGACTACATTGTCAATCTTTATTTTTGGCAAGTATGGAGAAATCTCTGTGGAAATGTGTCTGGATTTCTAGTCAGTAAGTACTAGTTGACCAATACTTGTTGACTTGTTCAATGCTCAGCATCTGAGAAAAAAATAATAGAAGAGTGAAAATGAGGGGAGGGCGTGGTCCCCTGGAATTAATATACTTAATGACAACAGAAAAAACAAGCACTAAATTCTATATCTCTTGGAAAAAATAGGAATTGTACAGTACTAAGATGAGTGACACGGATAGACAGAAACAAGGGAAGAGACATTCGCAGTACTGAGCGAACTCTCTCTGAGGTGAAAACCTCCTGCATCGTATCCCAATCAAATGATTAACTCATATTTGGCCTCCTTATCGACAAGACATTCTGTACCATGTAGGGATACTGATTCTATTTCAGTTTCATTCAAAATTTCTTTCTTATGTTTACTTGAGTGTAATCTGAACTGAAAGTTTTGGCCCTGTGTAGTAGCTGACTCTCTACCGTCTGCAGGGAGTTCGTACCATCCGACCCCATGTCAGAAAGGACTGACCTTCTGTCTTCTCACCTTTCGTTCCTCCAAAACAGGAGTTTTAGGGACCTTGAGGCTTCTGGAATCATAAGGATTTCTGTGCCCCTGAGGACTTTATAATAAAGTGAAAAACATGCTCTCACTTTCCCACATTTATTTGAATAGAATGCACCTTAGATTTCTCTCTTAGTGTGATAAAAGAAAAAAGGAAATGAATGAAATGAGACTTGCACTTCTTGAGAATTTACCGTGGCCCTTCAAGGATGTGTGTGTTTTGGGGGGTACTTTATTTAATTACCACAGTTGGTCCTCAGAACAACACTGTGAAGTGCGTATCATTATCCAAATGCCTTATGAGAAATTAAGGCTTAGGGAGAATGAGCAGAGCTGAGCAGTGTCTCTTTACACACCGTGGCTTTCTGTTGCTTTCAGGAGAGGTCTTCAAGTACAGAACTATGAACTTAAGGTGATCTTAGTGATCATGTATATTCTCACCCCATCTAGAACACTTTTGAGATTGACAGGGATCAACGCCATAATTACGGCCCAAACAAAAGTATAAACTGGGATTATCAGGGCAAACCCTGACCTTTGGTCACTAGAACTTAAGGTCACTCCTAAGCCCTCAAGAGGCCCTGGCTAGGAGCACCGTAGCTTAGCTTAGGGACTTGATAATAGTAATTGCACCTCTGCACCCTGTCTATGCACAGTATGAGAAAGTATCTTCTTATATCAACATCCACTCAAAAAGTTTTCTTGCCTTTATAAGGGTTATATTTTCAGCTAAATTCACTTGAGTTCTTGACAAAATTCCAAACAAAGGAGGACTTTTCTAACTCTCCCAGCACAGGAGGTTGAGTCAGAGCACTGTCTTACACAGCGTTGTGCCTGCTTCTGATAGGATACGGGCTCACCTTGGGCATCCCATCCACTCAGTTTCTCAAGGCTTGAGCAGGTTGGAGCTGTTCTCCAACCTGCTGTTGGAGCTGTTCTTTGCTCAGTGCTGTGGAATCGCTATCCCTACATATCACAGGAAAAGGTGAAATTAGTGTTGTAGAATCCCTTTGAGATCCCTGATAAAAGATGATTTGATAGTATAAGACATTATTATGATAAACAGACCCTGGGATTGTGTCCTTGGGGTTATAAATGATACTCTCTCAACATGAACCTATGAAGAGACGAACTTCAAGCTTCCACTTGGTAGCATCTTGTAATGATTTCCATTATTTTGAATCAGCAAATGTCTAGCCAATTCATAGCGAGAAATGCTCTGCGTGATCGTTACTTAACAAGAAACTTAAACTTGTTCTACATGCACAGATAGACTGACTCACATTTTGAGTTGGATAAGCACCACAGGCAGGAACTTGTTCAATTATATGCCTTGAAGGAGCCAACTACCCCACAGAAGAAACTGAATGTGTCAGCATTATCCAAAATGATTCAAGATTGGATAAAGCCAAATTAATAGAATCTTATCCAGTTTTACTTTACTATCTCAAAACTTGCAAATCTTAAAAGGAACACTAATTGTCACTTCATGTTAAACTGAAGAACAAGACGATCGAAGCTGACTATATTCTATTAAATAAATTATCATTTAATGTAAAGATAAAAATCCCCATTAGTTTACAGATTTGGGACATTAGTATTTTGGCTCAAATATATTTTGGACGATCTAAAATGTGCTGGTACTGGAAGTGGTAGAATTATATTAACTTAGCAACAGATATTTATCCTTAGGAATATTTTTCATAGCTTGGCATTTGAAAATACATTTTAAACCACAAAGCCTACTTCAAAAACAAAATACTTGATTCAAGGATGTACAGTAAGAGACTTACACCAACATTTCTCAACAGAGAAAGGGAGTTATTTTAGAGCACCTAGACAGTGAAAAGAGATATTTTAGAGCACCTAGAAATACTAACAGAAGCTCTTGTAAGAGTAGATTAATGGATTATTTTATTTTGTAAAGTTGTCTGCCTATAGATGTATTAGGTTAGTGATACCAACCTTTTTGAGGTGTAACTTTGGCTCTCTTTCACAAGAAAAGAGATTTTTGCATTTTGCAATCAGTTGGCCACATCAAAGGAAAAAATGGAGCTGTCAGATAAACAAGCTCATTATTTATGTTGGTGTCTGGTCCTCAGGACCAAAGAATCTAGGTAAAGAGAATGGCTTTGCAGTTATTTCAGGACTGCAGGCCAACACCAAAAACACGCATATGCAGAAAAGTTGTCCAGCAGCAGTTGGCAAACTTTAGAATGCACAGATATTACCTGCGGTTCTCGCTAAACATGCATTTTCCTTGATCCCTTCCTTCCCCCAGCCTAGGACAGATTCATCTGGACTGAATTGGATCAGGAATTTCAGGTTTGCCAAGCACTTGGGTGTTTGTTTCCCAATGCTTGCAATCCAGACGCCAGTCTGAGAACACTTACCCAGATTCTCGGGGATGAGTGCAAGGACTGGAAAGTGAAGCCAGGTGTGGTAAAGGTAGTTGTTAGAATGCTTCCAAGAGCCGGGTCCGGGCACAGAGCAAAGCGTGGATAGAAGCAAAATTATAGAATTGTATTTTCTCCCATTTCACTTTCTTTCTTATTAATTCCTCCCCCAAATCCATTCTCCACCCAATACACCATTTGATATGATTTGATATGATATGATTACTGATGCACACATTGATGTGAAAGATTCAGCTTTCAGCTGAAAAGCTGAAAAGATTTCAGCTTTTATAACTCAGTGGGTTAAAGCCTCTGCCTTCAGCTCAGGTCATAAGCCTTGCATCGGGCTCTCTGCTCGGCAGGGAGCCTGCTTCCCCCCTCCTCTCTCTTTAACCCACTGAGCCACCCAGGTGCCCCAAGCTGAATCTTTCATATCAACGTGTGCATCAGTAATAAGGAATTGTTTTTGAAGATACTCAAAAGGTCCATTTGACCATTTGGTAACTGTGCCTAGTAATGTTACTGTCATTATTATTATTTTTTAATCAAGGAAGAGAAGCACATTGTCTTAACATCAGTAAAGTTCTCCCAGCAGAACTGACAAGCTTCTACCTGTCTGACTGCCTGATCAGGGTCCCTTCGGGTGTTTGACAGTGTGATGATGAGGTTACCTTAGTATCTGGCACCAGAGTTTTGCTTGAAGAGAAAAATGCCCTTGTTTAAGGAAATAACCATGATATTGTGGGTGATAAACCTGAGGACTTGAAGCAAAGACAGGAGGGAGGAGATGAAAAAAGAAAGAAATGGATAAGGTACACTACATTAGAAATAAAGATGAATTTAGAGGCAGAGAGAAGGCAGAGCAGAGACTAGGAGAGGAAACAATGAGAAAAGAGAAGGAATTCAAATGACACAGCATGAGCCAGAACCCCGGTGTTGGTGTCAGAGGCTACTAAGACATTCCTTTCACGTGATTTGGGAGGTTACAGTGGGGTTTTAACAGGAGATGTTTCTAATATTATGATGTTTTGTTTTGTTTTATTGTGTTTGCTTCCTAGTTTCTACTCCCCACTCGCTCATCTCTGTAAAGCTCCGTGTGAAGCCCAGTATGTGCATGCATTTCCATGGGGCTGCGCTGCGGTCCATGAAGGCTGCGGTGATAAAGAGAACTGTGGCTGGCTGGACACTCAAAGGCAGAGGAGGAGCAGTCAGGGATCTCCCAGTGGCGAATTGCAGGCAAGACAGTGACCAAGGTGAGAGTGGTATAGAAAAGCAGTTGCAGGGCGGTGGCCCTGACTTGGGACAGGGCAGGGCCACCTTCTCCCTGTCCAATTTAGTCAATGTTATTATATATTGAGCAGATACTACCCACATGTGCTAATTATGTGCTCAACCCGTAATCCCGATTACGCTTCACAGGAACCTCTCAGGTAGGGACCACTGTGTCTTCTATGTAGACAAGAAAACCAAGGCAGAGACAGGCTAATTCATCTGTCCAAGATGACCCAGCTAGTCACCAGCAGAGCCAGGATGTAAAAAATGCCAGAGAACTAGACAGAGCCCTCTTAACCTGTGAGGCGGTAGCACTTTGATTGACTTCAAAGATGGAAAGATGAGAGCTGGGTTCCAAGCAGCAATGTCAAAAGTTCAATGGGATGTCCTGCGAGTGGAGACCTAAGTAATAGGTATAAATAGGAGGGCCTGGCTGGGCGCTGAGAGCTGGTAGTAATAGTAGACAGCTAAGGCAACACCTCTGGAGGGGCGGGAGATGGAGCCTTGGCTCACAGTTCGGATTCTGTGGCTCTCTGTGGCAGGAGGTGGTCGAAGGCCCGCTCCATTTAAAGCATGTCTTTGTAGAGTAGAAAAGACCTCACAGTGAGGTATGGCTTTTCCAATGAACTTGTAAATGAAAGAGAAATGCTTTATCTCACTATTACTCAACATGATGCTGACAAATGTGATACAATAGAAAAAGAAAATTGGAAGAGTTTAGAAGAAAGTAGAGAAAAATGGTTGCTGTTTGAATGTAACATTTTTAAAAAAATTTTTTGGTAATTTATTTGTCAGAGAGAGGGAGAGAGAGAGAAAGAGCACAAGCAGGGGGAGCAGCAGGCCGAGGGAGAAGCAGGCTCCCCACAGGGCAAGGAGCCTGATATGGGACTTGATTCCAGGACCCTGGGACAAAGGCAGCCATTTTTAACCGACTGAGCCATCCAGACATCCCTGCATATAACATTTTAATCAACACAGTACTGTGCTTGAAATTAGTAAACAACTAACAGAAGGTTGTTTATTGGTGCTTCCAGGAATCTTTGTGAAACACATCCTTATAATTTATTTTACAGAAACACGTATGGTAAGCTGACTAGAGTTCCGATTACAGAATATAGGTTGAGTTAGTCAACTCTTGCCTGAATCATTCTTATAAATTCTTTTGCCTTCTTTATATGTTTTTGAGTTTAACCCTTAAGGTATTATTAACTATACACACACGAGGTCTTGACAAGTCAAAGTATAGATGCCCGGAAACTAAGCAGTACCAACTAGTATTTCTGTTCCAGTGGGCCTTTATTCAAAGCAAGTGTGCTAGGTTTCAGTGGAAAAAATACTTTAAAATAATGGAAAATATGGTGTATTGAAGTGGATGAAAAAGTAAAGAAATCTGTAAAAATCAACATATTCTAAATATAAAGATGACCATATTACACCCCCCCTTCCTCTCTGTTTCTCTGCCTCTATCCACACACACACAAAGGACATGGAGACTAGGGGGTAACTTTCCATGAAATAGAAAAAAAAGCTTTCTTCTCACACACACAGCCTCGTGCCAGAACACACAGCTGAGGGGAGTGGACTATGGCCAGATTTCATCTCTTGCTCACCCTTTCCTAGTGGCCCTTACTTGACACAACCCAAATAAACATATGCAAGTAGATTTTTGGGGAAAAAACTTATTAACAGCAACAATATCATATTGTATCATATCATATATCATATATCATATCATATCATATAGTATAGTTAGGAGTGACCTAACTAAGATATATCCATAATCTATATGAAGAAAATTTATAAATATACTGATAAATATAAGACAATATACTGATATAAATATAAGACAAAAATATACTGATAAATATAAGACAATAAATTAAGAGTCATAGCTTGTGAATATCAAATATTTTAAAGACATCAACTATCCATGCAAATATTTACAGGCTTTGGAAAGTTTCGTGTCTAGAAAATACTGTGTTCTGTAGCAAAAGTCAGAGAGGATCCAAGGGGTATTTCTCAGAAAACTCATTCCAGAACTCATCCCATAGAGATGTATGGCACATCCCATAGAAATGTATGTCCTCTTCAACTCTCCAAGTTTGCATAAACAACACTGGCTCCCTAATGGAGAAATCTCTCTCTCTCTCTCTTTTTTTTTTTTAAGATTTTATCTATTTATTTGAGAGAGAGAGAGAGAGAGAGAGAGAGAGAGCGTGCATGCGCGCGCGTGCGTGCATGAGCGGGGGAGGGGCAGAGGCAGAGGAAGAGGGAGACTCCCCTCTGAACAGGGAGCCCATGGCAGCAGATCCCAGCACCCTGAGATTATGACCTGAACTGATTAACTGACTGAGCCACCCAGGCACCTTCCCTTCCCCCGCCCATGGAGAAATCGTAAAGGCAATAGGGAAAGAGGGAAGAAAGCCGGAAGGCTGGGCATTTATTACAAATAAATTGCAACTGTTCAGAAGATAAGATGGAATTAACATAAGTAGGTGAGTCTAAGAATTACTATTTTTACCACAAGTATCACATCCCTACTACCCTTCATCCTGAATTTCCCCAATCTTTTACTTCTATTTCTTTGAGGACTTTGACCAGTCAGCCTTTCCATTCATCACTGCCCGTGAGTTATGAATCACTATAATTCAGGCCATTTCTTCCTTCATACAACATGAGAAAACAATTATACTGCTCTTGGCTTTATTCATTGGGAGAATTTCCCTTCACCATCAGTGCCACCCCTGAGTGGGGGTATAATATGGCAGCGGTCCACTTACAATTAACTTTAACATACTGTGTTGACCCATTTGAGAGCCAGGAACAGTTTTAGTTTCTGTTTTGTTTTTCCCTACTTCCCCAATCGATCATAATTGCCCCTGTGAGGTAACGTGTTTTGGTTGGGGAAGAGACTTGAATACAAAAGAAATAGGTGCCGCAGGAACATGGGCGATCTGGCAATTTACTTGTGCTTTCTGGGCCTTCTTGGACCCAATGCCAAATACATAATATCTATCATCTAATGAATTTTTTCATGCTCTCACAAGTGAGACCAAGATCTTATGTCTTGGTATATTTTATTATATCCAGAACATGAGGGAAAAACAGTTGCATTACAGGGCCCTTCCTCAGGGAGAGCCAATTTACCCTTCAATCAATGGATTCTGCATCAGTAAGCTCCCTTACATCTGGAAACTGGACAGAGAACCATAAGTCTTCTGTTACAATGACTGTCAGCCTTTTTCTCATCACCTTTTGATAAAGTACCCTGATGGGTGGTCACATATCTCTACTCTTATAACACCATAGACTGTTACCCATCACCACAGATATGACTGAGTCCAAGACCTTAATTGCCTTGCTGCTCATTATAATAACTATGTCAAACTTATATCTGGCCTCTGCCATCCTGGAATCTCATTATCCCCATCACCACTAGGAAGTTGTGGCATCATTGTTTACTATAAACTCCAGTCCTATAGAGGGCCATCAATTTCCTCAAAGTGCCAGTGTTGCTGCATCAGGGCAATCCTCATTTCCTTAGTTTAAGTAGTACCCTCTAGGCCCTTCCAAGAAACATAACCAGATGATGAGTTCTATCATCTCATGTAATAAATTCATTAAACTATTCCCACTTTGCAATATCTTATGGCCACCAAATTTCAACATCTCCACTTCATTTACTATAGACCACTTCCATGTCCTAATTTCAAGGAACATTCTCAGTAGACTATTAGGATCAGCTTCAAGGGTGCTTGCTGGACATTAACCCCTTAGTCAAAGAAGAATGCTCTCATATCAAAAACTTCCTCCTTATCCAGTTTTATATCCTGCTTTCTGTAGTTCAACACTAACTTACATGTGTGATCTCATAGTTCCAGCACTTTCAATTCCTTTGGTGTATAAGCTATTTTTCTCCAGAGCAGAGATTTTGTACCCTCATAAGGCAATGTTGATATTTGTGATGTTTAATCTTATGTGTCAGC
This sequence comes from Procyon lotor, assembly GCA_028646535.1. Lineage (NCBI taxonomy): Eukaryota > Metazoa > Chordata > Mammalia > Carnivora > Procyonidae > Procyon > Procyon lotor. The sequence continues at coordinate 31,973,203 of CM053616.1, forward strand.
TTGGTAGACTGTAGTGTCAGCTGTTTGGTCAAATGTCAGTCTAGATGTTGCTATGAAGGCATTTTTTTCAGATGTGATTAGTCAATAGACTTTAAGTAAAACATATTATTCTCCATAATATGAGTGGGTCTCATCCAATCAAGAGAAGACCTTTAGAGCAAACACAGAGTTTCCCTGAAATAGAAGAATTCTCCTCAAGACTGCACATAAAACCTGTCTGAGTTTCTAGACCACTGATCTGCAGAATTTGGATTCAAGATATCAACTCTTATTTGAGTTTCCAGCCTGTGGTCTGTGTATGGATTTCAAACTTGTTACCCCCAAACCCCCATTTGCATGAGCCAGTTCCTTAAAATAAATCTCTCTGTCTTACTCTCTCTTCATACACACACACACACACACACACACACACAGACCCATTCATTGGATATATGTTGGTTCTATTCATTCTGATTCTGGGACAACTCTGGATAACACAAGACCTAAACTTGATTATAGTCCTGAAGCAATAAGAAGAACATAGGTGGGTCTTGAAAGAGGCTGCTCACTTCTAGCAAGAAGCATTCATCCTAAAAGTTTGTCTTCTAAGGCTACTTGCTATTGTTTTGGCCTGGGTTTTTTCCAGAGCAGAGCCTAAGGCAAGGTAGAGACTTGAGTGCAGGTCGTTTATTTAGGAAACAATCTTGATGAGGAGTGGAGGGCAAGGGAGAGAAACATGAGAGAAGGAAAAGCCAATACACAAGTGTATTACTGAGTCTGTCACCATCAGAGGTGACTGACACACAAGAAGCCTTATGAAATGTCTCCCAGAACTTTCTGGCTAGAGGATGAAAGGAAGAATTATTCATTTCTCAGCTTGCATCTTCACTGTTCTAGATTATGCTCCATATTATGGAGCACCATGTGGATTCATTACTTCTGTAATGAAACTTGAAGCTTGTCATCCAGTACTACTTGAGGGGTAAAATAGTAAACTCAATTTTTCTATTCTCTGATCATAACCAATCATCTATAATTCAGTCCTCTCACTATGTTACTATTATTTTGTTTTCCAACTCTTAATCTTTGATTCCTACATTTTGTTCCATTCATAGTGCCCTACTGGTTTCAAGTAGGTTCAATTTCTTCTCCACCAAGTGCTAGTTCTTTGACCTTGGGGAAGTTACTTAAACTCTCTAGGCCTCAGCTTTCTTGTCTATAAAATGTCATAATAACAGTACCAGCTTTCTGGAGTTGCTATGAGCATGATTTGAGATAATGCATGTAAAACATTTAACAGTGTCTGATACATAGAAACCAGTCCATAAACAGTAGCTGTTATGACTCTAATGGTGATTATAATAATGATGATACTTCTAGCTCAGATACTGCAGTTCATCATGATATCTACTCTCTTAACCTTTAACCCTTGGCTTTCTGCTGGCCCTAACTAATAGCTTCAAAGCTGATTTATAGTCTCTTTGTCTCAGTTGAACTATTGGAATGTCTTGCAGTTGCAAACAAAGAAGAGAGATCATAAATAAAGCAGTAGCAGCAAGGGAAGAGAATAGGAGGAAAGAGAAGAGTCAAGAACAATTTTGGCTTATGCATTACCTACTAAGATAGTACAGAGATGTGAGCTAACTCCTGTGTGGAAGATGATATAGTTAGTTTATCCAGGCCATATAATGGCAATTTCTACTGTAGTATTGTAGAAATAATTTTCTATTTCCTTTCCCTCTACATCTACTAATTAGAGTTCATATGTAAGAATTATCTATTACCCCCATTTATTTATTTAGCTAGTTATTTACATCAGTATGAGCTTGTAATGTTTATTTTATCTTTTGGGTTGTAGTTCAATAATATATAATTATTTTGTTGCTCAAGTTGTTCTAACTTTAGCCATTGGGAAGTCTTTTAGGTTGGCTTCTGTGCCCTTCTGTCATGCCATCATCCCTTTTCTTTTTAAGCATTTCCTTACTTTCTGACATTATAAGATGTGCTCATTTAATCTGGTATTTTTCCTGCCTCAAACCTGCAATCAATCTGTTTTAAAGGATTTCTGGATTTTTTTATTGAGGGTTTATTTATTTATTTAAGATTTATTTATTTGTTTTAGAAACAGATAGAGAGGGATCAAGCAGGGGGAGAGAAGGACAAAAGAAGAAAGAGAATCCTCTAGCAGACTCCCTGCTGTGAGTGCGGAGCCCAACATGGGGCTCAATCCCAGGAGCTCAAGATCATGACCGAAAATCAAGAGTCAGATGCTTAAAGGACTGAACCATCCAGGTGCCTCTTAACTGGAGATTTAGAAACCAAGATCTGAGGACTGGATATGCTCACTGCTACTGGGGCATCAAAAATTACAGAAACTTAAAATACAAACATACAAAAAAAGCAAATCATACAAAAGAAACAAAACTAGCAAAGGAAATTTTGGTTACGATATTGATGAGCAGTCTCAGGAGATCAGTTGTGATGAAGGTCTGGAGCTCCACAATGCCATATTGGGGCAGGAGAACAGAAATTTTCAGGAAGAATTCTTGCAAAATATAAGTAAAACTGAGCAATTGTTAGATACGTCTAACCTAATCAATAGTCCTAATAAGGTTGAAACTTAACATTGATTTAATCTAAATTTATGAAGGAAGTTGGGTGAGAGGTTGAGAATTGTAAGTGGGGGATGTAAGAGAGATAAACACATATCTTCCATTGTAGAAAGTCAATAGTCTATTGGTCATTTGGATGTCATGATATATATACAATGGAATAATATGTAGCCATCAAGAGAAACGAAATCTAGCCATTTGCAACGACGTGGATGGAACTGGAGGGTATTATGCTAAGTGAAATAAGTCAGTCAGAGAAAGACAATTATCACATGATCTCTCTGATATGAAGAATTTGAGAGGCAAGGCGGGAGTTTGGGGGGGTGGGGGAGAGAAAAGAAACAGGAGGGGATGGGAGGGAGACAAACCATAAGAGACTGGGTTGTGGACATTGAGGAGGGTATGTGCTGTTAAGTGCTGTGAAATGTGTAAGCCTGACGATTCACAGACATGTACCCTGGGGCAAATAATACATTATATGTTAATAAAAATTAATTAAAAAAATAAATAAAACAAAACAAACAAAAAAAGAAAGTCAATAGTCTAGATTTGGGAAATAACTGTTTCTGTACAAACAGTATTTAGCAAAGTGATGGCAGATAACAGAACAAATAGCTTAAAAAACTGAATGTACGGTGCACCTGGGTGGCTCAGTGGGTTAAAGCCTCTGCCTTCGGCTCAGGTCATGATCTCAGGGTCCTGGGATTGAGCCCCGCATGGGACTCTTTGCTCAGCAGGGAGCCTGCTTCCCCTCTCTCTCCGCCTGCCTCTCTGCCTACTTGTGATCTCTCTGTCTGTCAAATAAATAAATAAAATCTTTAAAAAAAAAACTGAATGTACTTGCTTTTAACAGTGAGAATTGGGATTTGGAAGGAATAAGGCAACAAACTGAGATATTTTTTGAGCAATATATTTGAGACTTACATAATTTGTTGTTATAAATAAAATATTAAATTTATCTTTTTATTTTTTTAAAGATTTTATTTTTATTTATTTGACAGAGAAAGAGAGATCATAAGTAGTTGGAGAGGCAGGCAGAAAGAGAAGGGGAATCAGGCTCCCTGCTGAGCAGAGAGCCCAAGGCAGGGCTCAATCCCAGGACCCTGAGATCATGACCTGAGCCGAAGGCAGAGGCTTTAATCCACTGAGCCACCCAGGTGCCCCAAAATATTAAATTTTAAAAGGAAAAAGGAGCACAGCCACAAAAGTTATAATGGATAAAGATGGATGGAGCTGCATCTTTTCCAAGTAAAATAAATTCAAAGAGACCTACACTAGAGATATATTAGCAAAATATATCCATTTCAGGACCAGGAAAAAAAAATCCTGAAAGAGTGTACAAAAATGTAAAAATTAACAGAAAATAAATTAAGTTTAAGGAAAAATAAATAAAAGCTGTGACCCAAGAATATGATATCCTAGCAAATTGCCTACCTTGTGTGAAGTCAATGGAAATTTAATTTTAAATAATTTTCAAGTTCACAAAACATGTACCTACTTTGAAAAAAAAGCATTTTATATTTAATTAAATATGAAACTAAATATGAAATTTCACAGAATAAGTAACTGATTTGCAAAGACATTGTGGTTTTTTGTTGTTGTTGTTTTGTTTTTTAACCTACTCAAAATATGCAAGTGTAGGAGGTAGAACCAACATTTAAACTCAGGTTTGTTTGAGTGGGAGCATTAATCCAATGTTTCTTCTTCTTCCTCTTTCTCCTTTTTTTTCTCTTTATCTTTATCCCTCTTTTCTTCTTCTTGGAAAACAAAACTAACCCAAACAAAAAAAATCTCTGTAACAGATTCTTGGAAAAGAGTTTTAAGCTCAGAATACAAAAATTTGTCAATTTTTCCTAAAAAGAAAAAATGATGTATTCATTATATTTTTTTCCCAGTGAAACTATAACAGCAGTAAAAGGGGACAAAATCTGTGTGCTGGGCACTGTGCTGGATTCTGGGAAGACAATGATGAACAAGACTGATGAGGCCCTGTCCTAAGGGAGGACACATTCTAATGGGAAAGACAGACAAGGAGACAAAAAAACAAAAAAGTAAGTAAAATACAATGTCACATTGTAGTAACTGAGAAGAAAACAAAGGAGTTGGCAGAGAAAATAACAGGGACCAAGGTAACTACTTTACACTAGATACCCAGAACAAACTCTCTGAGGTGATTTAAGCAGATTCATAGATGAGAATAAGGAGTAGATCAGAATAAGGAGCCACATGCTGGGTGGTGAGAAGGCACTCCAGACAGAGGGACGGGAAGCGGCCAAGTCCAGACAAGAATGACTTCTGCAGTGTGTGGTCCTCCATAGACAAAGTTATTTCTCAATACTTAATCTTGTTCTTTTTCATTCAACAAATACTTACTTGCTTCCCTCTATGTGGGAGGCATAATTCCAGCCACTGGGACTACATGGTCCCTGAACATAAAGAATTTATCATCCAGGAGCGAAAACTTACAAGTCCACTGGAGGTGACCTAAAGTGAAGAGGCCTCATATCAGAAGAGTAGCTGACACCATTTTGGATGGGGGTGACAGAAGCAGGAAAGGTTTGCCTACAAAGTGGTGTCTAAGTAGATACGTGGACTTAAATAGGAGTTATATGTAACTAACAGTGCATGAAAATACACGGGGCATAACTGGTTTGGTTTGGTTGTTTTCCATCAGATCAAGAAAGGTGAATAAATGACTTCAACATTGTTATGGGTGGAGTTGTGTGCCCTCAAAATTCATATGTTGAAGTCCTAACCCCCAGTACCTCAGAATGTGACTTTATTTGGAAACAGATGTTATTAGTTAAGATGAGGTCGTGAAAGTGAACACTAATTTGTTATGACTGGCATTTCCAAAAAAAGGCAAAATTTGGACACAGAGACACATGTAGAGGGAAGACAACGTAAGGAAACATGTAAGAAAATATAAGGGAGATACAGCAATCTATAAGTAAAGGAGAAAGGACTGGAAAAGATCCTTCTCTCAGAAGGAACCAACCCTGCTAACCTCTTGTGAACTCTGAGATAATAAATATCTGTTCTAGTCACTCAGTTTGTGGTATTTTGTTACGGTAGCTGTAGCAAACTAAAAAAGTATAAACTTGGAATTACAATATCATATTAAATGAAATGAATATACAGAAATGCATACCCTCACCTATAACTTGGCAATGTGTCACAAGCACACACAGAAACACACATGTGCGCATACACATGTACTAACAATTACACACTGGGGAGAAAATATTTGCAAAAGATATATCTGAAAAAGGACTCTTATTCAAAATATGCAAAATATACTTAAAATTCAGCGGTAAGAAAACAAAGAAAGCAACTAAAAAAGGGGCCAAAGAACTTAAGAAACCTCACCATAGAGGATCCTTAGATGGCACATAAGCACATGATAAGTTGCTACACATCAAATGCCACTGGGGAGATGCAAACCAAAATAGCAATGAGGTATCACTACACACCTGTAAGAATGACCAAAATCCAGAACACTGACACCACCAAAGGCTGGTGAGAATGTGAGGCAATAGGAACTCCCATTCATTATTTTTGGGAAAGCAAAAGGGTACAGTCATGTTGAAGACAGATTGGCAGTTTCTTACAAAACTAACTCTGCGCCTATCGTATAATCAATCCATCAAGGGAACTGAAAACTTAGGCACACACGAACACCTGTACACAGCTGTTTACATCAGCTTTGTTAATTATATTTAATTTTATCTGTAGTTATAATTAATAACTGCCAAAACTTGGAAGCAACCAAGCCGTCCTTCAGTAGGTGAATAGATAAAAAACCTATGGTACATCCAAACAATGGAATGTTATTTAGCACTGAGAATAAATGAGCAACCAAGCCATGAAAAGACATGGAAGAAACGTGAATTTATAAGAGTAAGTGAAAGAAGCCAATCTGAAGAGTCTAGATACAATATAATTCCAATTATAATGACACTCTGCAAAAGGCAAAACTATGGAAGCAAGAAAAATCAGTGGTTGTCAGGAGTTAGGAGGGAAAAGGGATTAGGCAGAGCACAGAGGATTTTTAGGGAGGCAAACCTACTCTGTATGATACCATAATGACAGATGTATATCCTTGTACATTTGCCCACATCCATACCATGTACACCACTAGGAGTCAACTCTAATGTAAACTATGGACTTCCTGCAATCATGATGTGTTAATGTGTCCTCACTTGTAATGAACTTAACACTTTTATGTGAGATATTGATAATGCAGGAGGCAGGGGTTGTATGAAAAATCTCTGTACTTTCTTCTCAGGATTGCTGTGAACCTAAAACTTCTCTGAAAAATAAAGCCTCTTAAAAAACTCAACAGCTTGTTTTGCAAGGCCTCTATATGTAGAATATACCACAAAGTATGTGAAAGCAAATTAAGTCCTTCTAATTTGGTAAATGTGAAGTATGTTCAAAAAAATCTATTTATAGATAAATATGCCAGCTTTGCAAGCGGTACTTAATAATTAATTCTATATTTTATTGCATAAGTGATAACGGTTTTCACAGTCACACTGAACTGAAAATAAAACAATCTTTTTTTAAAAGATAAGATTTTCTCTAATAACATTGATCCTAGTCATGTCCCAACTGCCCAGTTTGCTGTCATTTGCTGGATTTGCAAAGTGTGAAGATGGGAGCAACTTCGTTGGGGACTTGATTATATACTTTTATTTATTTGGACGTTTATTGGAATTTATTAAAATTAAAAGGGTGTACTTTCGCTATAAGATTGAACAAGAAGTTGTTAAACAACAAATAGATATCCGTTATAAATAGGATAGGCTCAAGTTTAAATTGCTAAGGGGAGTGGGTGAGATGTCCTTAGAGATTTTATTTTATTATTTTTTTATTATAAGATTATACTGGGAGTGCTTCCACTCTATATCCTCCCTTCCTGCCAATCCTCTGTCTGTCCAAAAATGCATTCATGAAATGACAAGAGGAAGAGATTCACCTCAGTATTCATCAGCACCTCTAGAAATGCCCCGAATTTGCTTTTTCCCTAAATGTCTGTAGTATCCACAGATTGGACAAGAGGTGTTTTCTTCATTAGGATTTCAATGATTCTTGTCTTAGAGTAGTATACTTTCAGCTTCCTATTAAGGTAAGGCCAGCGATTCTCACATTAAAATCACCAGGAAGTTTTGTGCCATTTTATTTGTTTGTTTTGTTTCTTTTTAATGAATGTGCCTGAGCTCCAATCGCAGAGGTTCTGATTTCATTGGTCTGAGGTGGTGCCCAGACATCAGTATGTATATATGTTTTTTAACTTTCCAACTGGTTGAAGTGTGTAGACAAAGTCGGAAATCACTGATCTGGGCTGTGTTTCTCATCCTGGCTACTCATCCAAATCACCTGGAGCACTTGTTAAAAATACAGATTCCTAGGCCACTCCCTCAAGAACCTGATGCTGTAAAATCTGAGGTGGACCAAGGAAATCAGCACCTTAATAAGCATGCTTACTGCTTCTGATAACTAGCCAAGTTTGAGAAACACTGGAGACGTCCAATAAAAATGCAAAACAAGCTAGACTGGTCTGTTTTTTGCTTTATGACAAAATTTCCTCAAACTCATCTTAACTGCAGCCTCTCATTGAAAAAAATTGCCTTTCAAGATATTCTACTTTTTTCTGTGTGTGTATGTGTTTGTGTATGTGTATTTGGTTTAGCTATCCATCAATGCCTTTCAGAGCATTCAAGAACCAATTTGGCAATATTTATTTTATACATACACATTCACACATGCCCATGACATACAAAAACAGCAAACTAAAGAGTGGTAAAATATTTTTGTATATATAATCACTCTAAACACCAAAAACAATTTTCTAAGTGATATTTTTCTTTGGGGAGCATTTCTTTCTCTACAATCAGAGCCTTCTTTCCTTACCAGTTCTGAATCATCATGTTCTATCCAAACAAATTGGAGATTCTTAATTGACGTTCCTAGAGTCTGACAACACTGGGTCTAGGATGCATATAATCAAGCACATTTTCCTTCAATTTTCAAATCTTCCTCACGAGAACACCTTATGCTCATCCTCATTTTAGAGATAATACCACTAATTGGGGTTAGGAAGGGAGTTCCATTCTGCTGACCAGTCTTTCCAAGTGGCTCTGCCCAATAAGACTGTCTACAGAGCTGCTTTGTTAGACAGGTGTCTTTCAACCAGGGATCAGATTGCAACTATCAAGTCCAAGTGGGTGGAGTAGGGATGGAAGGACTCCTATATTTTCATAGTTTAAATATTACACACAGCATTTTAATTTACAGTATCTGCTATGTACATTTGTACTTCTCAAATCAGCATGGCGTCCTAGAAATACATATTTCACCTAGAAAGATCACTTTGCAACTTGTGTTCAGTAAATATCAAGTTGTTGCTCCAGACCCAGGAGGATTTCCACATCTAGCAAATGAAGAAAATAAACATAAATGAATAAAATAAAATCATTGTAAACAATAATAAGAAAATAATATATTTTGAGATAATAACCAATGAGGTTTTCTCCCTTCTTTCCTCCCTCCCTTCTTTCCTTCCTTCTTCTTCTTCATTATATTCTTCCCTTCTTACCTATGGATGTTTTTCACTCAGATCTTCAAACCCTCTGCAGTTAGATTTTTTATTCATGCTCGATATTTTTATTTTATTTTAATTCCTCTTTGAGAAAATGAAATGTTTTCATATATATTTTTTCTTTTTTCTTTTTCTTAAAAAATTTACAATTGGAAATAGAATGAGATTGTCCAGGTCTAAAAACAGAAAATACAGAATAGACGATCAATACTTTTCTTGTTGGTTGCTTAACAATGAACTCTCCAGGAAAAAAAATAATAATAATAATAATTAAAAAGAACACCCCCTCTGATTTAGAACACATGATGATTGCTGCCATAGCTGATTTCAAGCTACCAACATGATGTCTCTTAGTGCAGATGCTAGAAGAAATATGCACTGTCGGCTCCAGAGAACCTGGACGTGCAGCTTTAGCACACCTCCGGCAGGAACTTTACTGGTATTTGTTCATCTGATACCCATTATAACCCAACAAAGTAGAAGAAGAAACACGTAATTTAAAATAAGAACAACTGGGTCCGAGTCTTGGTCCGGCTACTTACTGGCCACATGAACCAGGGTAAATAACTTCATTCTCTCTCACCCTGAGTCCTTGGAAATAATGTATTTAAATCTTGCTTTTTACTTACCTCCTTTAGAATACTTTCTGCTTCTTAGCATGTGTCAAATTTATTATAAGTCATATTGATAGTATGTAACCTTGATGGGATATAATGAAAATGGCACTGTACCCCAATCTAATCATGAAAAAGACATCAGACAAATCCAAACAGGACATGCAATACCAGCTCTTCTTAAAATTGTCAAGGTCATGGGAAACAAAGATAGCCTGAGAGACTGTTACAGTCAAGAGGAATTTAGATGTAATGTGTTATCCTTTATGAGATCCTGGAACAGAATAGGCATATTAGGTAAAAACTAAGGAAATCAGAATGAAGCATAAACTTTAGCTTATAATAATGTACCAATCATGGGGCGCCTGGGTAGTTCAGTCCATTGAGTGTTTGTCTCTTGGTTTCAGCTCAGGTTGTGAGATCGAGCCCAGGGTTGGTCTCCACACTCAGTAGGAGTCTGCTCGAAGAGTCTCTCCCTCTGTCCCTCTCCTAACTTTCACTCTCTCTCCCCTCTCTAAAAGAAATAAATCTTAAAAAAATGACAATGTATCAATCTTGGTTCATTAATAATAACAAATGTACCATGCTAATGATATTAATAGCTAATGATATTGATAATTATTAATAAGCTATTAATAACAGGGGAAAGTAAATGCAAAGTATATGGGAACTTTCTGTACTGTCTTTGCAATTTTACTGTGAATGAAACTGTTCACATAAAAACAGGAACAGAAAAACCAAGTGTAAAATTTCCTCTCTGTGATTGTTGAAAACAATTATTATATACTATCACCACTGTCCCCTTCTGAGGAAGAAAATTCCCCTTTTCCTTAATCATTCTTTGCATAATACAACTTGAAATTTTGTCTAAGAATTTCTGATCATTTCTTGAAAAAGCATTGCTCTTTCATGCTCTTTTTTGGTTTTGATTACACAGTTCTTGGGAGATTGTCTTTCCTCTGGACCCTTCTTCCTTGCAACACACCAGATCTAGTAACCTTCCCTTCTTATCTGCCATGCTGAATGACTTGCTTCTGGGGACTCATGGCATTTGTTCATAGCTGTATTTCATCATGCTCTGTTGTAATATTTTTCTGTTTCTCTTATTACACTGTGAGTAGAGGCCATGCCTGTCTGTTAAAAACCTAGGAAAACACCAGGGGGGATAGAAGGGGGATCTTGTATATTGGTTGATAAAGTTGGAAAGTTGGTCATACTTGGACTAGATTTTCCTTCTTCTTTTTTTAAAAGATTTTATTTATTTATCTATTTATTTAACAGAGAGAGAGAGAGAGAGCGCGCACAAGCAGGCAGAACGGCAGACAGAGAGAGAGAGAGGGAGGAGCAGGCTCCCCACGGAGCAGAAAGCCCGACACAGAGCTCGATCCCAGGACCCTGGGATCGTGACCTGAGCCAAAGGCAGATGTTTAACCGACTGAGCCCTCCAGGTTTTTCCTTCTAATCCATTTTGGTCAGTACTCCTGCACTTCTCTCATTTTAGGTGTTCTTCATTCTCCTTCTACTTATCAAATCCCTATCTACCTTTCATGTCTCCATTTATGGGATATACTCATCTCCCCCTGAGCCTCAGTTTCATTTATAGTTAGCAAGACATCATTAATTGGCCTCTCCTTGTTTTAACGTACTTTTAGTTTGTCTGAGCTCAGGACCCTTGTCTTATGTTATGCTTGTATTCCTCACAGGTCAGCTTACGAGGCTAACTAATTTGGCTAACCAGTATGTGTTGATGATTTGGTTTTCTAATAATCCTATTCTTCACTAAAAGTCCTTCCTCTAAATGCTGGGAATATTTCAATTCTATACCAATACTTAGCATGTGATTATATATTTGTTGTTCTATTTTCTCTTTGATACATATACATTTTGTCCGCTTAGCAATATTGTAAGCATTTTTAGGGCATAATTGTTCTTCCCTATGAGCCACAGAACAGATACTTAATAAATAGTGAACTTATTCTAGACTCATACTGAGAACCTGCTAAAATATTGGGTCTGAATTCAAACTCTGTGAATGGAATCTAAGAGTTCTTAAACTCTGTATTTTCTAGACTAATTATTTCGAATTATTCCATGGCAGGAGAATCATCTGTTACCAGTTGATTGCAGAACCATTTATAATGCAATAATAATTTAAGCCCAGTGGCTAATTGAGGCTAAGTCTTAGAGGGAGTGTGCTTTAAAGGGTGTAGTTTCTTTTGTTTAATATTACTCACTCTTAATCCATTTATACACACCACAGTTAGTGTAAATCTAAAGTATAGAAGTGTATTTTTAATCTAGTTTAGTCTAAATATATTCATGGGCTACTACTGTCTCTGCATTTGTAACTATTTATATATTCTACACTAAATCTGTAAGGTAAAAGTTCTTATATACTTTATTAATGAAAATAGAAATGTTGATGTCCAAGCTAAGATTTCTTTCCATTCTATATTTTGTCTGTTTCATGACACAACTAATAATATTAAAGATTTTCCCAATACTTGCCATTTCTTTTAACTGAAATTCACTAAGAGGTTTACAGAATTTATAATCTGAATGATAGGCTGAGATCATCAAACAACGAATATCCAATTCCAGAAATTATAATTGTGAAAAAAAAATTCTTATCTTATAGCCTTGATTTTTCTACTTTTCACTGATTTATGGTGCAAATAAGTTAACCAGATATATGGACTTAAGGGCAATAGACCTAGATCTGATTGTATCCAAGGTCAGTGGTGTAACCTTGGGCACATCCTTTTTCTCTTACTTTTCTCATCTGGAAATGAAGGATTAAGTGAACTAATGCATACAAAAGTTTCTAAGGGTTCTATAACTCTAACATGATATTTTAATACTATAAAGAAGATACTTAGCCTAAATTATAAAATTTGAAGAAAGAAAGAGTAAAGTCTGAAAAATAACCTAGGGAGGTCCCTTCTTCATAGTATTTAGCATCAGGGACCTAGAAAATCAATTGAACAAAGTCTCTTGTCCTTTTTGGTGAAGGCAGTTTTGCATGCTAGGAGACTTTCACAGATAGGTCAGGAGATACAAGGGACACAGCTCAAAAGAATTATCCCAAGTTGATTTATAATATTTTTTCTTAATCGACTCTGAAATAAAAATCTTTTTTTATGCTTTCTTTTGTTTTAGCCATACAGAGTACTTTGATCATGTTGTAAATCTTGAGCTCTCTCTCTGCTTTGTGTCACTGTTTATTGTCCTGTTGATATGGATTACCTTTCTCTCTTTCCTTTTTTATTGATAAATTCCTACACCTCCTTCAAGACTTATTTCAAATGCCATGTTTCTGGAAAGATCTCACTGCCCCTTCTGCTCTAGATTGGTTGATTATGATTCCTTTGTGCCCCATTAGGCAGCTTATTGTAGTCATGTCACTTTTCTTTGAGCAAATCCTAATCTAGTGTGTGGTATGCAATAGGCATCAATACGGTAGTTGAGTCAATCATTCTCTCCTCTTCTATCTTTTCTCATGTCTTGCCTCTTTTTCTTTGCTACTGGTCTTTCCAACTCTAATTCATTTTTAATAATTTTGTCAAGCATATTATTTTAAAATTATAAACTTGAGTATTTTCTTTAATTTTTTTCACTATTACTATTGTCTTTAAATTTGTGCCACAGAATTTTAAAATCCTAAATGTTGTGGTTTTATTTTAAAACATTGAGATGTATGCAATTATTTCATTTCAAGAAGACTAGACTTGTCAAATGCTTTATATCCCATATTTTAAAGTAGTATAACTCAACTATTCCATCAAGCTATATTCATTTTCTAGTATCTATTTTCTAGTATAATAGGTGAACAAGGCATTTGCCAGGCTTTCCAAGAACCAGTGTAAGTTGCAGCCTGCTTCTCTTCTGTGACCTGGTTCCTTCCATGATTCTTTTCTTAGACTTAATTTCTCTCTCTCTTTTTCTCTCTCCATATATAATATATAATGTATAATATAATATATGAATTTGAATATTTAAATTATAACTATATGAAAAATCTTACATCAGAAAAAAATTAAAACAATTTAAAGCATGACTATTCCTCTCAATCCCAGGCAAAAGAAGAAAAAAAGAAAATCACCAGAAGTTATTTACTGATTCCACTTCCTGGACTGGCCCAGTATCCTGTCTTTGTTGTTCATGGTATGACTCTATTTAACCCCCTGTCCATTAAGATCAATATCCACCCTCCTCACCAGACCAGAATGGTCCATAGGACATAGTGATGCAGCAACACATTCCCCAAAAGTCAAATTATTTGGTGTAAAATAACACCACCAGGGCTTCAGCAAAACATACCATAATTGTGCTTTCCTTTCCGAATGGTGGTAAAATCGCAAGACACTCAGCCTAACAGATTCAGCTACATTAAGGTTAACACTGACTGAGCCCTCCAACCATCCGCATGCACGCACATCTTCAAGGTAATGGCAGAAATTCTCAGAAATATTCTAGTTCAGATTCACATAGGGAAACTTTTGCCTAAAGGCAGCATGATTTACAAAATGTTTCTCTAACCACGCAAGAGAAGGTGTTTTGTGTGATCACGCAGAGCACTTTGTTTCCCATTCTCATCTTTCTAATTTTCTTCAGAATGCAGGAAATAGCAGCATTTCATAGCCACCCATGGAAAGACTAGCAATCCAATTCTTCACCTTCACCTTAGACCCATGAAGCAGCAGAGAACCACTGAGATGACAGTCTGTTCAATTAACCTTAGGTAAGAACAAATTCTTTGGGGCATTTCATGAAACAGGATACAGGATCTGATCAACAGGCATTGATTTTTGTTACATGGAAATCAAGCTGCAGGAATTTGGGGAATAGGTTTTCTTTTCAGCTTAATAACAAATAAATTGGAAATGATTCCTTTGAGTAAGTATCACATTTCCTATAGAAATGACAACACTTATATTGCAATGTAGCCAACAAATCAACTTATAAAGCTCTACGTGGGTTTTGTGATTGTTACTTCAGAAAAGAGCAATAGTTTCCCAGGGAATATTAACGTTTCAAAGGACTTATAAGCAAAAATATTTTTGTACTGCCATCAAATTAAATCACAAATATATAAAAGGCTAGAAACTAAAAATGTAACAATTTTCTCATTCAAAGAAGCAGTTCCATTGAAGACAGTTTCAGTTATTAACTTGTTTGGTTTACTTCAAATGTGCCAATTTCCTTATAATTGCCAATATATGCCAACATATTTAAAGAGCACATATATCATGAAAAAAATGCAATGTCTTAGCAGTTGTCCGATCATGTCAACATCATGATCAGACAAATAATTCAGATTAAAATGATAATATCTTACTTATCAAAATAGAATTTTTAACGAAATATTAATATTCAATCCTGGCTAGGATCCTTATGGTTTCTGTTCATTCTGTTCATTGTTAGTGAGAATGTACATCAGTACCCTGTTTTTGAGATATGAGTTGGTTTTATATACCAAGAGCCATTAAATCTCATATCTTTTCACCTAGAACAATTATGTGAAGGACTTTGTCTCAAGAAATGATCCTAAATCCAGAAAAGGCTTTAGCTTTCAGCATGGTATTTTGTTTGTTTGTTTGTTTGTTTGTTTGTTTGTTTGTTTTTAAGGACAAAACAGGAACTGCTTTATTGCTGATGATACTTGATGAGTTTAGACTGAATGATGTTAATGATAGGAGGGAATCTCAGGATCTAGGAATCGCTTCCAGAAACTGGCCACTTTTCTGTTCATAGAATTGCTGCTATTCTTCTCTTCGATCTTCTGTTGAGTGTGTAGGTATCCAGAATGGTTTGATAACTATCTAGCTGAATTCCTGGGCCCAGACAAAATTTAGGTCACTTACTCCTCCACTATCTTGCTCCTCTCCCAGTATGGTTTTTATAATAATAAAAAAATTTTGGAAAAACTTAAGTACTCAATCTTAGGGAGTGCTTAAATCAATTGTAATGCATTTATTTGATGGAATTTAATACAGTTTAATACATATCTACATAGGACTTACCATGGTATGGGACAAATGTTTGTTCTATAAAAATTATTAAGGGAAAATGCATGCTACAGAATTAAATTTGTAGCTCAGTATAACAATGTTTAAAATTCTATGATCACGCAGAGCACAGAAACTAGACTAGAAGATATGTACCGGAAGATTACATTTAGACCATGGTTAACGTTTTCCCCCTAATTTTCTACCTTAACAAAGTTTAGGTAGTGAGCATCTATTTTTATCCATAAAAATTCAACATTTAATAACATTATTTTTATTTATTTGTTTGTTTTAAATATTTTATTTATTTATTTGACAGTGAGAAACATAGCGAGAGAGAGAACACAAGCAGGGGGCATGGTAGAGGGAGAAGCAGGCTCCCCACTGAGCAGGGAGCTGGAGCTGGGATCATGACCTGAGCCAAAGGCAGACACCTAACCCACCCAGGCACTCCACATTGTTTTTAATATGTAAGATAAATAATTGACAGTAAGATTCCATGTATCATAGAAAAAAACAACACATTTTTCAAACATTTAACTTTGAAAGCCAGCAAAGAAAATAAAAATTGGAGTAAATTTCAAGAAGTGAATAAAAGTCTAAAATATTCATTATATCCGTTTGACCAGGATTTTAATCCTAACTATATTGTCTGAAGTACTTTAACTGATTTTCAAAATATATAATAGATTTTTAGGTCCAAGAGAGCAGAGGACATGTTTTCTTCGGCTTTCTGTCTTCAGCATCATGAGTAGAGACGCTGTTAATAAATGATTTGGTGTAAAACTGGTATTATTGAAATGACAAATAAAGAAAGGGTCAGTTTAGAAGATAGTTGTCTGCCGAGCTATTAGTCTTCCTTTTTTCTGTCAATAGCCTAGAGCTGTTTTTGGCAATGACCTTTCTGCCGTTTTTTGCCCATGTGATCTGGTCTGCCCCTTGACTTTAAATTTATGGACAAAATTTAGCCAGTGGAATTGTGTTCTGCCCAAACTATTGGACGCAAGACATGCTCTTTCAACTATGGATTACCAAGCCGGTAGAATATAAGGTTAGAGCTTCTGGTGGCCATCTTTGCCTCCACACTGAGGAAACAGAATGACAATGAAACCAACACAAAGAAAGAGCTAAGAGATAGAACCAACAGCTTGGAGAGATCATTTGACAACTTGGCTTGAGCTATGCCTGAATTCAAGATATTCCAGGACTTTCCAATCACATGATCTAACAAATCCCTTTATCCCCAACTACTTTGTTTTGTTTTGTTTTTCTTAAGCCAGTTTAGATTAGGTGGGAGTGCTGAATAGAGTTCTAAATCATACAAAGACGTTATGCTGATCTTTCTTTTCATAGGTTTACCAACAGTTTTGATAATGGAAAGTGGTCATTTTTAAGGTAAAATTAATCCATCCTATGTGCAAGCAACCTTAAGAAATCATTGCTAATAATTATCAGTACTTATGAATTACTTCTAATTTTCAATAACCTTTTATCCAGATAAAGGATTATGAGTCCAGTGGAATCGAAGGGGCTTTCCACTGTGGTACATTGAACTCCTGGGACCCAATATATCTTTTATAGCTAAAAAAAAAAGATCCCACACTAAGATCACATACCCTCATTTATCCCTGTAGTTTCTGTTATCTTTGGTCATGCATATTTAACACAAAGTGCCTTGTTACGGGTTCATCAATATACATAGATTCTTACCAATCCAGAGTATTTTAAAATAAATTGGGTCATGTGACAGAGAGAATAATTCTATCAGTACATGACCATTTTGAGGCCTTTGAATTTATTCATTAATAACACTTTCTACAAGTTGGCTGTACATAAACATTTCTTAAGAAATTTGCCACTAAACAATGAATCTTGGAATACTGAAAAAAAAAATAAAGATTAAAAAACAAAAAAGGGAAGAAAGGAACAAACAAACAAGTTTTTGTTTTCCAAACAAAAAGGAAAGAAATTTGTCAGTATACTTCCTGAAGACAGAGTCTTAAAAATTCACAAGAAGGCATATTTTTTCAATATGTCTTAAGACTTTAAAAACTAAAGAACTATAAAGGCCACATGAGTCTTTGGATTTAAATCTTTCTCTGTATGACCACAAATCTGTGGTGGAAAACAGGTTATGTGATACTGACATATTTAAATTTTTTTTCTTCTACAAGACTCTGCATTTAGAATGTAATCATTGTCTAGTCTTAATTTCTCTCTAAATTGCTAAGATATATAATATTTGCTATAGTGTCTTCTTTTACCCTATATTTTGAACTAGAAAGAAAACTGTATTTGTTCTTTCCTCTAGAAAGTTATACCTTTTTAAATTTTTAATAAGATGCCTGTCTTCCTTTTTTCTGTATATGGTGTTTATCTTCTAGTAGAGGTGAGAGTCCTATATATGGACCCTTAAATATTTGTTCAATGAATGCATCTGTTTCTGTATCTTTAGATAGCTTTTACATAAGAGACCTTGGATTTACAATAATTTTGTGTCTGTTTTACTTGAAGTGCAATCTCTTTAACTTTTTATTGCATACTTAGGCAATTGTATGGTATAAAACATTAGCACTTGCTATGAGCCAGACACTGTTCAAAGTGCTTTCTATGTATTATTACATTTATCCTCATAATCTATAAATTAGCAGCTACTGTTATCTCCATTTTATAGATGAAGAGTCTGAGGTGCAGAGGGGTTAAGTAACTTGCCCAATGGCATATTGCTAGTAAGTAGTAAAGCCAGGACCTGAAGCCCAGGTAATCTAGGTGCACAGTCTAAGCTCTTAATCTGAAGAATCTAAGCCCTTAACCACTGTACTACACCATCAATCGTTCAGTTATGCTGATAATTTAGACACAGATTAGAACAAAACACAACAAACATACACACAAAAATGAAAATAAAACAGAACTCTTTCTGAATAATCTATAACATTATAAATATATTTAAATATTTAAATATACACCTAATCAGGCGGAAACACACACAGATAGAATTACACTCGGATATGCACATATACAGTCAGGTAATCATCCCTATTTCCATGTTTCCGTTCTTCTCTTTTCTCCCAAAGTATTAATATGAAGATATCCAATTAAAGTGACTTTATTTTCTGAGCAAATTCCAATGCAGTGGAATATACTTATTGGTAGCCACACCCTTGGCAAGAAAATACTACAAGATATCTTTAGTCCTTGTTCCCTGGTCTTTTATTTTGCATATCTTCCCAGCCTCTATGTGCAAAGAAGCAGCTGGATTACTATTTCCATATTTATATGGAGGAAAGGAATTGCTCCCGCTGTTGAATAACCAAAAGAAAATCTTTCATCTTTCTCTTCTCAGCAGCACGGGCATTGGGCTGTGCCTTTACTTTTCAGTTAAACACGAGGTCGAAATGTCAGTAGCAAGAGCAGGAAGAGTAATTTCATGTATAAGAATGTATAATGTAAATGGTTTAACAAGCATTTTACTTGACTATAGAATGACTCTCACAAAGGAGGCCTGGTGCTCATGGTATTCCAGAATGATGGGCTGCTATAAAAAGGAATTGGGTTATAACTGTTTCTGAATATATTTTACTAGTCCCAACCTGGCTTGTTCAGCAAGGCTGAATTCTTACACACCTGATCACTTTCTTTCTTTTTTAAAGATTTTATTTATTTATTTGTCAGGGAGAGAGTGCACACACAAGCAGGGGGAGTGGCAGGGAGTGCGAGAGGGACAAGGACACAGGACTCAATCATAGGACCCAGAGATCATGACCTGAACCACAGGCAGATGCTTAACTGACTAAGCCACCCAGTCGCCCCACGCCTGATCACCTTCTGCTCCTTTTCAACATACAGGTATGGGTCTGTATTTATCATTGAAATAACATGAGAGTGAAAAAGTAGCGTTTTAGTGACAGTAAGGCCCAGTTCCAATTTTGACTTCTCCATCGTCTGTGGGTCAGTTAGCAAAAGATGATCACATCCTCTCTCGCAGTTTCTTCATCTCCAAGGAGCCCTCACTGGGTTGTTTGGGAGGATTCACTGAAATACCTGCCATGGTTCCTGATTTTTAGCAGTGACTCAGGAAATAGGAAATTTAATTCCTTCTCCATAGGCCAAATGAAACAATTACCGTTTGAAAATATTTACCCTCCTTTC
This sequence comes from Procyon lotor, assembly GCA_028646535.1. Taxonomy (NCBI): domain Eukaryota; kingdom Metazoa; phylum Chordata; class Mammalia; order Carnivora; family Procyonidae; genus Procyon; species Procyon lotor. The sequence continues at coordinate 31,993,172 of CM053616.1, forward strand.
CTAACGTCCATCACTGCTGATGGGTGCCATCACTACTGGACTCAATGAGTCGTGGCAGGAAAAAACGATGCGTTAGTCCTCCCTGCAAGCATCATTAGTGTTTAAGAAACTGAACTGGATGGAATATGGTACTTTTAGGCTAGGATAGCCTGCGTGTGATGTACCGATAATTAGGATGAATGGCCTGATTTGAAAGAGAGTTGGTCTCAAATAAGGAAACTCAAGGAAAAAAATACATTGCCTCACAAATAGCAAAAAGAATGCCATAAAAAATTATATCCCAGCTGTTTCTTTATTCTCTCTTATGAAGTCTCTACATGCTGTGCTAAGTTCTTTGTGCCCCCTCGAAGACCAAAGCCTAGTGGACAGCCGAGGTCGGGGAGTGGACCCCGCGAGGTCTCCGCCGTGACCGGAGCGCGAGGTCTCTCGTGGAGCTGCTGCAGAAGGTCTGCGACGGGCAACACCTGAACATTTAGATGGGAAGATAACGTCTGGTGGCTGTGATTGCACATACATATGGCCCCTGGTTTGCCTACACGGCAGCTGAGGTGGCATCACTTCCTTGTACGGAGTTTGGGCACCGTTTCTGTTTGTACCCAGGGGCGAGACAGGTTAATAAGGCCAAGAAGGAGTGGAGGACGTGGGAGTGGGTAATAACTGGGGAGCATCAACCTCGGGGGGAAAAGGAGGAGGGTTGAGGATGGTGGGTGTTCCCTCTCGCTTCTGCCTATGTGTCAAGCGGCAGGAGAAATTTTGAAAGCTGTGAGGAGGAGCTAGTGACTGGGTTTTGGGGAGTTTTGTACCCCACCCTCCCCACTTGTAGGAAAACCTCTTCACATTCAGAGGTAATTGAATTGGAAGGAGGAGGACTCACCTGGAAATAGGAGGAAAGCAATTCTCGTGCTGCTCCTTCTCCTTTCATCACTTTGCCTCCTGACTCTCCTCCAAACCCAGCTCAGCTGCACCAAGGGGGCTGCTGCGTACCCCGCACCCGTGGCAGCCATTGGGAATCTGCTTAAGCCACCCTGGGCATCCCACGCTGCCCTGTTATCCAGCCACCAGCCCTGACCATTGGGACCACTTCTGATGGCTGTGGCCTCTGCTGCCCCAGGGAGCATCTTCTGTAAGCAGCTCCTTTTCTGTCTCCTGGTGAGTAACGACCAAAGGATCAGGGAATTCAAGCATGTCACTACGTGCTTCCTCCCTCCCGTTTGGGCTTGAGAGAGAGTAGGGGTGGCAGTGGAAGGCTGAGAAGATAGACTGGGAAAACAAAAACAGAGCTGAGGAAAATTCAAGGGAGGGTTGAGAGACCCACGACCTGGGATGGCAGGTGTTTTGTTTACTCTTCACATGCCCACTGCCAGGATGTTAATGTTTTTCAAGGGATTCCCCTGTTCAGTCTTGCTGTGGTGTTTTCCTAAGGAACAGTGGAATGAATTCTTTCCTCGGGCATTTAGCCCAGAGGTTCTGAGGTTTGCTTTTGCTAGGAGTCATTAAATAAGCCGTCGATATTTTACATGCTTAGTTCCACTGAGCTGCAAGAGGAGGAAAAGGGAGAAGGTGCAAATTATTCAGAATTTTCGTTTTACCCACCAGCAGCTAAGAGTCCAGCAGAACTTTAGTTTGAGCAAGGAGTTTAACCTGAGAAGAATAATAAAGAAGACTGTGACCGTCATTGAAAAAATTCTGTTAAGTTGGCTTCCACTTAGATTTTTCAGAGCTTTCTACATGTATACTCAGGTGCTAGTTTTCTTCAGTGGGGATGAGGGAGAAGAGAAGTCATCCCATATCTCCATCTGACATTTCTGAGCCGGCAATTTCTTTTTTTTTCCTTTCCATTTTGGCAAAATCCTTTAGCTTCAAATTATATTTTCAGAATTTAAAGATTTAACTGTATGGGGGTAAACATTTTCTCCATATAAATATATAATGCAGGATTGATGGTCAAATTCTTATTCTGCAACTCCCTGGGGGTGAGGGGACAATAACCTCAGAGACCACCTTAAATTAGTATTAGGTAAAATGCAGTGAACGATTTCTGAGGGATTGGTCCAGATTTCTTTTCCTTCTGGTCTCTACTGTGTCCAGTATCCTTTGGTTCATCCCTTGCCCATCTGTCCTTAACCCCCATAATAGCTAAAAGAGTGTCTGACCCCAGCTCCCTCTAAATCATTAAGCTGCTAATTTAACTTGAAAACCAGAACAGTACTTCTGGGGACCCCCTTTGGCTCTGCCTACAGAAGCAGAAGCAAAGAAGTAGGAGTCTTAGGGCAGGAAGGAAAGATCTGTTTGGGAGTGGGAATGTGGCTATAGCTTATGAGAGTAATGTGTGTGTATATGTAGGTTAGGTATATGTATATACACACACATATACATATACACACAGATGTGTGCATATGTATATATATTTTGTCAATTGCAAAGTATTCTTTCCACATCATATATTTAGATCATTACTAATAGAATTCTTTATGTTTCAAAAGTTCTTGGGATATAATTTCGTTTATTCCTTGGCATTAGGAATGGCTATATTAAAAAGTCAAATAAATAAGAATGTCTTATGTTGTAAAAAGTGGTTATTTAAATTAAACTGAATACAATTCCATCAAATTCACTCCACAACTATTTGTTAAATACCTACTATGTGCTGAGCACTGGGTTTCTAACAGAGAACAAGAGAGGTGTGGTTTTTCCCCTTTAGTAGCTTATAAGCTAATGGAATAGAGGCTTGGAAACAGAAAGAGCATTGTATGACTGATTAGCCTTATGTGACATTCCAGGAAGGAAAATGTGGGGGTGTTGTGAAAACGTATAACAGGAAAGCTAAATATATATATATATATATATATATATATATATATATATATATATATATATATAAAGTGAATACAAATCGATTTTTCAAATTCCAGTTTTGGGTATTTTCTGCATAACAGAACTTTTGTTAAATTGCAAACTATTTAAATTGGCTGATACAATATGGCCAATGGAATTGAATTGAGTTGGAAATGAACGACACACTCTGAGTATGGATGATAATGCACTTCTCTTTTTTTCTCCCAAATAATACATCCCATAACGCTAGAAATATGTCCTCAGAAAAATTAATCATAAAATTGACCTGTTTCTGGGAAATCTAACTCTATCTTATATTTAAATAATCAAAAAGCAGTCATTCTGGGAAGCAGAAAGGAAGCAAATAAATACAAAATGCCAAGAAAAACAAGCAAACTATGTTTTGAACCTGTCGACACTTTCAAACTAATAACTTTTCTTTCCTCAGATAGTGTATCTTCTTTCCTTTAACTCCCTAGCTTTCTAAAACAATAGCTGGGTCTTGAATTTAGTTACTGATCTTTACCCTGTTGAAGGCTACTCTCTATATTTTGAATTATATTTCTTTTTAGACTAGTTTTTTGATTCAAGGCCACTTAGACTTTCAAGATTATGCCAAACCAGTCCCAGGAGCAATATGAAGTAAGGGAAGATTTGTGGGTGTTGTTCTTTAGGAGGTTAAAAAAAAATCCTCATGGTTTCTAGCCTTAATCAACTATAACCTCAAACTGTGGGGGGAGGAGGAGTGGAAATAATCATTTGTGTACAAATATGTGATCATTAAATTCCAAAGTTAAGTACTTTCTTCATGCTAAGAAATCAGTGTGGCATTTATGAATGACCTGAGAGGTGATAACCTCTATGTAAAATCAATTGTTTGTAACCCATTTTTTAAAAAAGTAATACGACATGATTTGGGTTCTAAGAACTACTGTTCATTTTAATTTTTCATTAATATTAAATGACTGTGGTGCCTCTAAAGCCACTTCCTTTGCTTTTCCCTTTTAAAATGAATATGGGAGCGCCTGGGTGGGGCAATCTGTTGAGCATTGCTCTCTTGGTTTCAGTTGGGGTCCTGATCTCAGGCTCATGGCATTGGCCATCCCGCTTGGAGTCTGCTTGAGACTCTCCCTCTCTTCTGTCCCTCCCCACCCCCACCTTCTCTCTCTCTAGAAGAAAATAAATAAATCTTTAAAATAAAATGAATATGAAAATCCATTTTCATTTTGGATCCAAAATGAATCAATATGGATCCAATATGGATCAATTTGTTTATCCATATAAACAAATTTTATATGTTTATATAGATAGATATAAACTAGAAGATAAATTTGGTTCTGGAATTGACATTTTGTAATCAATAAGACAAAACTGTAATGTGGAAGTCTGTGATCAAATATAATTCCTGATTTTTTTCTTTTTTTCTTTTTTGAGGTCTTAATATTATCTTGTGATGCTTGTCAGAAAATTTCTCTTCAAGTTCCTTCTCATCTTCAGGCTGAAACACTTGTAGGCAAAGGTGAGAAACAGTATTAAGAATTTCACAGTTTTAACTGCTACATTTAGCTTCAGGCTGCTCTTGTAAAGTTTGAGATAAAGCCATAGTAATAGCTACTTGGCATTAAAATCCAACATAAAATGAAAGATGGACTACTTGTGTTTTGTAGTGGTTAGAAACAATTAAAGTACCAAGTTAGTTGTATACTTACCTCGCCAGAAAAATTAGCAAACATCAAAGGGCTAAATGAGCTTAGTTCAGACGAATGAGGGCATGAAAACCAGAGGCATATTTTAATTCATATCAACTAATCCGCTGCCAAAATTCCAAAGCCAATGCTCTTTAATTGATTAGATATAAAACAGTTGTGTTAAAATTTAAATGCCCCCCCAATAATATTTGTGCTTGAGGTCGACTATAATGAACAAGTCCCCCACAAGAATTTATGTGATTTGTTACATGGAACAGCTTGTGAAAGTCAAATAAAATTTCCACAAGTCTTACTATCACAGCCGTCCTTCAAGCATAGGTTGGTTGCTCTGAGTCCAAGGGTCACATTACTTTCACCAGATTCTTCTTTGGCCTTAGGTTTACACCTTGAATACATAGAAGTGGTATCCTTCCCAAGGCAGACATCATTTTGCCCAGTGCTTTGAGGTTTTAAATTAATCCATTGCCTTATATCTTCTAAAAACACTTAAAAGAGAATACAACCTCTACTCTATAGACACACAGCAAATATGCTGAATATGTTAAATAAAAATCTGTAAAGGAAATGCTTTGATAACAACCCCATTATATACTAAATGTTACTGAAGTATAGGCCAGTTTTCTTTCTTTTTTTGTGAGATAGTTTTAGTTATCAAAGATTGTTGCAGGCGTGTTTCAAATCTACTGACACCATACAGTTACACTACCTATAAAATGATAAATTTGTATATATATGTACAAACCCATATGTAACAGTTAAGGTGGAAACCATAAATCCTGGGACACTGAGAAAATATTTTATTATCTCTTCACAAATTAATTTGTGATGAAAATAATGGAAACTATGACTCCATTTATTTAATTATTTAATTTCCATGGCCCCCCAATTTTATAATAATAGGTACTCAACAACCTCCAAGTATTACCTCCCTCTGTCTGCTTCTCTTGGACTGTCAGTTGTCATTCCTGAAAAACTTGTTCTGTTCCTCTTTTATTTTACAAATTGCTGCACATGTCTTCCCTGCAGTGAATCTGAAGGAATGCTTCCCATCCACCAGCCTAATCCTGTCCAGCGACCCTGACTTCAGGATTCTAGAAGATGGCTCCATTTACACAACACATGACCTCATTTTGTCTTCTGGAAGGAAGGGCTTTTCCATTTTTCCTTCAGATGGCCAGAGCCAGGAACAGAAAAAGATAGAAATTGTACTGGATGTGAGAGGAAAGAAGGTATACACTCTGCTTATGAGAGACCTTCATTTCATACATTTCCTTCCCCACTAAAATCATTGTTCCTGAATGCTTACTTGTTTGTTTATTCCCCTTCTAAGTAACCTGTGCAAAGACTAGACTGTTTCAAGGAGTAGTAGAGCGCTCTACAAAATGGTGTAAAAATGAACAGCTCTGCAGCCAAGGGAGCAAGGTCAGAATATCAAAGGTTTCAGATAGTGGTTTAAGGTGTGGTAATTAGCACAACCAACCTGAAGAACAGGCAGGGGTGGGTCTAAAACTCCGTGAAAACTGAGTCAGGTTGGAGGTGTGGGACTCCACCCTGAGTGGCTTTCTCCCAAGTGACTGTGGGTTTCAGTCGCTTTGAAGAGGCTGTCTACAGCTTACTCCCATCATAATAGAAAGTGCCATGGGTCCCTCTCTTCAGAGAATGAAGTGTAGCCAGTCCACAGGACTGGTTGGAATGTTCTGGCTCTAGGGTCATTCATTTTCTTGCAGTGAGTAGTAGTGATGAAGGGGTGGAAAGGAAGAGGTAACTGAAATTCACAGAAACCTCCCTTTAAGCAAATTCTGCACCCTGAATTAAGTCTTGTGGAATAACTTATTAGTAAATAATTTAATTTATGAGAGACTTCCCCAGCTAAATTCCTTCTGATTATAAGAATTCTTTACCAAATTTAGAATATGCTTGCATTTTAATATGTATTACACATATTTGCAAATTAAGGAGAAGTCTTATAAAACATTATTTCATATTGTAGAGTTTCCACATCACATAAAACAAAATATACTTGAATATAGTGACCTCTATCTTTGCATAGTTATACAAATGCTTTGCACTGTAGCAAGTGTTTTAACAAATATTGATTGTACCACATCTAGTGGAATAAAATCAGTTTTTAGATATCTGTTAACAGTTTATCTCTGTTTAGGGGGTTTATACTTCTCAAGATGGACTCTTTCAGCAACGCCCTACAAAGTTCTGGTTGATTAGCTGGTTAAATCGAATGAAACTGGTGTGTGTGTGTGTGTGTGTGTGTTAATGAAAAACAGAAATGGTTTGAGTATTACCTGTGATATTGTTATGTGTAACCCTTACTTATTTTCTTCGTGTTGATGTACATGTGAAAATCACAGTTCCTGAGGAGAGGCTGGGCTATATTTCTTTATCTGTCATCACATGCAGGTTCCCAAGAAGAGGCACACCAGAGACACAGTTCTCAAACGCAGCAAGAGACGATGGGCCCCTATTCCCTGTTCACTGATGGAGAATTCATTAGGTCCATTTCCACAACATGTTCAGCAGGTACATTTTACCTCATTTGACTTTATCCAGTATAGTTCGTTTACTTTAAAAACTTTCCATTTGAATGGAATCAGGGCTTTAACCCGTTTGTGCTAATAAGGATCCTCCATTCACCGGAACTAGAAAAAAAATCAGTGTATTTTGTCATTTTCCTCCAGAAATCCTATTCAGCATTTACAAACAAGTTTCATTCATTTCTGATGCTTTTAAATCTATATCCAGATTCTCCTAAATAGTCTGCCAGACTTCAGCATTCTTGCTCAGAGGACATGCTTATAGATTTTGCATAATTCAGTTGTCCCCTTAATTAACACTTACCCTCACCCAAAAAAAGACTGGTATTTTTGTTTACCAAAAAAGTGATGTCACTGCCAGCTAGCTGGAGTGTAAAAACAAGTCAGCTCTGAAGTTAGGAATTAATTGTGCTGCATTGTTTTTTACTTTTATTAATTAGAAAAGTTTCCATTTCAAATAACTCAAAACCACTGAAATTGTTACTATACTTCATATAGGAATAAAAATTAAGTGACTAGGAATTGTGAAGCTATATTTAACTCCAAGATTTTCCATAAATATGCAGAGAATTCAAAGGAATTTAGGAACAAATAGAAGATCCAGTTTGTGGCTTGGCACGTTGCAGAATATGAATAAGAACTTAAAAAATATGGGATGATGGGTAAAAAAGCAGAGGAAGGAAAGACTAGGTGAATAGGAAAGAGAGCAAGTGATAAAAATTAAAGCTTCACAAGAGATGGTATTATCATGGCATATTTGTTCTTTTACTAAATCGTCACTTAATGTTATAGGTCCAATCTGATGCCGCACAGAACTACACCATCTTTTACTCCATCAGTGGGCCAGGAGTGGACAAAGAGCCCTTCAATTTGTTCTACATAGATAAGGACACGGGGGACATCTTTTGTACACGAAGCATAGACCGTGAGCAATATGAACAATTCCCAGTAAGATTATTGGATTATTCAGAATTATCTTTTTAGTTATGGTTTCTGTATTTTCAATGATGCTTATTTATATATTAGAAAAATTAATCATTTGATTTAATATTTTAAATATGATTACTGTATGGTGTAAACTTAAAATTTTTGTTAGTGTAATTGATGAAGAAAGATAATGGATATCATCAGGGGAAAAAAGGGGAGAAAAGCTATATAAAATATAATGACAAATTTTAAAAGACAGGCTTTGATCTGTAGAACCCTGGGACAATAGTGGTGAACTTTGTTAAGTTTGTAATTCCCTATAATAACAGGTTTCAATTATCCTCCACCTGACTGTACATTATAAAGCACATGAGAACTTTTTTTAAAATACTGATGCTAAGGTCACTTCCCAGAAATTCCAATTTAATTGTTCTGGGATGGGGCCCCAGCAATTGAAAATTTGAAGTCACCCAATGTAATTCTAAACATATCATAAAATTGAGGTTCACTGCTTTCACCTCTTGAATAATATTGTGCTTCTTTTCTTTTCTTCTAACTGTCCTCCAGCTGTGAAAATTTTGGATATCGTTTTATTTCTTTAGTAATCCAGAATAAGTTTACCAATTCCTCTTATTCTATCTAATTTGACTCAAAGAAAACTTCTAGCTCTTCTGAAAATTAAATCGTTTCTTTTTTCTGTTTTATTTTTATTTTATTTTATTTATTTGACAGAGAGACAGATCACAGGTAGGCAGAGAGGCAGGCAGAGAGAGAGGGGGAAGCAGGCTTCCCGCTGAGCAGAGAGCCCAATGCGGGGCTCTATCCCAGGACCCTGAGATCATGACCTGAGCCGAAGGCAGAGGCTTTAACTCACTGAGCCACCCAGGCGCCCCTTTTTTCTTTTTAAACTTCACATATCTCCTTTGTGTTCTGAGGTCTAACCTGACATACAGAAGAAATTCACAGTGAGTTTCAGGGAGATGATGAGTGAAATTGTTTAAGTGCTTGGATTCTTGAATTAGAAGTGAGTATAATTGAAGAACTCTTTGTTAAATGAGTCCATAAAAGGGAAAATTATCTCATACTTGGGTAGTCCAGAAATTAGTATCTTAGCAAATATCCAAAAGATAAGCAGGAACTGGTAGCCACACAAAGGCAGCCATGAAAGAAGTGAATGATGGGGATTAGGTGTGAAGACCCTATCCTAAGGATGTCAAAGCTCTTGAGAAGGTGGTGACATTTTTAGAATATAAATGTCCCACTTTAGGCCTTTCAAAATTAAATGAAATGTTTGGATTAGAATGACATACTGTCTTTATAATTTTATGCTCCCACCCAAATTCTCTGAATAAACATACTTTATTCATAATAATATCAAATTAATACTTTAAGAAATAGTTTACATAGATTCTAATAGGAGAGGTATGCTAAGCATCATTGCAAACATTTTGATCTATCAAGATCAAACATTTTGATCTATCAAGAAACCAAATAAAAAGTTGATAAATATATAGATATAGGTATGTATTGTGTGAATATGTAAATTCTCTGACACAACCCCCCCCCCCCCCCCCCCCCCGCTTTTTAAAGATTTTGTTTATTTGTCAGGGACGTGGGGAAGCACAAGCAGGGGTAGCGGCAAGTAGAAAGAGAAGCAGACTCCCTTCTGAGTAAGGAGCCTGATGCAGGACTCAATCCCAGGACCCTGGGTTCATGACCTGAGCTGAAGGTGGATGCTTAACCAACTGAGCCATGCAGGCATCCCTCTGCCCCTTTTATAGATCCATTTTAAGAAGCAAAGATCTAACACTAGTAGTCACTCCTGAAGAGAAATAATAAGCTGCCTACTCTGTATGCTGCAATGTACATTTCATTTCTTATTCTGCTGGTAACATCCTGTTTTTGAGTTTTGGAAGTCTTGAGCTGCTTCTCACTGGCTCATTGCCAGAGAAAAGGAGGAGAGAATAATTTTATTTTAAAAAGAAAGGGGGGGGGTTGTTCCTGGGTGGCACAGTCGGTTAAGTGACTGACTCTTGGTTTTGACTCGGTGGTGATCTCAAGGTAGTGATCTCAGGGTGATGATCTCAGGATCACGAGATGGTGCCCACCTGGGGCTCTGTGCTCAGCACAGAATTGGCTTAAGCTTCTCTCTCCCAAAAAAAAAAAAGTTTCTCTCTCCCTCTCCTTCTGCCCTTTGCCCCTGTATTCTCTATCTCTAAAATACGTAAGTAAATTTTAAAAAAATAAATAAAAGTAAGTTACATTGGCATGCCAGGATGGCTCAGTGTGGAGGTGGAGCATGTGACTCGAGCTCAGGATTGTGAGTTCAACCCCATGTTGGCTGTAGACATTACTTTTTTTAAAAAGCTACTTTGCTATTTTTTAAGATCTTTTAAAGAACAAGAGGAATAAAATAGTTTGGAATTTATGCTTAACATTGGGCTTCTGGATGATTTTTATATCAGAACTGCTCATGTTTCTCTAGTTCCCATTAGCATATTTAAGATTGAATTGATATTAAGAAATACCACTTGCAAATTAGTAAGATTCATAAAGGGAAGTATAACAGCCAGATGCAAACACGATGAAACATGAAATCACTTGAGGCAACATAGAATGGAAACCTTCTCTGTTAACATAGAGGTGCAAGTAAAATAATACATCTTTGCTTTTCTCTCAAATCAATTTCACTTTCTAGCTTTATATTGGAAGGCTTATTTCTCTGGAAATTAGTTTATCTTCATTATCTGCCACTTTTTCTTTTAGGCTTGGACGAGTCAACCTTCAAGTATCTGTTTCCTTCTCTGTCTTACGGGCTACAATTAATTGTCTTATCTACCTCAGAGCTGTTGCAAACATTAAATACACAAATTAAATATTGGTAAAATCAGTATGAAAACTACAGATCTTTAAAAATATTCTAATGGTAGGTCACGAAATACACTTGGTCTAGGATTTTGTCTTCAAAACAGGATTATGATGGGATTTCCCAATTTTTTGCATTTAATCTCTGTAAATGTTATATATTACTTAATTATTGTTACTTGAAATAATTTGATTTCATTGATTATTAGCACAGGTTGCCATGCATCTAATTCAATACACATCCTCACTGTGTTCCTATTCTCCCTCTTGCCCCATGTTAGATTGTTCAATCTTAGTTTGTAAGTATTTTTCTGGATGAGTCACACCATTATTGCAATTTGAGGAGTTTGTCTTTTTTTTTTTTTTTTTTGAGGAGTTTGTCTTAAACCACTAAATTCATCTAATCTTTCAGGGATGTTGTATAAGTCCATTTTATCCAAGCTTTTCAAAGAATTCTTGTATAGGAAGAGGATTTTCTTCAATGATTCCAGGCTATTCTATGAAAGAATGCACTTACAAACATGTTTCTCTTTGGGTGTTGAGGAGAATCTGTATCTTTTGTAAACACACAGGAAAAAATTGGTTTTAGGCTAGTCCCTTTCCCATCCAACCAGAGCCTTATTATCTTATTATCTTATCTTATTATCTTTTTCAGCCAAACAAAGTGCACCCATTGCCTTTATATGTATGTTACTAATCACATTCTGTACCCACTCAGCTTTGGCGCCAGGGCTCTCCCCCTACTTCTGCCCTGTCTACACTAGATATCTTTCTTTACAAGGTCAAGCTCAGGTTCCCACTCCTGACAACTGTTTGCATCTTCCCATAGATGAAAAAAAAAAAAGAAAAAGAAAAGAAAAAAAAATTCAGCAAATTGCAGTGGGAAAGAGCTAAAAGAGATGAGATTCTTCAAGCTACAGAAGAATTCAAGGGACAAACAATATATTAAAAAAGCACATGAAATTTAAATAATACTCTTCTAACTCAGCTAAAAATACGACTAATTTTAAAGTATAATATTCTATATACTTCTTATAGCAATATTCAAGTATGTGATTATTGCTTTCAATATAAAATAATGTGAACTCTACTGTAAAACCAGTACGATTATTGAATTTACTTCAATGACTAAATAAGAAGTATTTATAATTAGTTTCGCTATTACAGGGACATAAATGGATTCTCCTAGGGAGCTAGGCTATGCTTTAAAGTTTAGCTATATTCCTAGTCTAAATCATCCTCTGTAGAATAATGACTTCAATTTTGATTTACTTTGGAGATACTTAGCTCATGATTAGTAAAAAATAAATAAATAAAAGCAGGTATCTGAAATAGGACCTGAAACAAAACCACCACATCTGAATCTGTGGAATGTGAGATGATGCTATTTAATGTAAACATCAGGAAACACGATCATGTCACACTACAAGTGATTGTATGGTGGAAACCAGATGAGCTTCATTTCTGATGAAGAGAAGCACTAGCAAGAAGTTGTGTAAATTATAGCAGGATGGATTCAAGTTAGATAGGGGGATATTTTAATGCCAGTGTGATGAAGTAGAAGAATTCATTACAAGGGATTCCATGGAGAGTGTTTATGATATGCTTTTACAAAGGTCCGAGTTAAGGGGTAGTTTGTCTTTCTGAAAAGCAAAGATGGAAGGAATTTAGCCTAAATAGCAAAAGGCTATTTACTGAAGAATTACCTACTCGGGTAGGCTTATGTGTTAGGCTTATGTCTTAGGCTTCATCCCTGAGGACAGTTGTCATCTTATAGAGACATAAAACAATTTCATGGTTTTCTGTAGCTAAAAAATCTCAAAATGACAGCAACCTAAAGAAACAAAAATTTGTACAAAATCCGAGAGGAAAGGAAGAGTGGATAGTGTTGGCAGATGGAAGAGATGGTGATAGTTAGTGATGGAAGGCTGAATCGTGTTGCATCCAGACGGGACGGTGGTGATGAAAACCACGGTGCCACTGATGGGGGTGGTGAACTGGACCACTCCTGTATTTCTGCTCTGAGTTCAGAATTTACTGGGAAATAAGATCTAGTGATCAGACTGATGGAAATCCAAGTATGAGTTTTATTACTGACAAAATCTACTTGGGGGTTGTTTGGGGACAAGTAAATAAGGGAACAGAAAGAACATGGTCATTTCAATATCTTCCATCCCAGAGACTGGAGTGGAAGTTTCTTTCCCCTTCAGATGAACCGTGAACATGTAATATTGCCTTTTAACGATACTGGGGATTTTGCGGTTAGTTTGGTAGATGATACAGAAATCACTAAAGAATCTGATTAGGTAATAGCAGGATTAAAATTGTGCTTGTGGAAATGAATCTGACTCTTGAGTGCTGCAGAAACTGGAGAAGGTCAGTTAGGACAATTGCAGGAAAATTGATAGGATAACATGTAGGACACGTTTTGGAGGCTCGTGAGAATTTTGGCATTAGGAATAAAAAAGAGATCATGAGTGGCAGAGACACAGAAATGCCAACATCTAGGGACGCCTGGGTGGCTCAGTGGGTTAAAAGCCTCTGCCTTCCGTTCGGGTCATGATCTCAGGGTCCTGGGATCGAGCCCCACATCGGGCTCTCTGCTCAGCGGGGAGCCTGCTTCCCCCTCTCTCTCTGCCTACTTGTGATTTCTCTCTCTGTCAAATAAATAAATAAATACAATTTTTTAAAAATTAAAAAAAAAAAGAAATGTCAGCATCTCTAGAACTTGGCAACTGAAGAATACAGTTAATGAAAGACAGGGAGGAGGTAGATACTTGGAATTTTAATCCTGGTTCACTTTGGAAGATGATTACAGTAGGAAAATCAGGAAGAATTGACTTCGGTGAAGAACTAAATTAATACAGAATCCACCTTGGGCACGTTTAGTTGGTGTTGTCAGTAAAGAAAATCTGTTTAACTCAATGACTATTTATTGAACACTTATAATGCATAAACCACATAAGAAGAGTGCAGAAATAAATTGATGGTCTTTGAAAGAAAAGGACATTCAATCCAGGCCTTTGAAACCAAGATATATCATTTTGAGGTGGCATTTGGAACGTGTAGATGATTTTATTGGCACTTTTATTACATAAGAAATATGCTTATGATAGAAAAACGAGAACAGGGGCGCCTGGGTGGCTCAGGCGTTGAGCGCCTGCCTTCGGCTCAGGTCGTGATCCCAGGGTCCTGGGATCGAGCCCCGCATCGGACTCCTTGCTCCGCAGGAAGCCTGCTTCTCCCCGCTACCATTCCCTCTGCTTGTGTTCCCTCTCTCGCTCTGTTTCCCTCTGTCAAATAAATAATAAAATCTTAAAAAAAAAAAGAAAGAAAAACGAAAACATGCCAGTAAATAGAGAAAAGAATTTATAATTGAATCACTGAAGATGGTTGATATCTATTTATACATACATATAAATCTGTAAATAAATGGAATCCTATTTTTTTAAAACTCTAATAAAATACTTGTTATTAGCATAACGGGAGGAAATTCACATACATTCTAACAAGCAGGAGGGCATGCGGTAAATTCAGAGAACAGGCTAGCTCCATTTAGCTGGGATGCATGGTCCTTGGTGGGGGAATCATGTGAACGCTGCTGCAGGAGGATTGAAGCCCTATGAGGCAGCATTGACTGTGCTGGTGTGTTTTCCATCACCCAAGTTCTTAGATACATATTCTTTTGTGGATGGCTTTTTAAACATTGTGTCTTGCCCCAACTGCTAGGCTTAATTTTGTGCACAGTGTGTCATTTGCGAACAAGCTGATGGTGCTTGTCTCCCCTTCAGCTCTACGCCTATGCCACGACGGCAGACGGTTATGCCCCCGAGTACCCACTCCCCTTGGTGTTCAAAGTTGAAGATGATAATGATAACGCTCCGTATTTTGAAAACAAAGTGACTGTCTTCAGCGTGCCTGAAAATTGTAGAACTGGTAAGTTCACCTCTCAGGAAAACACTGGATTATTCCTTTGGTTCAATTCCTAGGTGATGTTGTAAACACAATTATGCAAAAACACTTAAAAATGCTTGAATGTTGGGACGCCTGGGTGGCTCAGTTGGTTAAGCGACTGCCTTCGGCTCGGGTCATGATCCCAGGGTCCTGGGATCGAGTCCCACATCGGGTTCCTTGCTGGGCGGGGGGCCTGCTTCTCTCTCTGCCTCTGCCTGCCACTCTGCCTGCTTGTGCTCTCTCTCTCTCTGCCAAATAAATATAATAAAAAATCCTTAAAAAAATGCTTGAATGTCAAAGATACTTGAATGTCAAAGATATTCTATATAGAACTTTGTAATCTTCGAAGATCATATACTCTTCAAAGGCAAACCTTTTTGTGCTCATTTTGCTCTGCGCAGGTGCAAGGCAGCTAATATGGGAAGCTACCAACTTTATTAGATTAATCCACAATGCATATGAGTGTGGGACAGACAGATGCTATTCATATTATCTATTTTGACCATGTACATAGGCATCACAGATGCATTTATAAAGCAATAAATAATTGGAATCTCTACAAAGTTTCAAAACATTTTCAAAGACCCAGAAATATATCATCTCATAGAAATATTTATCTGACTTATAACAACATATACATACATTTACTTGGTGTATTTTCCAAACAAATTAAAAAATAATAATAAACTGGTTTGATGTTATAGACAGCCAAGATTGTGACCTAGGCACAAGACTATCCAGTTTATTTTAAAAATAAAAAAGTTATAAGAAATGCCTGCTCCACTCTCTTGTCATTGTGTCTGTATGAATGCTTAACATTGTTCTTTCGTAGTCTGTGGTTTGCTAAAGTAACATTTCTCATACTCTTCTGGGCCATCAAGCTTGTCCAAATGGTACTCAGAACGCTATTCAATGTTTGTCTTACGTATATTAATAATTACTTGCATATATTAACAATTCGGCACATTTATTAAAATATCAAGGTATAAAATGTTTATTATCATATTCAATGCTGTGTTATTCCTCTCACTAACATTATCAAGTTGTCCTATAAAAGAAACATGATATGCAGAGACGATCCCATCCAAAAATGGTCTATGAACTGGGCTGGAAGAATTGGAGAACCACTCTTACCAAGGGTGGGCTGGATGTTCTCAGACATGTGGAATATAAACCCTGTTATTCAGAATACGCACATAATTGAAGTTTCCAAATGAGGGGAGCTTAGAACAGCATTGAAGACACTGCACTTGTTTGTAAAATCAATATACTTGTCATTTTGGGGAGAATATGTTACAACAATACCTTGTTTGTTTGTAATTCAATTGTATGGCTCTTTTAAGTTGTTGACAATGTGGGATTTCATCTGAACAGGAACTTCAGTGGGACAAGTGACTGCCATAGACCTTGATGAACCGGACACTCTCCATACTCGTCTGAAATATAAAATCTTACAGCAAATCCCAGATCATCCAAAGCATTTTTCCATACATCCGGATACAGGTGTCATCACCACAACTACACCTTTACTGGATAGAGAAGTAATGAACTGATTAATTTTAGAGTCACTAAACTGTATTTATACTGATAATGAACTCCCAGAGGAGTCTGGCCACCTCTCCAAGATTGTTTCCACACAGCCTGTGCTTAGGGCTTCTCTTCCTTTGTGTCTAAAGAGATTTGGGGAAAGCACAAGGTACTGGGAAGTTCTCACATAAGATCAATGACCTGATGTGATGTGTGGATGTGAAATAGCTTTAAATTTTGAAATTTTATGGTAGACATATCAAGTTTCTATTGTACTGACTAGCCAATCTCTTGTTCTGTATTTATATTTGAAATGTTATTTTTTCTTGTAAAAAAAAAAATCAAAAAAGAATGTAAAATAATCAGAGCCTACACAATGGCATTAAGAATTGCAAGTTACAGGAAATAGAAGTGTTCATCAATGTACCTTTTTCTTTCTTTTTTTTTTCAGCATTGTGATACATATAAGTTAGTAATGGAAGTGCGAGACATGGGGGGCCAACCTTTTGGCTTATTTAATACAGGAACAATTACTATTTCACTTGAGGATGAAAATGACAATCCACCATATTTTACTGAAACTTCTGTGAGTATCTCTTTGTATCCATTTACCTAGGTTCTTTCTCTTTTTCAGAAAAACACATGAGGAATTTGGTAGTTCTGTGAGATTACATATTTCAGTTTTAAGAGTGACTCCCTTACAGATAACATGCAAAAAATATGATTTCTGTAAAAATAATTGAAGAATGAGTTATTTCTAAATGCTAGGAAAAAAAACTACTCTCTTGGCTATCGAAGGGCTTCTTAGCCCTTGATGTTGTTCATGTATTCACCATTTTCTTGGATGCCAAGGTCGGTTATTGGATGCCTTGGATTTAAATTTATTTTATAGAGTGCAGGAAAAGAGGTCCTCTCTTTCTGGTATCCTTTGCAGTTCAACTTCCTAAGATGAAAAAGAGACTAGCTTTATATCCTCTGCTTTGCTGGGACATCAGTAAGTACCGTGTGGCCCTCCCATTATCTATATGCAGATTCTCCCAGCATCATGCGTAAGTGAACTTTCCCTTAGGAAGTACACAGTACAAGAAATATATATAGGATGATACTTCCAGGAAATGGCTCTTCCTTTCTGAACTTTTAGTAAGTAATCATTTTTTTCATCAATCTGTACCAGAGTACAAGTTAAAGAAAAGAAAATCTCCAATGATAGGCACATTCATACAATGTTTTATATGAATCCCTACAACTTGTAAGGATATGATTATCCCATAGTTTATTTGAGAAAATGAAAAGTCATTCAAGTAAATTGCTTATGATCTCTTACATATAGACCACATAAAAGGAAAACTGGGATTAGAATCAAGATCTGTTGTACTTCCAGTGGCTATGAGGTTATCATCCTATGAACTCATTTTACATTTCTAGAATATTCTGGTTTACTGCTTTTTAAAATATTTTAATATAATATGCTTCCATAACTGTATTTCTTTTTTGGAGAGAAGAGGAAAAAATGTGATTTAACTTCTCAAAAAAAGGAAAAACTTTTTTCTTAAAATGTTTGCTAGGGAATCAAAAGTAAATTAAAAACAAAGATTCGCATAGTAACAAGTCATCAGTAATAATAAGAAATCAATGTAGGTTAGAATTATCTATAAATAGTGAAGGCTTATCATGTTAATATAAACAGAGCCATAGGCTGTAAATATCAATTCAGAACAGAGAAAATCTGAGGGCTTGAGTGATTTCAGAGAAGTTTAGAAGTCAAGACATGAATTAGTCTTTGAAGAATGGATAAGATTTGAAAAGCAATTCAGTGAGAAAAAAAAAAAGAAAAGCAGTTCATTGAGGAAAAAAGTAATCTATGCATGAAATTTGTAAATTCTTTCCAATTTATGATTGCATGTTCCCATATCACTTTAGTTTTCTCTTTAAATGTAAGTTTTAAAGTAGAGAATCATGTTGTTAAAGCTATGAATTTATCATAACAAGAAGCAATTGTTTCAGTATTTTACAGAAGTAGAAGAAAACAGAATTGACGTCGAGATTTTAAGAATGACAGTATATGACCAGGACTTGCCAAACACTCCTCACTCAAAGGCTGTTTACAAGATCCTACAGGGAAATGAAAATGGAAACTTCAAAATCAGCACAGACCCCAATACAAATGAAGCAGTCTTGTGTGTTGTCAAGGTAAACAACAAAACAATCAAGCAATACTTTAAAAAAATACTAATGTACACTCGGCCATTGATATCTATATATCTATATCCTACATACTATATATCTCTATAATAATTCCTGTATATCTATGACT
Source organism: Procyon lotor (assembly GCA_028646535.1). NCBI lineage: Eukaryota > Metazoa > Chordata > Mammalia > Carnivora > Procyonidae > Procyon > Procyon lotor. The sequence continues at coordinate 32,011,852 of CM053616.1, forward strand.
AGAGAACTGCAATGCAATGCTGAAATGGTTTACTTTTGTTCACTTAAATGTTTTCATTTTTATTATTTTACCCTCACTTTTTTCTTAGAAGATGGGCATTGCAGGCACAAAATACATTGTTCTATATATATGGGAAAAACCAAGGCAAAGAAATATTGTATTAGTAATCAAATTTATTCCTAGAAGGAACCTTAGACACCCACTTGATCCTTATATTATGGAACACAAGAAAGAGAAATGGAAGAATCACTACTGGAAATCAAACCTCTTGCCTTTTCAATTGCTTTCATGCTCATATTATACTTTTACTTCTCTATGCCATATAACACAGACTATTCATTAACTATTTAGTAACTATTCCCATTAATCCTCCTATATTTCAGGTAGCCAGCACTTGGGGATTTTAAAAATCCAGTCGCAATTATTAGCACCCAGAATGATAAACTAAATCTGGTTCCTTTCTCTCTTCCAAGTACTAACCAGGCCTGACCCTACTTAGCTTCTGAGATCACACGAGATCAAGCACATTCAAGGTGGGGTGACTATAGACATACCTGGTTCCTTTCTGAGTCTTTCTACCCATTGCCTTTACTAACCTCTGATGTATTTTCCCTGGTTAATTTGTTAGGGAGTGTCTTTTCTTAGAAGCTACATGCACAAGTTGTACTTCCCTCCTATGATTTTTAGAAAATGCCCTTTAATTATTATGTTGCTTATTCTTTTTCTCACTCTTTTTTTCTTTTTCTTCCTGGAGTTTTTTGTTTTTCTTTTTTATTGTTTTTGGGGGGGGGTCTAGGTTTCTTTCTCTTGCTTTCCTTTTTTTGTTATCTTGATGGATTTTAGTCTCCAATTGTTTAACCATTGTTTCAACATTCTTCTTATTCAGTTCAGGACTGAGCACTTTGATTAGGAGCTATATAAACTCAAATATGCAAATTTTTAAAAAAAAATCCCTAAATATAATGTGCTTCCAAAAGATGCTACTAGATAGTATCACTATAATTTTTACACATACACTCAGAGTAACTGCTCCATTATAGCCAGATCTCATGTCCCAGTGGTCAAATTATTTTATATACTTCTTATGCTCTTTATATACTTCTGTTGTCTCAGTTATCACTTTTATCCTATTTGACAAATTTGGATTTATTCACTTATTCTGAATTTCTATTAATATTTAAACTTGTAATAAAAAAAAGCTAAAGTCAGGATCTTCCCAAAGAAAAGTGAGAAGAAAAATTGGTTAAATCGTCAATAATTTTGCATTTGATAGCATTTATGATTATAGGAAGTCAACTATTAGTCTATACTACATTAGCACCTGCTTTTGGTAACATTTTACACACAAAGATGGTATTCTTTTTTGTGCTAAAACTTGTAATCGCAGTAAGTCTTCTATATATAGTGTTACAAATTGACTGACTACAGTATGTTTACTGAACAGCCATTGAACTATGAAGTCAATCGCCAGGTTGTTTTGCAAATTGGTGTCCTTAATGAAGCACAATTCACTAAAGCGGCAAATTCAAAAACTCCTACTATGTGCACTACAACTGTCACTGTTAAAATTAAAGACAGCGATGAGGGTCCTGAATGCCAACCTCCAGTAAAAGTTATTCAGAGTAAAGATGGTCTCCAAGCTGGGCAAGAATTGCAGGGATACAAAGCGTTGGATCCAGAAACAAACAGTGGTGAAGGCTTAAGGTAAGGTATTCTTCAAGACGGTATGTTTTGAGATTATGTCCACTCTTTGGTTTGAGCATTTACATTTGATTTTTAAAAATTAGGTATAAGAAGATAGGAGATGAAGATAACTGGTTTGAAATTAATGAACACACTGGTGACTTGAGAACTATAAAAGTACTAGATAGAGAATCAAAATTTGTAAAAAATGACCAATACAACATTTCTGTGGTTGCAATGGATAAAGGTGAGTGCAATTTTGTAGAAAAAGATGATATATTTTTAAGGAAATCGTGGGGTAAACTTTACTTTCATATCAAAATTTAATGCAAAACAGATTTGCACAGATTTCTCAATTTATTGGAAACCAACCAATGTTGGCTCCAGAGTATCAGTAATGCAAAACTAGGAGGTGATGAATGGCCAAAGACACGGCATCCTCCAGGGTCTCCATTGTTTTCAGTACATACTTAGATGGTTATGGTTTGAACTTGCTGAAAAGGTTTAGTCCTCCTAAAACAATTGGGTTCAAGGTAGGTAGGTCTGTTTGAGCCTTTCTTATTGGACTTATCCTATTTCCTAAGAAACGGTCAAACAATGACCAAGTCTTTCGCTGTGGTTTGCAATCCTTCTCCAAGGTTAATTCTAGAACTTATCTTGTGAAGAACTGTCCTTCAAATCATAAAGTAGTCATTTCCAAATCCTTTTGAACGTACACTCTTTGCAGTACACAGCTTTTGAATGTGGACCATTATAGCATATGTCCTGACAGTTTGTTTGTTTTGTAATGCAATTGCCTGCCTGACTTAAGCTTTGATTGCTAAGGCATCTGCTTCAAAGATGCCTGTCTGGAAAAAACTTCACCAAGCCCACAAGACAACGATCCAGACCACATCCCAATAGTCCTACCAGCCCAGACTCCTTTGTTTTAGAGAGCTTGCTTGATTTCAGTAACTGACCCCTGGGGCCTCTTGTTTTTTCACTTCTGAGCTATTTAAATTTCTACTCTTGGGCCGGTCTAGCCACAAGATTGGTTATCTACAGGCTGAGAACCACACACAGCAACCTTCCTATATTTGCTAGTATGTCTGTATACGTGTGCTACTAGGCTAATGTATGCATCATAAAAGTGCACAAGCACTTGTAAAGTACTACTTCTGTGAGTCAAAAAATATTTAGGTTTCAAAATCTAAAAGAAAAAACTAAATATAAGTATCATTGTAAATATCATTACTTAACCACATGCATATGAGCCTCCCTTCCTCTTGATACCGCTCACACAGACTTTTAATGTAGCTCTTTCGATATAGGTAGGAAAAAAAACCCACTAAAGAATGGAGAAAACATTAGCTGAGAAATACAGTTAATGTTGCTGCCACTCTAAAACCCTGGATGAGTTGCTACTCCTGTATAAGCAGAAATGAAAGCCGAATGGTTCAAGAGCACAATTATGATGTCAAAGAAGGAATTACGTTTACTCATTTATTTCACACATGTTGATAGTCTAGTAAGTTCTAGGCAAGTTACCATGGAAATTAGAATTTGGAAGACAAGCTCAAATTATCACATGATATGAATGAAAGGATTACTATATTCTCATAAGAGGTTCTTCGTATGACAACTTTCTCCATAAAAGATTGTATGGATATCATAAGTAGAAATCAGTTAAGAGCTGCCCCAATTAAAGGATAAAGGGACATTTCACAGAAATAAGGAAGCTTAGTGATAAGAAAATGAAATACTATTTGAAGAGAAGGAAAATACAGAGAATAGAAATATAAGAAATTAGCTTTGTCTTTTGCTGCTAAAAATATAAGGAAATGAAATGCCAAACCTAAACTGTAAGAATTTATGTCCTAGGCTCATGGATAATCTGAGTGTGCTCACAAAAAAGTAAAGACATGGGGGCGCCTGGGTGGCTCAGTCATTAAACGTCTGCCTTCAGCTCAGGACATGATCCCAGAGTCCTAGGATCGAGCCCCACATCTGGGCTCCCTGCTCAGCAGGAAGCCTGTTTCTCCCGCTACCATTCCCTCTGCTTGTGTTCCCTCTCTCGCTGTGTTTCTCGCTGTCAAATAAATTAAAAAAAAAAAAAAAAAAAGTAAAGACATGGATGTTATTCATTTTAATGTAAGACTGCATGGTGACATCAACGCTTTTGTATATTTTAATAAATAAAATCAATATATACTTCCAAGAGCCAAATATATAAGTAATTACTTATATTTCCAGATGAATGTTTAGTTTTGGTGCTCATAAATATTTCAGGATGATGACCTAGATATTCTTTTAGCTTCTTCAAATCCAATTTATTTACCTCTGCTTCTTGTGTCAGTCTTCTTTGTCAAGCCGACTGGTTTCCCTGCTGTCACTCTAGAAAGCACTGTTTTATGCACCCTCTGCCTGGTATAGCACTGACCCTCCCATTTGAAATTTCAGTCCCTTAATTTCTTCAAATGAGTGGCAGTGACATCTTCTGTGATTGAGTTTCCACTCCTCTGTGTTCAGTTCTTCTCTTAATACCTTTTAACTCTCCCTTCCCTCAGAATAGTATGTTAATTATCACAAGTAAGGCATCTTTTTATTAAAGGGTGTTTCATTGATTTTCATTTATATTATGTTTCTCTAACTAGATTAATTGTGCTAATTAACTCACATCATTGTTAGTTTGCTGATTCTGAAGTTGTTACTTGTATTCAAATTTATCTACAAATTTCTGGCAGTATCAAAGTGTTTATATCCTATTTCTTGTTTATATCCTAGATTTCTTATTAGAAGAGGTGTATCACTCTTATTTCTAGATATTGTAAAATTTGTTTAGATAGAATAATTTTGAAAGAGGCATATACAATAGTAGCCTTTTTTGAAGTAATTTAAAAATAACTTTTAGGGGCGCCTGGGTGGCTCAGTGGGTTAAAGCCTCTGCCTTCAGCTCAGGTCAGGATCCCAGGGTCCTGGGATCGAGCCCCACATCGGGCTCTCTGCTCAGCAGGGAGCCTGCTTCCCTCCCCTCTCTCTGCCTGCCTCTCTGCCTACTTGTGATCTCTCTCTCTCTGTCAAATAAATAAATAAAATCTTTAAAAAAAAAAAAAATAACTTTTAATAAATTAATTTTGTAGTTATTCAACAGCAAGTAATCACTGAAATATACTATAAGATATGGCTTAAATGTTATTTCAAATTAAAAATGGATTATATTTACATATGATTTATAGTGGTCTTTATGATAAATGCTGAATTTATCTAATGCTCCAAATTTAGACCAGCCTTTGAAGCAAAAAATGATAAATCATATCAATTATTTTTCTGTTTATTTCAATTTTGAACGTTTACCATTTATTATTGTTTATTATCTTATCACAAATGGCAAAATTTAGACACTTTTTTGAACTTCATTATCTCTTAAACACAAATAATGAGTAATATTTTAATTAAAAATATCTGGACTTAGGGTGAAATGCTTTAAGCCAATAACAGTGGCCATCTAGAGATGAGTAATAGCTCCTATGGTCAAAAACATATTTATTGAATTAGGGAGGGGGTGTAAACTTATTTTTATGGTTTATTCAACTATGTTTTCTGGAAAGCATGAAACAGTAATTGCATGATGTTTGAGGTGTTTGTATGAAGTTATAAGTTAGCCAAGAAATGCCAAAAAACTAGACAAATCGTTAGGTTCTCAAGATGAATACGACTTAGCTCTTAGGATAAACACATTCACACTTCAGTGAGTGAGTCAGTGATGAGCAAGGTGTTCTGAGAAATCAAAGGAGAATATTGCTGCCATTGTTCATTGAAGTCACGGTGAGTTTCAAGAGGAGGAGATATCTGAGTGGATTCTTGGAGGATAACAAAGTATTATCAGGCAAAGAGAAAGAGAAAAGTATTCCCAGCAGTGGCAACAGTATGTACCAAAGCAGACAGGGAAGAGTGTACCTAGTGGGTTTAATGAGAAGTTTTACAAAGTTCAGGGAAAGTGTATGTGAGGAAACGAGTCAGAAGAGGAAGTCAAGGAAGTAATTGATGACCTAAAGTGAAGTCTTTGAATATTTAAGGTGAACAATATGCTCTTCACGAAGAAAACTTTAAGAAATCAATTTTATTTTCAAATGGCTCCTCTGTAATGACATTGTTCATCATCTCATACCTTTTCATTTTAAAAAGCACCTCAAGATAACATCTGATAGAGCCATCAATCTTCAAGGAAGAGTGACATGTCACTCTTGTATTTGTCTTGTATTTTGTATTTGTAGCAATAGTATTTGTGATCCAAAAGTGTGTGAAATTCAAGTTCAGTCACTAGAAAGCAGATGTCAGCTGTGTATCACAGAGATGTTGAAAATAAGTTTTTAAGTGAAGAAATATCCCTATTTTTTAATTTTTCATAGATGGCAGATCTTGCACGGGAACATTAGTAGTTCTTTTGGAAGATTTTAATGATCACTCACCACAAATTGATAAAGAAGTGACAATTTGTCAGCATGCTAAGGATTATGCTGTTCTGGAACCTGTAGATGCTGATGGACCTGAGAATGGTCCACCTTTTCAATTCTTTCTGGATAATTCTGCCAACAAACTTTGGAATTTAGAAACAAAGGATGGTATGTAATTATGCTAAATCTTCTAATCAGTAGGAACTTAAGATGGCTGAAGGTTTTGACATTCACCTTAGTTCATTATGATAAATAAACATTCATTTTAAGAAATTATTTTATTGATCCCCCCAAAAGGATAATAACTTGCTTTTTAATTGTTGGTTTTTGTTTTTTTTTTTTTTAAGTTCTTATTAGCATTTAATGAATCTCCCTCCACATGGCTTCAAACTACCAGGACACAGCACCTCCCCATCCCATACATACACTCTTAATCTTCTCCTCTGCTCTTCCACTGAAGAATGTGACCTTCACAATGACAAGCTGTTTGGGGAGCTTTCCCTTCCCCCAAAACTTTGCAGTAGGCAGAGTGCAAAACATCAGTGATAGGAACAACTTTAGTCTTGTTTTTGGCAGCCTTTACCCTTGTCTGCTCACTAACCAAGGTCCACAGTTTGTCAAGGTCGACAGTTGGGTAGAAGCTTTGGTTCCTCTTTAAGAGATAATGCCTCACACTAACTTTCCCAAAGTGACCTGGGTGATATTTGTCGAAGTTGATCCAGTAGTGACGCATGCTGCCAGCATCATCCTGGTCTCCTGGGTGCTTCCAGTGCTAGCCCACGTGGCCGTGGCCGTGGCTCACATGGCTCTGAAATTTCCAGGTGTTCCTCAGTCTGAATGGCATGTTGACAGCCCAGACAAAAGAGCAAAAGTGCTTTTTTAAAGTAAAAGATAATATATTTAGTCTCTTGTCCTAAATATCTTTTAAGAAAACACATCAGTCCATTTTAACGTAATAGTTGAATAATGTTAAGTATAGATTACTCTAAAGTAAGTGTAGAGCAATGTTAATTCATTTTTCTGGTTTTTCAAGAAATCAAAATCATTTTTAGAAAATAAAAATGAGGGGCACCTGGGTGGCTCGGTAGGTTAAGTGTCCGTGGGTGGGACTTTTGATTTCAGTTCAGGTCATGATCTCAGGGTTGTGAGATTGAGCCCTGTTTTGGGCTCCATGCCGGGCATGGAGTCGACTTAGAATTCTCCCTCTCCCTCTCCTTCTGCCCCTCCTCTCCCTCTTCACTCCCTCTCAAAAAAAAAAAAAAAAAAAAAAAGACCCCCTAGAGTTTTTCCTTTAAGCTAAATTTTGTACCTTCTCCCCACCACCCTACCCCAAGCATACCAAGTAGGAATAATATTGCAATTGAAAAGTTTCACCATATATTCTTTTTTTTTGCTCTAGGTAAAACTGCCATTCTCCGTCCACAGCAAATTCTTGATTATAACTACTATACTGTGCCCATGATAATAAAAGATAGACATGGTTTAAATGCAAAACACATTTTAACAGTGAGAGTATGTGACTGTACAACCCCATCAGACTGTAGAATGAATTTAAAAAATGTGAGAGATGTTAAGCCAAATGTAATACTTGGAAGATGGGCCATTCTGGCCATGGTGTTGGGTTCTGCATTGCTGTTATGTAAGTATAATTACCTAGAATATGTTAGTTGAAGGCTTATCTTATATTTAAAATATATATATGGCAGTTCTTTATTTAATGACCTTTTATAGCCTTTGGTAAATGTGTCCTTTTAAAAATCTTGTGTGTACTATATGACTGGGGGTTTTGATTCACAGAAGAAACATATCAGTAAGAGCAGACTAAATTTAAACTAATTTTCAGAGCCATACCCTTAGTTCTTCCAATAAGAAGGTGTGAGACACTGGATAGATTATTTCCTTCGAGCTCATTTTTCCACAAGTAAAATAAAGAGGTTGGTTAATATTCTTTTAACCGGCCAAGTTTATGCACAGGAAGAATTAGTGAAGGGTACTTCCAAAATTCACTTAGATGTTTATACTCACTGTTATCAATGAAGGAATTTGACATACATCTAAAGAAGATTCCGGTGAGGTGTGCCTGCCTGGCTCAGTCAAAAGTGCACATGACACTTGATCTCAGGGTTGTGAGTTTGAGCCCCACGTTGGGTGTAGAATTACTTAAAAATAAATAAATAAACTTAAAAAAGAAAGAAAATTGGAATTCTAAAAAAAAAGACTCAGGAAAAATAATGCATGCAAAGAATGTTAAAATTTTGCATTCTGCAAACTTTTTTTCAAGATGCAAAAGTGGTAGAAATCATTGCACACCCTTCTTTCATCTCTTCTTCCCACTCACCCTTCCTCGAGCATTCCTTTCTTTTTTAATAATTTATTTGACTACAGAAACTATTTGCATTTACAGGCTTTCCCCATAGTCTTTACTGTGTCCTAATTCATCGATCTGAGTTGCAGGTTAAACTGGACGTTCCTCTTAGCACAGTGATTACACTTTCAAAACTGGCCATAGACTTTAAGTAACTGCCTTTCATGTTTGTATTTATGCCTAGTGCCCTTTGAGTGTGTTCTGATTGGATTTGAATTATCAATAATACGAGCAATTAACGGAAGTTAGTATTTCAGTGTGGAGGAAATAAGAGAAACATTTAAGTTAATTCTGGACTTGGGAAGAGACCTGTTAATAAACTATGCTCAGTTCATCTTTCTTACTTTTAATTGATTTCTTTCTCATTCAGCCTAATAACAATCTCAGTAAGACAGAGATGGTCTATATATTCTGTTTTAAATTTCATAACCCAAAGGGATCTTAATTTATGGGACAAATTCTTTAAAGTTCTGTGAAAAAAACTTTTAAAAAGTCATGATTTAAATGATACACACCACATAAAGAAAACTATTTTACTTAAATACTTTTTTTATTTTTTAGGTATTCTGTTTACTTGTTTCTGTGTTACTGCTAAGAGAACAGTAAAGAAATGTTTTCCAGATGTAGCTCAACAAAATTTAATTGTGTCAAACACTGAAGGACCCGGAGAAGAAGTGATGGTAAATTAGATTTCACTTGCGTATGAATTGTATGGTGATCCAATGATAACAGCTGAGTATTACATAATGGTAGTAACAATAATGACAACTAATGTTTATCGAGCACTTACTATGCCAAGCAGAACTCCATGTGCTCTGCATGCATTAACTCATTTTTTAAAAAATATTTTATTTATTTATTTGAGAGAGAGCATGATCTTCGAGGAGGGGCAGAAGGAGAGGGAGAAGCAGACTCCCCGCTGAGCCAGGAGCACGTGAGGCTGGATCTCAGAGCCCTGAGATCAGGACCTGAGCCAAAAGCAGATGCTTAACCCACTGAGCCATCAGGCATCCCTGGATTAACTCATTTAAACTTTATAATGCTATTGTATTAGTTTCATAGGACCGCAAAGATTCGCAAACTGGTAGTTTCTTGACTTAAAATCAAATCTTCATATGACGTTCTTCTCCCTGTGTGCATGTCTGTGTTCAAATTTCACCTAACCCACCCTGAGTGTGGCTCATCTTAATTTAACTAAATACATATGTGATGACCTATTTTCAAACAAGATCACATTCTAAGGCACTGAGAGGACTTCGACATAATCAATTTTGATGGGAAAAAAATGAAAGGAAATTGTTAGTTTCAATTTGATTCACTCATTTTATAACTCTAACTTTATTTTTAGGAAGCAAATATTAGACTCCCCACACAGACATCCAACATTTGTGACACAAGCATGTCTGTTGGCACTCTGGGTGGCCAAGGAGTCAAAACACAGCAAAGCTTTGAGATGGTCAAAGGTGGCTACACTTTGGATTCCAGCAAAGGAGGTGGACATCAGACCTTGGAATCTGTCAAGGGAACAGGACAGGGAGTAACAGAGGCTGGAAGATACACATATACCGACTGGCACAGTTTCACCCAACCTCGGCTCGGCGAGGTGAGTGCCAATGTCTTCGAGTTCATATTCCATTAAAGTTAAAAGCGATTTTGTTTTATTTTTTTTAAGATTTTATTTATTTATTGGAGAGAAAGACAGAGATAGTGAGAGAGAGCACGAGTGGGAAGGAGAGGGTGAAGCAGGCTCTCAGCTGAGCAAGGAGCCCATGCGGGGCTTGATTCCAGGACCCTGGGATCCCGACCTGGGCTGACAGCAGTGGCTTACCCCACTGAGCCACCCAGGTCCCCCTAAAAATGATTTTAAATCAAGATTTCCCAAAAGTTTTCCTCCTCAGGCACCTAGAGCTCATCATCTTTTGAGTCTTTAATTATCATAGATATGTATTTCACAATTAAATTTTCCAAAGGGAAAAATTATCTTTTCAAGTTCAATTTTAAAAATACAGTTTCTAAAACTGCATAACTATCTAGGAATGACTATGTATACATGTTTAGGAAGTATAAGAGGACTGGTAGTTTCTTCCCCAAAAATTACCGGAAGAATCACCTGGAATGAAAGATCTATATAGAGTGATGCATAGATCATAAAAAAGAAACATTTTTTAGTGTACTGAATCCTCTGTGTGGTTATAAAGGCCTGGCTATCAACATCAACCAGATAGACTGTTAGGCTTTTATTTCAGGTTTAGGTTCCTTGTTTTAGGTTCAGATTAACCGATATTGGTTAATATTATCCAGTTGAATATATTATATTATTGTCCCTATATAACTGTATATAAATGGAAGAATCATAGCCTATATTGGTTCCCCCAAATATGTGAAGAACCTACAAAGATACATTGGAACTATACAAATTGTATGTTCAAATGGGAAATTATAAATTAGTTTTGTGATGTGTGTGTATATTTAATTTTCATAAATGTGTTCTCTAGGAGCATTTATATATCTGCTATGTTTTCAGAATGAATAGAATACAGACCAATCATGTGCATTTTTTATATGTAGGAATCCATTAGAGGACACACTCTGATTAAAAATTAAACAGTAAAAGGTAAATCAAAGACCTTATTTTTATGCTAATATGTTTAGGTGTCTTTAAAAAAATAATAAAATGTGCTCTTTTTTGATACAGAAGGTGTATCTGTGTGGACAAGACGAGGAACATAAACATTCTGAAGACTACGTGCGCTCATACAACTACGAAGGCAAAGGGTCCCTGGCAGGCTCCGTAGGCTGCTGCAGTGATCGGCAGGAAGAAGAAGGGCTTGAGTTTCTAGATCATCTGGAACCCAAATTTAGGACGCTAGCAAAAACATGTGTAAAGAAGTAAATATGTGTTTTAACAGAGAAACATCTACAAATGCATACGTAGGAGTTTATTGAATGTAAAATGATAGCAGCATCTGCTAATATATTTGTTTATTGGAAGTAAACTTTGAGTCCTGTATAGATAAGGATGCTATAAATACAAAGCTCCCTGAAATTCTCCTCGTCTCGTATAACTTCCATATTCTCTAGAAAGAAAAGTTTCATGTGTTAATTTTCTTTTCTATGCATGTATATACTGCCCTTTTCAGGACTCCACCAATGTGTGTTCTTGCATCTTCTATTGGAAAACTTACATTCCTCTCTATGCTATGGAAGCATGTGGTGAGAGAGCTGGGTATTGTCGAGGCTAATGAAAAATGAATTTTAACTTGAGATGAAAAATTAACTATTTTCCTTCAAAATTCTGGGGAGATTGCTCTTAGAAATACTCTTAGAAATATTGTCTTTGGTGCTGGAGAATTGATTCCTCTATCTGAATGGCTGTGTAGTGAAGGACTTTGGTATTTCTCGGTGCAGTCTTCAGTTTGGTAAATAAGTACTCATTTCTCACTACACTTTTCACACTGAGGAGGTGCTCTCAGCACTGTCTGCTTTCAAGAGGCCTCAGCGCTTGGTCCTTGGATCTCTGCCCATATGGACGCATAATCAAGTTCCTACAACTTCTAGGTTGTTGGAAAGGCATGGACCAGAACAAGCTCACGATAATGTGAGCCACAGAGATTTTATAAGGATCAGATGGGAGGATTTTCAAGAAAGAATTGCCACCTTAGTGCCCATGGTGTGACTTAGACTCACAAATATGTTTTATGTGCCCACCGGGATATACTATTACCTTTTTAAAATATAAATACCTTGACAAGAACATGCACTGTCTAGTTTGGCAGAGGCCTACCATCTTCAAGTGCTTGTGAAACCAGCCTGGCAGGCATTAGACTTGCAACCCTGATCCACGGTGCTTAGCCTTTTAAATATGGTGAAAATGGAACGAGCATCCATATTGGAATTTAACACTTTGTCTGCTTTGGTACTTACTTTAAGAAAACGGAAAATCAGAAATAGTGAATTTTTAGCATGTAAATGTTAAAACATGCTAATCTATGAAAACAACACTTAATCAAACATTTGTTGAAGGATGGATAAATGAGTGAACACAGGAGTTAATAAATTATTTTGAATGTATAACATTTTAATAGGCTATTATATTAATTTAGAAAGAAGCTATATATTTAAATGATATTTTAATAGTCTTTTGTGCCAAATTCTCTAAATTTACAGACAGTAAAAGTATACATTCCATGGAAATTTCTCATTCAGACAAAAAAACTCTTTCATTTTCTTTAATCTATTAATAGTTAACTATTGAAAAGAATATTTGATTTTTTTTTTTTTAATTCTGTAGTTATTCTTCTTATTCTCAATTACAGCTTCTTAGGATTAAAGCTGTTTCTAGATGTGAAATTGGATATTAGAGCAGAATGTAAAAGTAGTTCTAATAAATAAATATTTTATTTTATAGGATGCCCACAATGTATTATTTTTATAGTAATTGTGAGTAAAATAATTTTGGGGGGTAATGCAATTTCTGTTGTCTGAGGTATACATTACTCTGACAATGGTACCAGTTTAGAAATCTTTAAGTATAACATTGCAAATTTGGAAATAAATCGTGCCATGTTATGTTCTTGAATGTAGGTGCAGAACATTTTCTGAGCTATTAAAAAGCATTAGCCGAACATTAATTTATATGTGTTTATGTTTTCATTTCTTATATTTACTTAAATCGGAAAGAGAAATTTTATATACTTTATAACATAAAGTATAATTAAAGGCCAAAGGTTAGCAAAATAAGATACTTTAAAGTATTACCAGAATTGTTAGAAAGTACGGAAAATGAATTTGCATTAAGCAGTTTGGGCTAGTTTAAATATTTTCAAATATTATTAAAATTTATCTCACAGAGGAACTATGATTTGTCTTTATTTAGGAAATCCATGTTCTCTGTTCACTCTCAAAGTTAAATGTTATTTGTATGACTGATAAAATTTATGAAACTCCACTGGCCTGTTTACCAATTGAGTTGGTTAATAAAACATTTTACTATTTTTATGGATTATTTCATATAAGTTAATCATCAGTTGTCAATGAGTTAATCATTACGAATTGTTCTTCTGTAATTAAATCTATGGTTAAGGAAAATATACGATAAAGTTTTTCTTATCCTGATTCAGATCTCAAAGGTATCCCATGTTGAAAAAATTCCATGGGAATACCAAGCTAGATAAAAATTTATATAATTATTACAAATTAGCTTTATTAAATACTTCTCTAACTTTACTGAGCTTTCAATTCTCCTGAGTTTATAAAAAATATTTTATAAAACTTAATGTCCATCCTTATGTTTACTTTTAGAAAATGGAAATACTGTTATTTGAAAATTATTCACAATAGATGTTTTAGAGTTGAGGATTTTTATTACCATAGAAAAGAAAAACTCACTCCATTTTGTGGTGTCTTAGCTTTAACAGCCCTGTACCAGTTGAAAATCCTCAATTAGATTGGGGTAATGAAACAAAACAAACTATGTATATTTCTGCATGTCTCTGGTCTCTTATCTGATTTCCTAATAAATCTGAAAGAACACTGCATTTGTCTTCCTACTTACACAGAGAAAAGACAGAGCAGGAGAACGCGTTACTAAGAATGGGTAGGCCCTTGTATATTTTGTAGGGTTCACGAAAATTAAGTGAAAATAATTTTTAAAAACTCTTTGAAAGGATAGTGTTGCATAAAAGAAAACAATAAAAATCACAATCTCAAATCCTTATCACTAAAAATAAAATAACCACTTTCAAATATAGGAATAGACCATATAAGAAACATCATAGAAACAAGTATGTCACGTATATTCATAACACACATTTTGTAAAGATTGATCAAATTATTAAAGTCTTCAGTGTTGAAGCATAAAAATTTAACTGAGTAGAAGATGCAATTGGCTCCAGCAACCCTTCTAGTAAACTGAGAGGCTCTCTGAGGAGTTGTGCAACATGGAAGGTTTTTAAAGGCAGAAGGAAGGGGGTGAAGGGAGAAAGTCATTAGCAAAAGAAAAGAAAGGATTGTTTTGGGTCGGATGGTTTATGCAGATTATCTCCCTAATGCTCATCAGGAAATTCCAGATTGACTTTTTTTTTTTTTTTTAAAGATTTTATTTATTTGACAGAAACACAGCGAGAGAGGGAACACAAGCAGAGGGAATGGTAGCGGGAGAAGCAGGCTTCCTGCCGCGCAGAGAGCCCGATGTGGGGCTCGATCCCAGGCCCCTGGGATCTGACCTGGGCCGAAGGCAGACGCTTAACGACTGAGCCACCCAGGTGCCCCTCCAGATTGACTTTTAAAAGGTCACACTTCTGGGAGTGTCTGAAACTGCAATTAAGTCATGGATTGCTATCTTGGGGGCAAATGACTCCATTTTGGGCCTGTTGTTTTTTCCCCCCGAGCACTATTTAAAGTAAGTTTTTTGGTTGATAAGAATAAAATACTATTTGATAAAGCCAATCTACAATTGGAAGTTGTTTATTCCCAAACAGAGAGAGAAAAAAAATTAGGAACGAGTGTGGACTTCCTCTATATTTGGCCCAACATTTTTTTTTTTTAAGATTAAGTTATTTATTTGAGAGAGAGTACAAGAGAGCAAGTACACACATGAGCAGGGGAGAGGCAAAGGGAAAGAGAGACTCCTCAAGCCGACTTTGCTCAGAATGCAGAGCCCCACACAGGGCTTGATCCCAGGACCCTGAGACAACATTTTTAAAATTTAGCTGTCAGTGTGCAATAATTCATACCTGCAATTTTGGAGTGTTCTTATCTGCCTATGTTTAGGGACCTTTAAATGCCAAAACATGGAATTATTAATGCTAAATAGAAACTTCACGGCTTCCTTTGGGACAGCTCAAGTTTTACCTAGAATTCATACTAAAAATTCATGTAGCATTGTTTTCTGTCAGATATAGGTCAAGAAAAGCTAAAAGGAGCTCTGTAATCCAAAGTGGAAATGAAAGAATTCTCTTGCCTCTCCTAATGTACACAAAATTGAGGAATTAAGGGTGGATGACATTCACACAGTTTATTTATTTAAAATTTAACCCCCCCAAAAATAAATAAAATAAAATAAAATAAAATTTAAAACCCAAATTCACAAAAGACATTTCATCCATAGTAGGCATTCTACAAGATGAATTTGTTACTGCCTATGCCCTCCATATTTCCCACCTGTCTGAGATCTAGGCCAAAATTCTATTATCAGTGGTTCTTGAAATGTGATTCCTGGACCAGCAGTATCAACATCACAAAGGAGTTTGTTAGAAATGCTAATTTGGGGGTTCTTGCCCTAGATCCATTAGATAGGAAACTGGGAGGGTGAGGCCCTCCTGGCCTTGCTGAGGTATTACTAACTTCACCTCAGTACCAGCTCTTTGCCACTCTGTGTGGTTATCATACCTGAAAGCTTGGGAGGAAATTGGATTCAGGCCCCGCCCCCAGACCTATTGAATTAGAATCTGCATTTCAACAAGATCCCCGGGAGATCTTCACACACTGGAAACTTTGATTAGCGTGTGTAGTTGATCCCTTGAGAGGAACCTGGAAAAACTAACGCGTGAACAACACAATGAGAAATTAGAGAAGGTGACACAAGTAGCCTCAGGCAGCAAGTCTGTGGCCGCCATCTGGCAGGGAAATTGTCCCAGTTCACCTTGTAGCCTAAGTTCAAGCCAGCTTGCTTCTCACCACCCACAAAGCAGACCCCTCTACTGTTCTTCTGTACCTGGATCACTGACTCTGTGAACTTTGTACCTAAGGGTGCCTTGCATAGGAAAGTATACAATGACACGTAACCAAATTTAGATAGATGACCTGTTCATTGTCACTTTACTTAGTAAATTTATTTTGCTAACCCATCATTTAAAAAAAATCACATTTTGAGGGTAATTATTTTTGATCAACCCTACCCAGTATATTTACCAAATCATATTTAAAAATCAACCTGAATAATTCTGATAGTTCAAGCAAAACCCACTCACAGTTTCCTGATTTCAGTTTGGAATATAGGTGTCTTGCTGTATTCTTTTTATCCCCACGTACATTTCTAACGTTTTATTTTTCTGGGTGTAGCTGACTTTGACTATTATAGGTGTGGCTGAGAACCTGTCAGAACCAATGGTGTTATGTAAGTAACGGAACTCTGTCATGATTAAACTGGTAGAAGAAAATTGAGACAAATTTTCAGAGTTGTTTTGATTTTACCATAGTACATTATTAATATTCACTATATACGGTACCATAGAAAAATAGAATATAATTGTTAAATATGTCAAATATTAACTATTAGTATTAAATACTTATTTGATATTGATGTTTTTATATTAAATTTATTTGAAGTTAATCATTAAGAAGACTGTTGAGGCTTACAAACGCATGTTCCTTGGTATTTTGTGAGGGTGATGGCAGAGGCTGCTGGCTGTCTACCTACTATCTCCTAAGTTAGTTCTCATTAGAGATGGTGCTCTGATTTCATTCAGGCTGGCTTCATGCCTCACTGAGAGACCGCTATTTCCCACCCTCTCTTGAACCAAATGTGACATGCCCCAAATTCTGGCCAGTGAGAAGTAAGTGAAATGCTGTGTATAAGATTTCTGAGTAGGTGTCTTAAAGGAACTGATTCAACTAGAATAATTTTTTTTTTTCTTGAGTAAGCTCTACGCCAAATGTTGGGCTTGAACTCACAATCCCAAGATCAAGACTCACATGCTCTACAGACTGAGCTTTCTAGGTACCCCTGCTTCGGCTAGTTGTATTTTGCGATGCCTAGAATGTAGATGTGCTGCTCTGTGCTCAAACAATCCTGTTGTGATCTTCACAATGGAAGCCATCAGCCATTTGTTGAGAATGGAGGAGCATAAAGGTAGAAGGAGGCTAGATTCCTGGTAACTTTGTGGAGCCTCCAAACCTGCCCTGGATTTCCTACCTTTAGACCTGTTTGCACGAGTGAAAAATCTATGTATGTTTAAGTAATGAAACTTTAGGTTTTCCATTAAATGTAGCTGGATCTTATCTGATACAGAGAGAGAACGGAGACTGAATGGAAAGAATTGATGTAACCTAAGTCATGATTCAATAAACTTGGGAATTCGTTTTCTTTTGGCTGAGATTTTAAAAATGGAGAGACTTGAAGACATTTCTGTGTTTTCTTTCCTTCTTTTTTCTTTTCTTATTTTTTATTTTTTTGAGAGAGAGAGCATACTCACAAGTGGGGGGGAAGGACAGAGGAAGAGGGAGAGAGGAAATCTTAAGGGGACTCCCAGCTGAAAGCAGAGCCTGAGCAGGGCTCAATCTCACCACCAGGAGATCATGACCTGAGCCAAAATAGAAGTCTTAGCCAACTTAACCGACTAAGCCACCCAGGTGCCCCAAGACACACATTTTTATTTTTTGGTTTTTTCAAAGGTTTTATTTATTTACTTGAGAGAGAGAAGAGCTAGTAAGCAAGCGAGACAGGGAGAGAAAGATCATGAGCAGGGGGAAGGGGCAGAGGGAGAAGCAGACTCCCCACTGAGCAAGGAGGCAGATGTGGGCCTCCATTCCAGGACCCCGGGATCCTGACCCGAGCTAGGGCAGATGCTTAACCCAGGCGCCCTGAGACACACATTTTATTTTTTTATTTTTTTTTTGAGACACACATTTTAAATGTTGCATATTACTTCTACCTCTTCATCCTCTGTTCCTCTGAACTGTGTGATCAAGTTGATATGTTCCCTTAAGTCTGAAAAGATTCAATATTTTGTTCCATGCTGACAGCCTGAGGCATAGTCTCATTTTTCAATTCATTAATATATAGGTAAATGAAATTTATTTTCCTACTTATCCAATGAATTTCTACTGTAATCTGAAACTCATAGACTTGAAAATGAGTAACAGTGTGTTTGACAAAGACAGGAAATTGCAGAAGTTTCAGCATGTGACAAAACAATGATATGGTTTTGCTGTATGACAAATAGTGAGTCCATAAGCTAATACACGCGGTTGGAATTCTGCTTTTTTACAGTAGTTGTTATAGAAAAATGCATTTTAAAAATTATCTCAGTGAACTGGCTAGGGCTTGCCTTAGAGCATTTGGTAACAGAAATAAAGTGGCTTAGACAATGTAAAAGTTGATTTTTCACTAATGTAAAACAAGCTCAAAATCTTGGACTTGTATGGATCCTTTCTTTTTTAAATTAAATTTAATTAATTAATTTTTTAACTTTTTTAAACATTTATTTTGGAATTATCATGAAGGGGAAGCTTTACAGATTGGAATCCATTAAGTCTAAAGATTTTTCCAGAGAAATAGATATCCAAAACTAAGTCAAAAAACAAATAAGAAAATCAGGAAGAAAAATAAGCACATGTGAGAGACAAAAATATTTACTGTTAGTAATATACTAATGAATTTCATAATTTGATATGAAAATAATAAATTAGTAAAATGGGCAAAGAATGTAAATAGGTCATTCACCAAAGAAAGGAGAGTTGAATTTCATTTGAACAAGTAAAAATATTCTTATCGGGGGCGCCTGGGTGGCTCAGTGAGTTAAAGCCTCTGCCTTCAGCTCGGGTCATGATCTCAGGGTCCTGGGATCGAGCCCCGCGTCGGGCTCTCTCCTTGGCAGGGAGCCTGCTTCCCCCTCTCTCTCTGCCTGCCTCTTTGCCTACTTGTGATCTCTCTCCTCTCTGTCAAATAAATAAATAAAATCTTTAAAAAAAAAATATTCTTATCTTACCAATGTGTTTACTACTATATTTCTTTCATTCAAATTAAATAATTTTTTAAGTACATATGGTCAGGAAACATTATGGAGAAAGAGAATCTCTCATAAATTACACCCGTAGGCCAAGGTGTAGCCGGCAAATGTTTTGAAAAAAAAAATTATGAATATATTGCTAACTTCAAATCAAAACATTTTACCCAAAACGTAAATTTGTGACTTCTTTTGAAAAATTGGCCATTCTGGTTATACTAAATCTATATTCTCCGAAGTCTACCCATCTGCCAAAGCCAGCACCCTCTGAAGCTTGCCCTGTTTATGTCTCAGATGGGAAGTTATCATTTATTATAACTTCAGTTATCATTTATTAGGACACTTGTACTATTCTTTCTTTCTCTTCTTTCTTTCCTTCCTTCCTTCCTTCCTCCCTCCCTTCCACCCTTCCTTCCTCCTTCCCCACTTTCCTTTCTTTCGAAATACGGAATGCTTCATGTATTTGCGTGTCATCATTGTGCAGGGCAATGCTAATCTCTGTATTGTTCCAATTTTAGTATGTGTGCTGCTGAAGCCACTGTACTACTATTTTCTGAAGGCAGATTTAGGAAGAGAAAAGAAACAGGTTTTCTGCACTTTTTTTTTTTTTTAAAGATTTTATTTATTTGACAGAGAGAAACACAGCAAGAGAGGGAATGGTAGCGGGAGAAGCAGGCTTCCTGCCGAGCAGGCAGCCCGATGTGGGGCTTGATCCCAGGACCCTGGGATCATGACCTGAGCCGAAGGCAGACGCTCAGTGACTGAGCCACCCAGGCGCCCTGGTTTTCTGCACTTTTACTTTTTCAAAACAATTTCAGAATAATTTAAGAGGGCTGCTTTTTTTCAACCAATATGACCTACTTATTTTGATTTCTTTCCTGACCCCTGCAGGCATTGAGGTTTATAGCTACCTGCGTTACATGAGTTTCAATATAGAATGAATTATGTTGCTATTTGGCATACAACGTAACTAACTGACTTCTTTCCTGTGTTCATTGTTTATTGTTTTCTCTCTTCTCCCCGATTTTGGGTGTAAGCTCCACCAGAACCGTGCCTAGCACATAAAGGGAACTCAATAAATGTTTTTTTAAAGAAATTTATTGAGTGCCTACTATCTGCAAGTCTTTTCACAACTATTATCTCATTGAAAATATTAACAACAACATACTTCCGATTTAGGCATTATTATTCTTATTTACTAATAAGAAAACTTAGGCGGAGAATGGTTAGCTGACTCAAGCTCAGAAGGCTAAGTTTCCAGAAAGCCGGGATTTAAATGCAAGTCTGACCAAATGAACATTCTATTTCAAACGTATTATGGATTTCCATATCCGTAATACAATGGGAAAAAAAATGTTTAGGACTTCTTAATCCTAAAAGAAAATTATGCATCCTGTGACTCTAGGTTACTTAATCATGACCTTCTACAATGTAAATTTCAATCCTCCGCGGGTAAATTTCCATGTGAAGGAGGCTGACAAAACACAGTCTTTCTTAAATCAGAGTAATCCTCTCCACACCAGAATTTATGGGTTAAGTAGATGAATTGTTTCCATTTGGAGGTGCCCTAGTTATGTGTAAATTGATGACAATCAAGTTTACATTTCCAGATTGGATGTCTCTTGAATTCCACATCCATAGTCTTTACTAATTATTTCTAGCTTTATGGCTCACAGAAATATCAAGCTCGGTAGCTTCAAAAATGAGTTATTTAATGCCTTTACGAATGAGCACTTTGCTGCGGTCCTTATATTTGTTACCAACAATATCATCTATCTTTGTCCAACCATATATCAAACCCAGAATTCTGCATTTATCTGGGCATGCAAAGAATAGAAAATTAATGCACTCCCAGAGGAGACGGATTTATAAATCACATAATTACAACACTTGGGTCAGATAAATAACAGAGGCATACTTTAAAGCCTGTATGCACACAAAAGACTTAGAAATGCTTTCCTTACACAGGGAAGTTAGGGAAAGCTCTAGAAGCAAGGTGAAAGGAGGAATTCTAGTTGAAGTGGAAGTAAGCATTCCCAAACCAAACAAAGCCAAACAAAACAAAAGCAAAGCAAAACAAGCAAAAAACAAGAATAACTGGAGTCCCAAAAAACACAGTTTGAAAACCACTATGATGGAGGATGGATCGGAAGACCATTGAGCTGGAAGACCAATGAAGATGGTCCAGATGAGAGATAAGGAATCAGATACAGCAATTAACCTGGAGATGGATGGATGCGAGTGTGAGGCAGAGATGGTGTCTAGGATAACTCCCTGGTTTCTGTCTTGAGTGAGTGAGAGGATCATGAAACATTTAACTCCAAGGAAGAGAAAAGCAAAGTAGTTTTGTTATGGAAAAACAATGGCTTTGGTTTGAGACATTTTAAACTTTAAGTATACGTGGGAGTTCCAGGGAAGTATCTCCTTTCTCAAAGTTGGAAAGGACATGACTGATGCTCTCCACCCCACCTCCTACTCTTTATTACTTAACATCCAGGTTATCCATCCCTAAATACTGGAAGTTCACTTAGGGCAGGGACCACGATTTAAATTGCTTTCTATCTAAAGAATAGATGGTGGTGGTATAAGTACTTTTTTTTCTTTATGAATATTCAAAGCATCTTCTCTTTGCTCTGCTCAGCCAGGACCGCCTAGACATTTCCCCCTTACACTTCTTTCCTCCCTCCCTTCCAGGATCCCTTCACTCTTACTCTCAACTCTAGGATATGTTGTGAAAAATCAAGCCAACCAGCTACATGCTAGTGAGGATTACTACTGTGTGAAGTAAGATAAGTGTGAGAAAGAAAGATGTGAGTTTTATCTCAATAAGTTTGTTATAAAAAAAAAAAGAAAGAAAAAAAGAAGAGATGAGAAAAAAAGAGCTCAGAGAATGAGGAGGTGGTTTAATTTATGCGGTGATAGTTGTTGTTGAGAGAAAGAAGGAAAAGGTTACGTTCAAATTTTCAGGAAGCAGCAACAAACTGAATACATGACACCTGAAAGGAAGAAAAGATTGTAAAGATGGGCACAGAGTATTAAGAATATCTCTTGAGGAGACGGGAAAGGCCTGGAAGTACTTGAACAGGTTGGTGTTTGCCCATGTTCCCTGGAAGGCCCCTTGGGCCGAGACCGGGCCTGGAGGGGGCCCGCTGGGAGCGCCGACACAGTCCCTCGTCAGCAAAGGCCAGAGGAATGATGGCATTTGTGTTGGGTTTTGCTCTTCAGTTTTATTGAGCTGTAATTGACAAAAAAAATTTATATATACAAAGCGTACAATGTGATGGTTTACTATACACATGTTTTACACATACATATGCATTTACATATACTTTCACTATCCTTGCATTTTATGACATGATTATCAGAATCAGATTAATTAGCAAATCCATCAATTCTTACAGTTTCCTTGTTTGGTTGTGTGGTAAGAACACTTAGGGGTCTACCTGCTTAGCAAATTGCAAGTACACAGGCCAGGGTTGTTACCTAGAGTTGCCAGGCTGTACATGAGATCTTCAAAGCTTATTCATCTCATAACTGAAGGCTTGTACCTTCTGACGGACATCTTTGTCTTTCAGCTTCCTCCCAGCCCCTGATAATCGCACTTGGATCTTCATCAGGATATCTATCCATATCTATAGCCCTATCTATCTACCTATGTATCCATCTCTCTCTCTAGCTATCTAATATTGACTAGCTGGCTTCCCCAAAACTGATTCGTGGAAAAACCCAACCATAGTTAAATAACATGAATCCCTGCTATAACTTTCTCTGGAGTAAGCTTCATAGAATTGTCTCTGTGGAATACATCTACGTTGCAAGTCAATGCTTGAAATTAAGAATCCTGGGACTTTTTATTTTTGGTTTGAGCCTCATGTTTATGAGCACTGTTCATTAATGTTTTTCATATGCTTTCTGCAACTGGAAATTACATAAATCTCTCATGCCTCATTTTCAGTTGTTTGAAAGATCACAGCCTCTGTTTGGGGTGACTTCTCAGATGCCTCAGTGTTAATTAAGTTTGTTTATAGCCAATAGTTTGCCTATGTGTATCTCAAAGTAACATAATTTGTTAATAATTAGTCTAGATTATAGGTAGTTTGATTATATATTATACATATAATGTATATATATTTGTTGTTCAACAAATATTTAGAAAGGGCCTACATTGTGACAGGCACAGCTGTAGCCACTGAAAATGGAGAGGAATATAAGACCTCCTGAAATGACATTCTAATAGACAGAGATAGACCAAGAGAGTAAAATAAGTAAAATATGAGACACAGATGGTAGGACGGAGTAGTTTATGGGAGACCAAAGCTCCCCCCGAGACTAACAAGAGACCTGGATAAAATACAAAAATTTATCTATTTTGAGATATCAGAAGGTTGCAGAATCAACCAGAGCTAGAGAAGCTGATATTCCAGAGGGGAGAGCACCAGAGAAAGGGGAGTTTATCCCCTGGAAGATAACCTCACTTTTTCCCCAAGGATCATTTGAAGCTACAGGACATGGGCTAGCTGCTAAGAGCTCAGGCTTGGCCAAAGCAGAAGTCCACTGCATGGGGAGAGAGAAACGGGAGCTACTGGCAATTGCTCAGGGCTAGAGTGACAAAGACACTGGAGGGATTGCACTTACCTCGGGCTTTCCCTTTGAGACCTTTGCTGGGTTCTAAACCTTCATGGGGTGGGAAGCTAACAAAACCCTCCGGTGGACAGAAAGCCATTTCCACAGTATCTTAGTGCAGGAAGCAAAGACCTGTGAGGGGAAAGAGCCACAGTGCACCCACCAGGCTCTTAGTTAAAATCCACAGGAAGTCATCAGAGGTATATTTCAATTAGGCCCCAGGGCATAATTGAACAGGGCCGACCCCAAAGAGAAGTGGGCATGAGGGTCAAAAGCTGAAGAGGGGGAGAGAGCAGGCAGTGTATCCGTCTGAGGGAGGAGCGTTGCCTGCAGAAGTGATAGCCTGAGGAGTATGCCCAGCACGGTCAAGGAACAGCTGAGCCCCCTACCTCTGGCCCTTTGCCCTCCCCCACCCCGGCTGGCAGTTGTGCATGTGATGTGGGAGTAAGAATTAGAGTCCCAGAGATACACGGTGGAACGTCTCAGTCCCCACGGACCACTAGACTCTGTATTTGATCTAAATGAGAGAAGAAGCCTCAGAGGGATTTTTGTTTTTAATCTTTTAACTTTGGAATCCTTCTAGAGGAGTTAGAGTAGAGAAATATCATGACCTGACCTGTTCATTACCAGGGACTGTCTGGCTGCTGGATTGAAAAGAGACTGAAGGGAGGTATATTGTAAGCAGAAAGACCAATTAGGAGGTTTTTCAAATAACCCAGGTGGGAGACAACAGTGGTCTGGACAAGAATGGGCATGGTGGGCAGGGGGAGATGCCAAGTGTATTTTAAAGGTAAAGTTCATAGGATTTATTGACCGAATTTTGAGTAGAAGAGAAAAAGAGGAAGTCTACAAGATGTTTTGATGGAAACAATTGGGAAGGATGGAACTGTCATTCATAGAAATGGGAGAGACTGTGGGCATTGTCAATGGGGAAGATCAGGAACTCAGAACTGGAAAGATTAACTTTGCAGTGCCTTTTGGACATCTAGGCTAAAATGTCACATGGACAGCTAAAGCCTGGAGTTGAAGGGGAAGATGGAGGTTAGAGCTCTCATTTTACAAATCATCAGCATGGAGCTGGTGTTTAAAGTCAGAAGCCAGGGCCCCTGGGTGGCTCAGTGGGTTAAAGCCTCTGCCTTCGGCTCAGGCCATGATCTCAGGGTCCTGGGATGGAGCCTCGTGGCAGGCTCTCTGCTCAGCAGGGAGCGTTGCCTGCAGAAGTGATCTCTCTCTCTGCCTGCCTCTCTGCCTACTTGTGATCCCTCTCTCTCTGTCAAATAAATAAATAAAATCTTAAAAAAAAATAAAGTCAGAAGCCTGGGTGAGATCAACAAGGGAGTGAGCAGGGGTAGAAGCAGAAGAAAGCTCCAATCACGGAGTCCCGGGCACTGGACTAGCCAGAGGTCATAGAGGAAAAGGGGAATCAATCAGTGAGTGCAGAAGGAAAAAGAGAAACCAAATGAATAATGTGTTTCAATGACGGTGTGCAAACTCTCTGCAATTAAGACAATAATGAGAAGCTGAAAAATGACCATTATAGTAATATGAAAGTGTCCCCCACCTTTGTAAAAACACTTTTGGTGAAGCAGTAGATGAGAAAATCTGATTAGAAAGAGTGCGAGAGATAAGAAGGAAAGAAATCAAAGACAGTAAATGTAAAACATCTTTTCCTAGAATTTTTTTTTTTCTATAAAGGAGAACAGAGAAACAGGGTATGATAGCTGGACAGAGAGATAGGACTTAGAAAGGCAGAGATTCCTGGTGTTTTTGTTGTTGTTGCTGGTTTTGTTTTAATTTTCTTTTCGGTTTAGTTGATATGCTACTGGAAAGGATAGTGATGGATTAAATTGATGCTGTAGGAGACAAGGAGCAGAACGAGTAGCACAGTGTCCCTGACTAAGTGGGAGGAGATGGGAGCGAATGCACCAAGGGAGAAGTTGACTTCAGCTGTGAACCGAGGTGGTTCATCCAGAGCTCAGAAGAAAAGGCCACGTGGATGGTACAGATGCAGGCGGGTGTTAAGTGTGGGGAAACTAGTACAAGTTCTTCACAGTTTCTTTTTTCTCTGTGAAATGGAAAGCTAAGTCAGAATGGAAAGTGAGAACTGAGAGTGATATACAGGAGATTTGAGCTGAGAAAAGGAGGTTTTTATTCTCTTTAGATTGTATTTTTTAAATTTTTAAAAAAGATTTCGTTTATTTATTTGAGAGAGAGCACAAGCAGTGGGAAGGGCAGAGGGAAAGGGAGAAGCAGATTCCCTGGACGTGGGGCTGGATCCCAAGATGCTGGGATCCTGACCTGAGCCGCAGGAAGGCAGACGCTTAGCCGACTGAGCCACCCAGGGGCCCCAGAAAAGGAGGTTTTGGAAAAAAATTGCCAAGGAGAACGGGGGATGGCTGGGTGGACTAGGCATATAGGGTAAGGCTGTGGGCATTGTTAACTCCAACTTGAGACACTGATCATGACCGTATTGTGAAACTCCTGAACTTGCGTATGAGTTCATCTTCAGCCACGGTCAGCTGTGAGTGTGCAGTAGCTGGGAAGCTGGAGAGTTAGATTTAACTGGGGAGTAACTTTAACCAGGGGGAATCAGCTTCTGATTTCATCAGTTCAACTGTTGTAAAAGGATATTTTATGGTTTTAATATGCAGTTCCCTAATTTTTTAAAATATACTTTGTAGGCTTTGAGATTCCTCTATCATAAAATGCCTGGTCAAACTCTGCCCATTTTTTTTTTTCTACTGAGGTCTTTGTCATGTTCCCATTGATATGTAGGAGTTCCTTGCATGTTCTAGATGTTATTCCCTTGTCTGTGTTTCTCATAACTAATGTCTTTCCCAATCTATCACCTGCGTCTTATCTTTATTCGTGGTGTCCTTTGTTGAATAGAGAGCCTGACTTTAATGTAATCAAATATATCTTATTTTATTATTATTCCTACTTGATATATGCTTTTGGGGTATCATTTCAAATATCTTTCTCTATCTCTGGGTCACATAGATATTCTATATCATCTTCCATGGACTTTATGTCTTTGTCACCACAGGAAAGTTTAAACCATCTCGAGGCTGCTTTGTATTTGGTGTTTAGTTTTGTTTTTCTACAGTAATGATGCAGTTTTCCTAATGCTGAGGGACCCAAGGAATTTAACAAAAAATCTCCTATCCGTGGACAAGCAGAGCAAAACTAGCTCCATTTTGTGCTCCCCCCATCTCATGTATAACCCCCACATGATCTGCTTATTGCTTAAGACACTCCCTCATGACTTATCTGCACATATAGCCTTTCTGAAAATAACCACCACCCCTAATGAAACAAATTGTGCCACCAAAACAAGGAACTAACCCCATCTCTGAGAACCCGAACTTTAAAAAAACAAAACAAAACACAACCCTCCCCCAGTCTCCCTGAAAATCCACTAGACAAGCCTTAAAAACCTTGCTGAAAAGACAGCTGGGGTCCAAGTCCTTGCTCTGCTGCGCCGGACATACTTGGACCCAAGCTTGAGCTTGCAATAAACCCTTGTGCTTTTGCATCGGATTTGGCTCCTTGATGGTCTCTCGAATTTGAAATCTGGGCACAATAATGCCACCACTAAGTAATTTCTCCTCTTCTCTATAGTGTGTGATGTCCCCATTTTATCAGATATTAAGTTTCCACTTATGCACTGGTCTCTTTTTGAGTTCTAAGTTAAAGTTCATTAGCATATTTATGTTTTTATGCCAAAAAAACACCCTAGAAATTCTTGATAGGCCCATTTCACATTTTAACAAATATGCTAATATATGTCCATCATGCATGAGATCAGATGAGAAACTCTCACCCTGATAAATTTGATCCAAGACCTCACTTTAAGAGACCAATAAATATTAAAAATAGAGAAAGGAAAACAAAGAATTACTGATCAAAAGAATGCTCCAGCATTACTCATTTTTCACTCATTTACTCGCTCATACAGCAAATACCCGATGTCTGTTGGCAGAGATTTATGATGGATGAGCTGGAGATGGAACATTGAGCCCGAAAAAGCAAGTTGCTGAAGTCATGAAACTGTATAGTCTTTGATAAGAAACGAATATTAGTCAAATGATTATCCAAACAAATTTATCGTTGTAATTGTGACAAGTACTCTAAACAAGTTTAATGAGGAAGGCTTGACTTCATAGACAGATTTGACCTGATAGAGGAGAAAATTAAAGGTAATATTTGTAGGATGGACAGGAGGTGACCAGGCTGGAGAGATGGAAGAAAGTTCCGGGTAGTGGACAGAGCACATGCAAAGCACCTATAGTAGAAACGGCCTAAGTGCAAAGGTCTGAAAAAAATTCAGATGTGTTTGTGTGTCAGTATTTAGAAGTCAGAGCAGAAGCAGCTAGCCACAGAGAATGCATGGGCACAGCCGGCAAGGAAGAAGAAAACAGGACCCATCGCTGTCAGAGAAGCCAAGAGCAAGCATGTACTAGGCTAGGCTATCTCACAGAACACTGCATTTCTTGTCTCTTGGTCCTTTTAAGAAGTGGGTAACATTTCACAATCCATGAACAGATTCAACACGTGATGTTTATATCAGTGTTTTTTTTTATCCTTATAGAATGCTGTTTATATATTATTTTGTTCTTAACTTGAGAGGAATCTTTTCTTTTCTTTTACAAAGGAGTCAGCAGGATGTATGTATCTCAAAGGAGCTTCCTTCTTGTCCTATCCATTTATTTTATTTTTCTGTACATCCTTCCCTGTCTTGTTCACCACAGCATTCCCAATGCCAAGAACAATGCCTGAGACATAGTAGGTTCTCAATAAATACTTGTCAAATGAGTTAATAAGAGAGGCAAACAAATGAACATTTTGTGGTTTTACATTTTTGTGTATTTGTTCATAGCAAATTTATATATTTGTATATATTTGTTCATAGGATAAAAAAATTTGTATATCTGTTCATAGGATACACACTCCCGGGGGTGTGTATCAGTGGCATCTATTAAATGTGGGACAGGTGTCATGGACTGTCTCTGGTCATGTTCAACACAATTGCCTCCAAATTCTCTCATTGGTTTGTTTTTACTGAGGGTTTATTAAGTCAAAAGTACTGTAATAAAAATTGATTTTTAATTTATTCCACACTCCATCCCGTATTTAGTTCAAAAATATGCTTTGAAATGTCATGGAAATTGAGTTTGATTAGTGCACTATGCTTTATTGAGGCCAATTTTGAAAAGAGAACGTCAAAGAAATATGGACAGCATTAAAAATATAAAATTTTTATTTATTAGAAAATACACCTAAAAAACTTTTCTCCCATTATATATAAAAGGATTATTTTTAAGAAAAAAATGGTCTAAATTTTTAGAAAGGGCACCACTAGCACAGACTGTGGCATCTCACCTTAATGTTCTGTACTTGATCCGTTTGGGTCAGGCCAGTTCTGGGGTTCATGTTGAGGGGAAGGGGGTTGAGAGACTGAGCCCTGGGGTTCAGCCCTAGACTGGGGTCTGAGGTGGGTACTGGAAGAACAAGAACCAGGGAGCTGTGGTAGAGGTGAAGTTGGGTGGGGGTGGGGGTGGGTTGTGGGGATATGGTAGCACAGGAGGGATACCCAAACTAATTAGCACTTAGGGAGCACTTAGAACATCCTAAGTGTTTCCTGTGCCTTTGGGTTCCATTCTGTGTCCCTTGCCCGATCCCAAGATAGATTTGCCCTGAGGGTCACCTGTGCATGTTGACCCTCTTCCCCAGGCTCCAGTGGTGGGAGGACTGGCAGAAATCAGACAGTTCAGGAAAAGCTGTCTCTAGGTACTTCAGTGAGGAACTGGGACCTTTTGGTCGCCATTAACATGCTTGTTTTCTGGCTTTTGAAATTCAAAGGCTGTAAAGCTAGGAGCCATGGATGTGCCGCCCTGGGCAGGAGGTGGCTGTTTGTTCATCTCCTTAAGGACAGCTCTGACTCTGATTTCCCATGTGGAGTTAAACATCCATTTCCGGCTAACCTTTCCCAAAAATCAGCACCAAGAAGTTTAAGTAGTTTAATTTTACAAGTAGAAGTTACCAACATACAGTATTATTTTAATCACATTACTTAAATGGGACTTCAGGTGAAGGGTGGGGCAGAGGGAGAAGCGGACTCCTTGCTGAGTAGGGCACCTGGTTCTGGGCTCCACCTCAGGACCCTGAGATCATTAGCCAAGGGCAGAGGCTTAACCGACTGAGCCACCCAGGCACCCCCACAAAAGACATTCTTACAAAAAAAATTCTTCTATACCCATTTCATTTTTTTTCAAATTTATACCTGATATTTCAAAAATGTATTATAGAGGAATCCATTTCAGTGACCCTATAGTCTAATCTAAATATATTAAATAAATTAGGCCACTTGTTTAGAGGAAGTCCCTTATATTTCATTTCTTTGTTTGAAAAAAAAAGTCACAATACCCCCCATCACCATTTTAATAGCCTCAATTAGGTACTTAGTGTGAAAGATGAAAATAAATATCTACGATGAATTCTTTTCAGATTGCTCTTCCACCCTTTTCTGGAATGAGGAAAAACGTAAGCTTCCCTGGAGGCATTAAGGGTTGAAGGGTAGGTAGGAGTTTGGAAATGTCCTATTGTCAAGGACTATGATGATAGCCTGAGTGCATTCCTAGAACCTGAAACTAGCTTGTTTCTCTATCCTCCGGAGAGCTTCATGCTAGAGATCACGATGTCATTAGTATAGGATGAGGTGTGTTTATGAAATCATTGCTGGAAAAACATGAGTGTTAAAAAATATGGAAACAGAAACATGTCAGCTATAGTCTCATGCTGATGACCCAGGCTTTTTTTACTAGCAAAGGTTCAATGATAAATTTTGTGGCTGTGGAAATAACAGAACAACTCATTATGGGTCATTCATTAATAAAATAGAGCATGGGACTAATACGTAGAAGGCAAGCCATGTAGTGTTGGACATTAGAGTTTAACTACATGGTCAACATTATAATAATTTTGGCTCTGTGTATAATGGTAAAGGATGGTACATGTTTTTAGGAACCAAAATGGTGTGACAAGGTTGGCTTTTCAAACAGGTTTCTCCAAACATCCCACAGGAGACAAAGGAGACGAGATGGAACAGACAAGTTTCTCCTATGTGGTCAGACTTCCCTGGGTTAAGGCGGTAGTTGAAAAGAGGTGTTGGAGGATGAGTCACAGCGCCCTGTCATTGTTCTCAGGAGAGCGCCAGCAAACTGCTTTCATATTTTAATCTTCCAGGTTAAGGCCGGAGGTAATTCATCTAGTTCAAGTATATTGCAAACCAAACATAGACTGTCTCCCCTTCTTTTCCTTTTCTTACGGCAGACTCTGGTTTTGGTGGTAGGAAAGGAAGAGATAAATCTCCAGTAAATGTCCAGGAGTTCAATTTAGGAGACAGGTATAAGAAGGTCAATGGATGACTTTATTGGGACAAGGGACAGTCTTGGAGAACAGCGGCACATTTAGTTAACGTTTAGGATCTGAAGGGATGGGTTTTCTGTTGTAACTTACCCTTGATGTTGTTACTTTTTTGTAGCCTGGGATCCCTTAATTAATTAATTAATTAATGTATTTAATTTATGGTAATTTTCTTGTATCACTGCTATATTGGCCATGACATTTCTAAAAACAAAAACAAGACACCCTCCCTCCTCCCAACCCCCCCCCTCCCCGCTCCAAGAAAGGGTGCCACAGAGGAAAACCCTGTCGGAACTGCACTTGGATGTCCGCAGTAAGTGTACTCCAGCAAAGAGTTCCTGGAGTTCCTCTCCAGCAGGTAGGCCTCGCGCAGCTGGGACAGGAAACCCGACTTGTCCAGCGCCGGCAGTGTCTGACAGCGGAGCCGCTGGCCGAGAGGACAGCGCGGGGCGGAGCCGGGACGCGGGAGCGCGCCCAGGCCCGCGCCCCCTTCCCGCGGCCCGCCGCGCCCGGGGAGTGAGTCCTTGTACAGTCAGGGCTTCTGCTGGGCAGGGCCAGCGGCTAATCTTCCAGGCGGACACCGGGGCGGGGGTGGGGGGTGCGAGACGGGGCATATAGGTGGCGTCCGCTGCCGAGAAACACCTAGCGCAGGTAAAAGGGTGGCGGCGAGAGGGAGTTCCCACCTGTTGTGCCCTTAAAGAAATGAAGACTTGAGAAAACACCAAGGAGGGGCCGATCGGTGTCTTTCGGACGCGCCTGGAGCCCCACCCTCCGCCAGAGGAAAAGCCCCTTGGGTGCGAGGCCGGCGCTTCAGAGAAAGCCAGAGGAAAAGCGCCTCTCCCCGCGCGCCACCTCCTGTGCCTCGCTCTGGTCCCGCGCGGCCGGCCCAGTCTGCACTCCGGCCGCGGCCTTTGGCCCCGCCGAGCCTTCCCACCCCGGCCTCCGGGCGCCTCTGCGGCGACCTGTCCCCGAGGGCTCCCATGGCGCCCGCGCGCCCCGCACGCTCCCGGAGCGGAGCCCTGTGCCGGCAACTGCTACTGACCCTCACGGTGAGTGGCCGTCCGGCCGCCGGCTCCCAGGAGGGGGCTCCGTCCGATGGGGGAGCCGGGGGAAACTCTGGCGGCAGCGGTGGGTGCGGGTGGCGGGCAAAGCGGAGGTTAATGGGTCGCCGGCCGGCTGAACGAATGGAGTTGGTGGAATGGGGGAAGGTTGCCAGAAAGAGGTTCGCGACCTGGGCGCCGCGCTCCCGAAGGGGAGGAGAAGGGTGTCATCCGTAGATGTTATCTGCGCAGGCAGATAGAGACGCAGACGCCGACTGCAAACGCCCATCCAAAACCCTGGCCTCTGGGGACGAGCGGGGAGCGCGACTCTTCCGTGCCTCAGCCATTCCCCGGGAGGGTGCCGTCCTCTTCTGCCCCGGTGCCGGGTTCCGGCCACCGCGAAGGGGAGCGCTGCGCGGGCGGGACGGAAAGTGCTCGCCCTTGGGTCAAAGGCGCGCGCGCGCGCGCGTGTGTGTGTAGAAGAGTGGTCTCGACAGTCGCGCGCCCGGAAACAGTAGATGGGCGGGCCCTAGGTGACCCTTTGTATGGTGCCCATTGTTTGTCAGTGTGTGCGGTTGCCACCTCCTTAATCTTTAGGGAAATGTTCGTGCAGATCTCTTGTGCACGGAGGCATCTGGATTCTTCTCCTATGCCCTCTCAGTCTAACTTCTTTCCCACTTTCAAGAACACAGTAGCAATGTGTTCACTGCGCAAACCTGGGAGTGAGAAGGGGTGGCTTTACTTGGAGAGGACAGTTCCCCATGGCCGGAGGTGGGGCGGGAAAAAGGAAAAGGTACAGGAATTCAATGCCAATGGACGGCCCCCGGGAGAGTTTGGGATCAGAGATTTCCCGGACTGGACTTACTGAGTCCCCCAGGAAGAGAAAATTTAAGTACACTAGGTCCCAGAAAGTACTCAAGCCGGTAGTGTCCTTTCTCGTTGAGCCCCAGGCTTTGGAGCTCAAGTTCCTTGAAGGACAAGGGGACAAACCTGGAGAAGAGACAGCAGGAAGATTCCTTCTGGGAGTGCTGGAACTGGAGGGATGAAATATTCGGATAATTTCACTTCTCAACCGCTCTTCGTTTACAGTGAATTCCTTAAATTTTTACGTCATGAAATTATAGTACTGACATTCCAAGGTCTTTCTCTAGGAATCCTATGGACTTAAATTCCCAGGGCACATCAGTATCATAGAAAGGGCCAGGTGCACAGCAACTAATATTTTATAGTTGAGAAAACCAAGAATGGAATAAATAACGGTCACATCATATGTAGTTGATGACAAAGAAATGGCTTTGGTTAGATTCCTAATAAAGTTGCCGCTTCTTTTTAAAACACTGGCCATTATACTTTAAAGGAAAAGGGATAATTAAGCACGGACAGTAATAAGTATAGGCAATAAATAGCACTGCTTTGCCTATGCTTACACACAAAACTTTCTCTGTGTGCTCTCACATCCTTTCTAGAAGAAAGATGATAAAGTGAAAAAACTAAAGGTGACTTTTCTTAGCTTCAGAGCCGGATTGGCCAGAAATGGGATAGAAAAAAAAGTCTGGCTCTGGCTGCACCCCACATCCTGCCGCATTCTTGCTGGAAGGCGTGGTGTGAGTCCTTCTAGTTGTTCTGGTGTCCGTGTGCGTATAGGGGCAAAGTCCTGCCAGCCTCAGGTGGTTCTTATGCTTGTGAGCCTCAAGCGTGATGATGTGTAAAGAGCATTTGAGTAGAAGGTATTATTAAGGAAGAGTGAATAATTCCTATTCACTGGGGGAACACCCTTTACATTTCCTCCTCTCCGTGCACCCAATTAATCCTTCATCATTCCACAAATCAGCTTCTCTCTGCTTCCTAATACTGTCTTACCTCGCATGCGTCTTAACCACTTGAACTCTGATTTCTACCTAAACACCTAATGAAGCTGCTCACTCTCTGAGATCATAAGGGATCTCCACTGCTAAATATAAACAGCTCCTTATACAATCCCACCGTGTAGCTTGGGCCTTTATTGAAATTCACCCCCCTTTTTTCTTTTGACCTTCCTGTCCCGGACCACTCAGAATCAAACTCCCTATTCTAGGTCCTGTCCATGAAATATACAGGTGCCTCCTTATAGGAAATTTATTTTGTTAGTTGGTTTGTCTTCATTGAACAATACGTCTTTATATCTACCTAGTGTGATGTGGGACACAGCAGTTATTATCTTCTCAAACAATGTTGCTTTTCTTCTCACATCCTGTATTTCAGTGAATGACACTACCATACACCTTGTTGCTCAGGTAGGGTGTCTGGAAGCTTGTTTGCTTTTTCCTTCCTCACTGCTCCCCTCCTCAAATCCATCATTAAGTCCCATTAAATCTACATTCAGAAATATTTTATGGATATCTCTGCTTCTAGCCATTGCCCCTGCTATTACTCTTTGCTATTATAGATAATGTCATAGTGAATAAATTTGTGTATATATGTCATTTCATGTATGGGCAGGTGTATGAACAGAATGGAATAGATTACCAGAAGTGGGATTGGCAGATACGAGTATAAATGACTCTGTACTTTTGGTAGATATTACCAGCTCCTTCACTCATCCATAAAGGTTGTACATGGCTAGATGGAAAGCTATTTTATAATGGATGTCACATCACATCGTTGAGGATATATATAGAGTATTATATATATAATATATATTATACATAGTATACTAATATAGTATATTAGTTTATTATATTAATAACTATAGTATTATAGTACAGTACTATGCTATGTATAATATATCATATAGCATGTTATACTATATTGTATTATATTTTACTATATGTACATAGTATGAGACTACTTGATCTAGGCAGTCATTTAGCAAAAGATAAGGTCGAACCAATAACTCATGCAGAACATGGAAAAGTCTAAACAGATGGAGTGTTTAAATGTAACATATACCATACAGTTAATAGAAAAAAACATGGTGAATTCCTATTTAAGTTTGGAGTCAAGAATGTATATCTATGGTTCACATGGCTTAGATTTTAAAAGCCATTTATTAATTTTGAGTAACCAATTATTTCAAATTATAATCATTAATATAAATATATTATAAATATTATGAACAATATAAAGCAGTTATATTAAGGCACATACACACTTGTCCATGACAAAAAACCCAAACCAAACAAAAATATTATAAGCAAAGTTGAAGGTAACTGAAATTGGAAAAAAAATTGCAGATCATATTTTAAAAAGACTAGTCTAAAAATATATAAAGAGGTTTTATAAATCAAATAGTCCAACATGAAGGTGAATATGAAAAAAATCCCATAAAGTAATAAAAATGGCTCGTAAAAATATTTCAGCCTCACTCATAATAAGAAAAGATGTAGTTAAACTTCAATAATGTATTCCTCATTTGGCAAGCATCCAAAAGTTTGACAACACACAGCATGAGCAAGTATGTGGTGAAATAGGAGCTCCTATAAATTGTTGGTAAGTGTAACAAAGTTACATTTATGGACTGTCTACAGTTACAGCAAATGCAAACAGAAACTGTTTTACTTCTTCTTTTCCAATTTTTATGCATCTGATATCTGTCTGCCTATTCATATATAATACTGCAGTTTTAATTATGAGACTTCATAGAATTTTTAAATACCTACTTAGGTCTAATATTCTTTCATTGCTTTACTTTTTCATAACTTTCCTGTCTATTCTTAGTTTTTTATTTTGACTGATGACCTTTTAAATCAGCTTGTGTAGTTCCAGAAAAAATACTGTTAAGATTTTTATTGACATCATGAAATTTATAATTTAACTTAGTGGAAATTGATATATTTATGTTGATTTTTTTTCTATCCAAAATAATTATATATCTTTCTTTCTGTGTGAATCAACCTTCTTGTCATTCAGAAATGTTTTCAGATTTTTCTCAAGTAAGCTTTACATGTTTCTTGTTGTTTACTCCTTGGCCTTTTAATGTTTTTTCGCTTTTGAAAACGATTCCTTCTCTTTCATTATATTATGTAACTTGTATTTATGTGTATAAAGACTAATGATTTCTGTATTTTATTTTATTTTATTTTTTTAGATTTTTTTTTTAAGATTTTATTTATTTATTTGACAGAGGGAGAGATCACAAGAAGGCAGAGAGGCAGGCAGAGAAAGAGGGAGAGAGCAGAGCTCTCTGCTGAGTAGAGAGCCCCATGTGGGGCTAGATCCCAGGAGCCTGAGCTCAGGACCTTCTGAGCTGAAGGCAGAGGCTTTAACCCACTGAGCCACCCAGGCGTCCCTGATTTCTGTATTTTAATAGTTGTTTCTACTCCCTTTCTGAAGTTTTCTTATTTTATAGTAGTTTATTAGTTGATTTCTTCGAGTTTTCAGATAGTCCTATCAAATGCAAATAGACATTCTTTTTTTACTTCTTCCTTTCCAATTCATCTGTCATCTAATATTTCCCTCTTGCCCAATATATTTTAATGTAAAGTTAACTACAAAAGATGACCTTGGGAAGTCTATGTTGTTTTTGAGTTTAGTGGGGCTGCTGCTAATGCTTTCCCATAAATGTTATGATTATAACATAATATAAAAATCATATTGAAGAAGTACTTATCAACTCCTTGGGTGTTTTTTTGTTTGTTTGTTTGTTTGTTTTAATCTAAGGATTGTTACTGAATTTGGTCAAATGTCTTTCAGCATCTGTGGTAGTGATTACACTCCAGGCCTTTTTTAAATTAATCAGTGGCTTGAGACCAAGCAATATAATGTGAATATGGATCACAGATCCATTCAAGGAATGGTTTGCCTCAGGCCCCCTCTACAGCAAAGGTTTTACATTTGGGGGTCCCAGATTAATGTGGGAAGCTCTTCTCTTAGATCTTAGGCAGGCCTGTGCTTTGAATTCCTTCTCTTTTATTGAGGCCAAACAACCAGAGTCTGATCTTTTCAGATCAGAAGTTTCATCTGTTGACTACTCTGTTTTTAGCATGATCCTCAGTTTCTGCTTAGCAATTCCTTGCTAGATGATTTAGGAGGGTTAATAAAAAAACATATCCATCATTTTTCATTTGGGCATTTTTTTTCCCCCTGAATGACCTAGCTGCCATTATTGGAAGTGAGAATCATTGTCCTGATCCATTCTCCACACTACTCAGACTCACCTTCACTCTGATAGGAAGCTGCTTATGTCATTTATCCCCTTAAAGCATATCTTTGGTTTCTTACTATCTTCAGGGGAAAAAAAAAGATCCACATACTTTGTTAACACTGTTCAGAATCTACCCCACACCTGCCTCTCTGAATCCATTTTCTTTTATTTCTTTCTCAAGATTTTATTTAAGTAGGGGCGCCTGGGTGGCTCAGTCGTTAAGCGTCTGCCTTCGTCTAGGTCATGATCACAGAGTCCTGGGATCGAGCCCCGCATTCCTTGCTCGGCAGGAAGCCTGCTTCTCCCATTACCATTCCCTCTGCTTGTGTTCCCTCTCTCGCTGTGTTTCTCTCTGTCAAATAAATAAAATCTTTTAAAAAAATATATTTTATTTAAGTAATCTCTACTCCAACTCGCAACCCTGACGAGTTCAAGAGTCACATGCTCTACTAACTGAGCCAGCCAGGCACCCCTGAATCCATTTAAACTTTGTCCCTCTTGTGCTGTGATCATCAGCCTTTTAAGATTTTGTTTTCAGATCTGTGTCATCTCCGGGCTTCACGTGTGCCGTTTCTGTATTTGGGGCAGAGAAGCCTTGCTTCTTGACATGGCCGATATGCAGCCGCTCTTCAGGTGACCTCACCTGGCTCCTACAAGAGGCTAGTTCCTCCTGCTATCCTCTAGCACCCTAGACCTCTCTAGCAGAGCATTTATCCTACTTTATTGAAATTATGACTATGTTTTATCCTTGAATATTTCATGAGGATCATGTTAACTGCTCTGTGTCTGGTACATAGGAGACATTCAGTAAATATTAGTTAAATGCATGAATGAATGTATGTCCAGGATACTGTTCTCTGAAGTATTGAATTAATCCAGCCATTTTTCACTTCTCTGCTATTTTCACCCTAATCTAAGTCACCATCCTCTCTCTCTTACATTTCTGCTGGAACCTCCCAACTGGTCTCTTGCGTCTGCTCTTGCTTCTCTGTGGTCTGTTCTCACAGGGCCACCAGAGTGAGTCTGTGTAAATGCTCACCACATTGTGCCGCTCCACAGCTTCTAAACCTATCTTTGCTTCTCTTTGTACTCGGAATAAAATCTACACTCCTATTATGGCCTTTTAGACCATATGTGATATGCCCA